>JAVJGG010000082.1:8838433-8940040 GCA_035590195.1 Aviceda cuculoides
TTTCTGTAGTTTGTTATGAATAATTAAAATTATTTACTTTAGTTTTTTTTTATTATTAGAAAACTAACCAGGAAACTGTCTCTTCTTTTAAATTACACAATATCTGTGATATAAAATTCATACTTTAATATTGTCTATCAATAGATCCTCTGAGTAAGCTGAATTCTGTTTGCAGTTGATGCTCTTTGCCTTTCCTCTTCCTCTGTATTCACCTTTGTACTTCACTGGCATCCATAGTAACGTTCAGTGGAGCCCTTTAGAGATTTATCTATGAAAGTTGTCCCCAGCCACCTGCCTAGCAACATGTTCTGGGTCAATGATAGGAGATTAGGGTAATCTCTGTTCCCTCTTCTGTTGCTTATGGGAGGGTGTGGGGGTGGAAAGAAGTTGTAAACTGATACTTTGCTTAACCATTAATTTTGAAGTTATTCTCCATCCAGCCTTTAATGTGAAATAAATCTGTGGTGTGCCAGAACACAGTCCACTAAGGTTTTATATTTAAGTTTCTTGCTGATCTCTCGTCTAGATCCTGTCATTCTTGGGTTTGTACCATATATGTACGAAGTGACAAATTTGCAGCTGTGTGGAATGCCTTTATTATGCTTGTTCTCACAGTATAGGAATTTTATAGTATTTTTATATTAAAAATCTATTGTGGTTTTTTGAGGTTTTTTTGGTTTTTTGTAAAGACTATGGTGCTGGTGGAAGATATTAAAAATAGAAAAAAAATTAATACAGTTCTGTTCCTACAGTTTCTAGCATGCAAGGAGATGAATGGGCTTGTGTGGAGCCTCATGTATTACTGCAAGGTCAGTCTCTCTGCATACCACGAGCTGGCAGAATTGCCATCCACATCTTGATGTGTGGCCTTGCGTCATGTGTTTTACAGAGCAGAATGCTGTAAAGGGACTTGGAGCAATTGGTAAAACATTCAGTTTGGAGGTGGGATGTGTGTATTATGTACCCCGGAGAAACAACAGGTTTCAATTAGAGCGCAGTCTCATTCCTTTACTCCTAAATTAGTTTGGTTTGAGGTTTCATAACACATTATCAGATTTGCTATACTAATTAATTGTGCTGAAGTAGTGAAATTCTGATAATAGAAAACCTTACTGCAGCTTGTCTCTTGAGATACTGCCTGCAGAGAAGATGACGACTACTATTTTGGTTTGAGATATAAAGAATGTGAATTACTATAAATTTTTATAGGGTTTCATTGTTCTTGGAACTTCATTTTAGTTGCATCTTTTGAATTAATTCTACAGACAAGTGATTGATGGTGTGTTATATTTTCTGTACTTTTTCCTTTTGGAAACAATTTATTACAATGAAGATTCTCACTTAAACAGGGAAAAAGAATGAAAAATTGTGGGGCTTGGAAATGTCACCCCTGGCAGCTGTGTTCAACTTTGAGTGGGCAGTGATGATATTAATCTCTACTGGTTTCTCAAGCTGGCTTTCTTAACTTAAAAATTGTATGAAAGAATCTAGTGACTGCCCTTCAGAAGAATAATTAAATTATTTAAAACTCCTGGCAGATGGAGTAGCACGGTGACTTGGGGCATCCTGAAGGTCAGGAGTTAAGCATTTATTCACTCTGTTAAAAAGGCCATTAGTGGGGCGTCAGTAGCCGATACTCACCCCAGGCCATGTCGGCTCCCTTGGGGTCCATCCCACCCCGACATCCCGCTGGACCGACCCTGGCGGAGCGAGGTCAGGATGGAGAGGTGTCCCGGGCCGTACCTCCGGGCTGGGCTGGGCCGGGCTGTGGGAGCAGCACGGGTAAGAAGAGAACTTTCAGACAGATGGCCAGGGAATAAAAGAGCAGAGAAAACATCAAAATAAAAAGGGTCACTGGCCCCTAGGAGAAAGGTAATCTTACTCAGAAGGTCACATTCATTCTGGCGTGTAGGAGCAGCAAATACGCCGCCTAAATTGTCCTTCGGTCTTACGCTGGAGTCGCTCGGTACCTAGAAACTCGGACCATGGTTGATAAAATTTGGAGTAATATTTTTTGGCCCAGTTATGTTAACTTTTAAGGCTTCTTCTGAATCGGAAACGTGCAAAGAGTGGAAATGAGAATGAGTTTATTTTGTTTTTCTGAATTGCTGCATATGCAGAACTAAGATTTCCAAGCTACAGGCACAGGTATTTAGACAGAAGCACATACGACCTTGAGCAGTAGAAGCCTGTAGCAAAACACAAGTTTTCGTAAAACTGAGGGAAGTGCTAATAATTGTTCCTGATAATTGTCTTCGGAAATACGTCTCTACAAGGCGTAACGCTTTTAAAGGAGAGAGATCTATTTGAAAATGTTTTTCTATTGACATCCTACTTCAGGGAGGTACAGAAAAGGGCCTTGCGGCGGCCTCCGGCGCCCGGGAACGCTCCAGCCCTTTCGGGAGCGGCGGGGTCCCGTCTCCCTGCACCCCGGGGCCTGAATTTCAGGGCTGGGAGGCGGCGGCTCCCGCCCGCGGCCGCGAGAGGTCGGGAGAGAGCCGGCGGCGCGGGGGAGGCGGCCCCGCGGGCGGGGGGCTGCCCCCCCCGAAAGCTGCGGCAGGTCCGTCCTGCGCTTCGAACTGCCGGGGGCCGCTGGGCAGGAGGGCAGAGGGTCTCCAGGGCCTTTCAAGAAGGCCGGGCTCGGAGCCCTGCAAGTGGTGTCACCGAGCTGATGCCTCTTCCAAAGAGGAGGGTGCGGAGTGGCCTTGGCAGAACGCGCGGGTGAGGGGCTCGGGCTGACCCTCCCGAGGCAGTCGTCGTCTCGGGTAGGTCTCCTGAGCGCTCTGTAACTGAAGGATGCAGCCTGCTGTTTCAGAGGAGCCGATTGCGGCGGTCTCTGTCGCTTTCAGTAAGCAGAAATGTATTCTGGTGTTTGGTGAAGTGCATCGTTCTCTTGATTTAATTCCTTCATCCGGTGGGGCTCGTCGTTGTTCTTGTGTGTCTGTGCGTGTGACAACTGAGATCATCGAAAGCATAGCAGTAGCAGTCTGCTTACGGCTCTGAGGAGAAAGGGTTTCCTTTACCCCACAGTCCTGTGGTAAAAGTCATTCCTTCTGGCAGCACATCGCAGCCTCGCTTTTCTCGCCACTTTTTTAGCTGCAGAATTGTTGGTTGGACCGCTTAATTCTTGCATTTTCAGATAGACAAAAAAGTGGTTTCATCTTCTTACTGAAAGCAGTTCTGTGTTAGAGCTGGTTTGCCGCTGGCCTTTATGCCATGATCGCAGCACATACGACTAACGGATTCCTTCATTACATTGGTAAAAGCATGGAAACTTCTTGTGAAGACTTACATTGATCCTGATTAAGAATTAACATTTTTTTCAGGTGGTTTAGTGGGAAAAAGTCTCTGTTGCCTATTTAAACAAAAATCTGTGCAGTATGGGGCCAGCCTATATGAGTCTAACGCTGCAACTTGGACTGCTTGGAAATTGGCTCAGGCAGCTTTTGCACTGTCAGCATGGAGAACAGACTGGAGTAGTAGAGGCAGTGAAAGCCCTGATGTGGCAGGTTCCCACCTATGCAGAAAGCCTTTCATGAGGCAGAGGGCCAGAATAATTGTACTTTGGCCTTTGTATCTTTTTCAATGGTGGGGCATTAACTTGACCTTACAAAGGCATAATGGCTCGATTTCTGCCAGGTGACTCCCTTGCTGCAGTGTATAATAACAGCAATCTAGCCAATACTCAGCACTGTTTCTCCCATGCAGGAAGGCATTATTTTCTCTTTTTTTAAAAGAACTGATTTTCTAAATTGCACTGGTGTTGGTTTTTGAGATCTCTGCCAACTCTAACCAACTGATGATTGGGCTCACTGAATATAATTATTTTAAATGAGGCCTAAAGCCCAGGTCCACCTGGCCTGAGATACCTTAGGCAAGAGAATTTTGAACTGGGCTGCCCTTGTATTTCGTTAGGAAAAGATAAGCATCTCCGCTGGGCAGTCCAGACTTTAGGTGGGTTGTACTGGCTTTTGGAAGTGGTTCTGCCTCTCCTCTGGTGCCGAGGCTGCCAGCTTAGTGTGTGCTGGGGATGTGTCTGAGGTGAAATTATTTATTTGTGGGTGGGGGCTTTGGATCAGGTATTTGTAATATTTTTCCATATGCTAATGGAGTGGAACAGAAGTATCATGACCTATTAATGGCAGAGCTTTAGGACATTACCTAATCTCTTTTTTTGTAGGTTGGAAGATTATGATGATCTCATGCCAATCTGGACACGTCACAGTAAGACTCTGAAAGAAACCTATAGTGAATATTTCCTTGCTGGTCTCATAGAGTGTCAAGATGAAGAAAATCAGACTGTTGTTTGTGAGGTCAGTCTGCCATGAGCTCTGGTTTTGTCTAATCATAACATTAGTAATGCCACATGTGAGTGAGAGCTCACGCTGCAGCTCAGTGAATAAAAAGAACAAGCTCACTTTTGGAAGGTAGAATTCATGAGCTGCACACACACGCAGTGCCCTCCACCATGTATTTTTGTCCTTCCTTTCCTTAGGAGTGATATCTCCTGTTGAGTAAATGAAGCAGCAATTGCCAGTAATTGTGTAGATTCTTTTCAAGTAATTGGAACAGACCATCTTGAAGAAACCATGTTGCCATTTTAAACATTTACATTATAGATGATCAGTTTTCATTCCTGGTGAAAATTAATATTGCATGTGAAAACTAGTAGCCAGTAATACTTTCACAGTTAAAAATGCTGTAGTTTTTTTCCATCTCCAGGTTCAGGCAGTCAGATTTTTGCTGAATTGAAGACAGAAACCCAGGAATTAATTTAAATAAGAAAGAGGTGGTAATAGTTATCCTGCTGAACATTCCTGTTAAGATTTTCATGTGTTAGTAATTGTGCGTGGTATTCTAAGCTGATAGGCAACATAACCTACTTAATTCCAGAAGTCTGCTTTCTATAGCAAATGATTTTATAAAACCGTAACATGTAATCACTACCGTTGGAGGCCAAATGGGAAACAATAAACCATTAGTGTAATAGCACATTACAAATGGCTACTTTATAAATAATACATTTCAATTGTATGTTTATAGCTCAATATGGTACCAGCAAAAGGTGTTTCAGGCCCTCATAGTTTATACTTGCCACTGCTGCCACAGATTGGAAAGACACCTCCATGTGAACCAAGATAGATGCCAATTTTCCCTGCAGAGAATGAAGCTGGCAACCTCTTTTTGCACATATGGTAGATGGATTGGTTAATCAGCCTCTGCTGAGCCTTGGGCCTAAAATTACACAGCAGCCAGACAACTGCAGTGACCCAGCTTTTGTTCGGTTACGCAAACAAGGCAAACAAACAATCACTTGTTGTTGGGGGAGGGGGGAATTAAACTTTTTTTTTTATTGGGGTGCTGATGGCCTGATAAAACAGCTGTAAAAATCCAGCCATTGAGTTTTCATTATTTTTATAAAGGAGGCTTTCATTATGTGTATTAAGGAAAAAAAATATTTTTATTATGTGTGTTTCACAGGAAAGTTGCATATAGTACTAAAAATTAAAGAGCTTCCTTCTTGTAGACTCATCTTAGCTTAAAGCCAAAAAACCTCCAGCATGCCAATTCTCATTTTTCAGAGTGTATTTTTTTCTGAAGACTGCGACATTCTGGAAACTTTCAGTAATAGTCAAACATACAAAGTAACGTGCCATTTCAGCATTGCAGGGGTCTTGTCATTTTCATACTTGCCAAGGCATTTATTATTATGTTTTTTAAAGACTAGTTCTTAGACTTTTTTCAGAACTTAAAAATATTTAGCACTTATGATTGCTGCAAGCAATATACAACACATACTGTATTAGATAGTTTATATACTGTATAATTGCTTTCTTGAATTAATAATTTTCATAGGAAAATAAAATATACTTTTCAATTTGAGCACAATTTTATTTACAAAGCAGTGCCCAGTAATTAGTCAACCATTATGGCTAGCTAAATCCAGCTTTTACTTTAGCTGCACTTTTAAGTTAAAGAAAAATTATACCTTTTTGGTGATATGTAGTTAAAAGGTATATGTTTTTTGTTTACTGTAACAAATTGTTTTATTGAAACAATAGGTTATTGTTTGATCCATATATATAATCCTAATGCTCTTGCAAGTCATAACTAACAAAAAAATTATAACATCTAATATAGAGGCCCTAATACACACATTACAAGGTGGGGGGGCAGAGGATCTTTAACTTTTGCTGGAATTGTTCCTTTATGCTTTTCTGTTATGCACAGCCAGAGATGGAACACCATAACTTTTATGTTTCAGAATTTTTTTGTTCAATTTATTGTCCTGACCTGAAATCCCATGCTCAACTTTTACATATGTGTGACATTGCTTTTATATTTTAGGATGCTGGCACTGCAGTAGGATTCATGAGCTTATGTTCTCAAGTAAATGTTTCCTTGTTTCAAGAGTGTTTTGACTTAGGGCCTTTCCATGGACTCTGTAAACCACATCCTGAAGATATTCTCAAAATGCCACAGAAGCCAAGCATTCAAGAAGGTATCTATATTCTAAAATGCTAGATAGATTTAAGCTGCATTTATTTCTAGCTTCTGAGTAAGTTTTGCAAAATATTGGAAGAGGATATAGGTTCACTAGCAAGAAAACACTAATGTATCATTTTGGAGATGGTTGCCTGGTATTTTTTAATTCAGGAGAGAAATTTTGATAGCCCTGGTCTCTGACTCAGAAGTGATGGTTAGTTGTGGGGATCTGGTCTATACCAGGTATGGGAGAAACCTGTTTCAAGTTTTGGAAAGCTAAAGCATCAGGTATATTTTCTATCAGTTAGCTACAGTGGTACTATTAATTGAAGACTTAGTTTTGAAGTCTGCTTCTAACATCTGTCAGTAGCTAAGCAGCTGGTTATCTGTGGCTATTATGTTGTCCCATTGACTTGTGTTGTCTTATTTCCTTGTGGTCCAACTTCTCTCTTTGCTTATTGTTTGCAGTCTTCTAGGTTATAAGATTTTGGGAGATCCAGGACTGTTTCTTTATTCTATTTTTATATTGGGCATGATACAACAATGCATCTACGAGCCACCTTACTGCAAATGATAAAAACCAGTAACATGAATATGTCATCTGTTTGTAGAACGGAAGTGTCATATAAATGACTTACAGTTGTCATCTTTATTTTCAGTGTCAAAGGGCTTTTTGTGCAGAAGGGCAACAGTTTGCTATCTACTAATTATAAGTAATAGAATTTAAAAAAACACTGTTAGGTTGTTACGTATCTGCTTGTCTGAACACAAAGCAGCAGGCAAAAAAGGCAACTAGGGAGCTACAGAGCAGTCACCAGCTGGTATCTCGGAGCTGACAGTCATGGAACAGAAAAGGGAAAGAGAAAAAGTGCTATAGCTGCTCCTGTGGTCTTCCCCTCCCCTGTGAAGGAGCATCTTGCAAATAAGAGATGAAGGGCATCAGCTATCTCCTCCTGTATCTTTCTATGCTCCTGGAGCTTCAGGAGTATTATTTCAAAATAGATGGCAATCATATGTAGAAACGTAAATGAGGCTGAGGGAGGAAGAAAGATCACTCATGATAGTCCCTTCTGAAAACCAGTTGGAACACAGTCCTGGGCAGTCTGCTCGAGGTGACCCTGCTTGAGCTGAGGGCTTGGACAAGATGACCTCCAGTGGTCCCTTCCAACCTTAACCATTCTGTGACTGTTTTCTGGTTCTGGTAAAACCCTTAGACACTTTTGTGTGCTATCCTTGTCCAAGGACTGCAAGCTGTAGGCCCATATTTTGTGGCAAATTCTGTGCTGCTGAGCCTTTTAATGAGTATGTGGTTATAGGTTCTAAAAACACAGTTGTTACACATTTTTTAACATTTGGGAAATCTATGAGATTTGTTCTAAATGTGAAAACTTAGCATAAACAACTGTTCTGTTCAGGTTCTTATACGACTATTGTCAATCTAGCATTTGAGTGCTTTTCAGAAATTTATTAAACAACATGGTTCGTAGTCTCACGTGTTTTTCTTCTTTTCATCTCCATTTAAAAACTGTTAGTTTTGATGGTTAATACTAGTTTGCAATCCTGAGCACTTCCTTCAGGTAAGATTTTTAAAAGTAGTAGTATCCCTTTATTTGCAATGACAAGGGCAGCTCTGGGGAAAGAGGCAATTATTTGTAAACTTTTTCAGAGAGCTTGAGCACAAGTCATTGATGGTCTCAGACACCTGAGAAGGAACTTGAGTATCATGAGCTAAGAGCCTGACTCTGATACTATTCCTAGAGAGAAGGAGCCACTAGAAATTTAATATTAAAATTAGAGTTAGCTCATGGCTATCCACTGCTCAGGAATATTAATTCTGTTATCACTGAATAATAATTAAAATTATTGTTGTAGCTCTGCACGTTTTAGAATATAAAGAAACAATAATAACACTTTAAGAAGTGTTGGTTGTCCTGAAACATTTTAAGTTGTTGTTTATACCCACCCAGTATGGCCAAAAAGAGATAGATGAAACTAAAGGCTGTGGTAGCTGAATTTCAGAGAAAGGAAAGAGGAAAAAAATCAAATGTATACTGTTATTACTCTAACTTCTAATACCAGTTTAATTAGCTTGCATTAGCTTGTCACAAGTTACAGAATTTTGTTATGGTTTATTGAAAATATATGCTTTGTATGATAGATATTTGATAAACAGCTTTTCTTTTTACTGCTTGTTAAACATTTGACTTAAGACTACAAACACAAAGTCCATATTTTTTGAGCAGTTTGAATGAAAAGCCCTTTCCCTCTGAATGATGCGGGTTTCGTTATTGCACAAGATGTGACTCAAAATTCATCTCAGTATTCATTAATGAAAACTTCCAGGAAAGGCAGTAATGTTTCTTTTTTTTTCTTTCTTTCTTTTTTTTTTTTTTTTTTTGAAATTAGGAAAGGAAAGAAAAAGGGCCACTTTTAATAAAGATCTTTACAGCAAAAGACCTCCAACCTATTCATAAGCAATTCTTCTCCTCTCTGACTTTTGATTTTATTGTAATTTGAAAAGAGAATTATCTTGTTTGGGTTTTGGGGTTTTTTTTGTTTGTTTGTTCGTTTGGGATTTTTTATAAATGTAGAGCCCATGTAAGAGTTGCATCCTGGTAGTCCGTTATTAAGCCTTTCCAATATGAGGGTCAACCTATATCCTTGGAATTTATTATAGTGTCAGTCACATACAGTTTATATTTTATTATATTGCATAACACATGCACAATTATATGAATGCTGTTTTAACAATTGCACTATTTCTGTAGGCTACTGTATTGGAAATTTGCTGCCAAATTATCCTTTGATGTGAAGGCAGTGAAGGTTCACTAGACACTTTACATCAATAGAGGATGTGGACTTTCTTTTAATGAATTCAAAGGCTGAGAATTTAAAATGCAAGCTGCATTCCTTTGTGGAGTAGTTGTAAGTTCCCATGTAAAAAAAAAAAAACAAACAACAAAAAAAAACAGCATAAGGATGTTTTTTCAAGCTCTTTAGCTTATAAGCAGAGACCACAGGTTATTACTTTTCCTTTCGAAATGTAATACTGAATAATAATGAAAGAGTATACAAAAATCTGTCTTTAACGCAATATTGATATGCCACTTACGTTTCGGGGTAATTACAGTAATTTGGTTGTTACTCTATATGGTGTCATGAATTAGTAGCTAGAAAACATTATGATGCAGTGGGAATGATTCAAGGGCTTTTCATCAGGCTTCATGGTGAACTGGCTTCTTGATCCTGCTGACTGTTACCTCTGCTAACAACCCAGCAATCACTGAATTATTTTAATTTTCTCTTTGTTCATGTTCCTTATTTCATTTAGTGCAACAATATTTATGTTCTTCTGGTCACTTGTGTACAGCATATATGTAAACACCGATGCAGCTACATTTGACAGTAGTGGATGGAGGAGCTGTTAAGGGATTTCATTTTATAGTAAAGTCGGAAACAACATATCAATATTTACATGACAACAAGAGACTTGTATTAATTAACTTCTGACACCTGCAAGGCTGTTTATAATGAGAAATGTAGCTGGGTTAATGAAGATGACATCTGATCATTTCTGTAAAGTCTCACATCTGTGATACCCTTGGAGAAACCATGATTTCTAACCCCTGTGTTTCTTCTTGCCCCGTACATTGCATCTGCATTGTCTTCTATTAACAGAGAAACACATTTTCAGATAACAGATTTTTAAAAAATACTTTTGGCTAAATTATTTTAAACCTTTGAGGTATTTTAAAAAAAAAAAAAAAAGCTCATTAGTGTATGAAGAAATGCTTATGTTGGTGAATGTAGCTTAGATGGGTTTCCCAAAGGTAAAGTTCAGAGAGAGGAGTGAAGAATTCTGTTGTGCTGGGTTTTCTGAAGTTTTTTTTCTTCCTTCTGGAGCTCAGAAGCTTGACTTCCTTGTGTTACTGGAGCTTTCAAATGCAAGGGCATCTTGGCCTGGTGTGTTTTCTGCAGCAGCTATACCTACACCTCAAGAGTTTATTAGTTAAAACTTATTTTCAGGCTTTCTTTTTAAATATAAAAATAAACTGTGAACTTATCTGTAAAATTAGGGAAGTGACAATTTAAGGAATGGCAGAACTATGGAAGATAAGTTCAGGGGCTAAAAATACAGCAGCCGACAGTTTGTTTCAGTAATTTTGGTGGTTATTTGGAGTAATATGTAAGATTCACTAGTAGTTCAACACTTCTTTTTCAAGTTGATGATTAAAATAATTTTGGTCCATAACATTAAGTTTAAATGTGATCTTTATGATGCATTATCAGATGATCTCTCGTTTTGAATACTCTCACCTTCCATTGACTTTAAAGATCACCATACAGGTTTAGGAACCACTTTCCTCAAAGTGTGTAACATCTGCTGGAATAGTGATTGCCTGCTGTCCAGCAAGCATCACGATAGTATAAAAGTTCATCCTTGGTTCTGTCATGCTCGTGTCGGGTATCAGTACAGTTCTGTAGAGCTGTTGTGTGTTGCTGTGTAAAATTGCGAGGATCTGTCTTAAAATAATGGTTAGATAATTAAAATAAGACATTGTATATGTTCCAAACTGGCTTTGTTCATTTTTATTGTGGTTTCTTAATATTTTAAATATCCACTCTGGATTTGGCCCTGGCCAGGGGATTGAATAACAAAAAAGTGTGTATAGCAGTATGTAAAAAAACTCCCTAACATATAGGTGCTTCCTTTAATTGGCTTAAGCAGTTGACCAGAGATGCTGTATATATACGTTGTGCATGTATATGTCTATATATAAAAGTATATATACAGCATTGTATATGTATGTATCATGGCAGTCAGTGTTTAAATATTGATTCATCAGATGGCTACAAGTAATTTCATCCTATCACCTTAGTCATCTGTTTGCCCATAAAAATATTATTCCTTAGATTGGAACGAACTAGACTAGAATGTTACTATAATGTTACTGAGGATGGTGGGATGATCTATTCCAGATTTAAACCTGGTTTCTGTTACTTTGACTGTAAAGTGCCTTTCATTTTCATGGAGCCCTTTTATTCTTTTTTACAGTGCTGATGTCTAAAAGTTTACCAAAGCCTGTGGTCACCACTACTGTGGGCATTCCTTGTGTGGTTCAATGAGCGTCTATTTTTTTTGGCTAAAAAGTCTTGCACACACACAAAAAATTGCAATGGTTGACAAAGTACTTTGAAGCAGTACTTCAGCATCCAAGCAAGGTGGCAGAGGAGAGAAATTCTTGGATCGGAGGAAGAGGAGGAAATAGACAAACTGACAAAGATTGACAAAAGAGCAACCAGCTTTCATAAGAAGTAAAAGGAGGTTTAGAGAGCTAGTTAGGTTTAGCAGTTGAGAAGGGAGTTTAAATCCTTGTTTCTTGTCCCTGCTTGCACCTAGGTAAGGATTCTGGGTTGACTAGGATTTATTCCAAATTTCAGTTCTTTTAGGAGAACTAATCTGAGAATCAAGAGCCCTTGCTCATACTCATGATCATTAGAAAACAAGTTAGCAACAGGCAAAGGGTTTAAGATACCAGTCAGTACACTAATGACTCATATTCTTCTTTTCAGATAGGGTAACAAGTTATTACATGTAATACATGAGTTAGGAGTTGCTTCCAAACTGTGTCTTGTTCAATTCTTATTTCACAACCAATTCTCTGATTATTTTTTTTTTTCCCTTTAAATCAAATAGTCTAAAGTTCTAGCCAAGTAACTATAGGAGGGACTATTTTAACTGTGGTTGTTAAAAATAAATAAAATAAACCTATCAATAGAGGTAGTCTGGCACACTCTAGTTATTGCTGTGATTGTGAGGGTTAAGCTCACATTTTTAAGCATGATGCATTTATTCTTTTTCACTACTTAGATGAAGATAAAAGCAACCAAACAAGTCAAGAAACAGAGTCTGTTTCATCTCGAAATTTTGAACATATTCATGATCATCATGTGCAGGTAATACCGCTGTATACAGCAATGCTGATAACTTTAAAAGCTAATATGAAGCAAAGGTGGAGGCTGCTAGGACAACCAGTGCTTATTATTTCCACTCCTGCACTGTCCTCTGCCTGGGCCCACGCTTATATATGCTGTTGTGCAAAGATCAGAAGCTGCTCTAGCTGGGAATCCACATGAACAGCCAGACAGCACAGGGCTGGGAATAAAGTGGCACTGAGAGGAGGAGAAGGATGAGGTCCTGTTTCTGTAGGTCTGCTGCTGAGTAGAGGCACGTGGAAGCACAGCTTTGTGTGGGCTCCTCTGTAGATGTGGAGAGAACATTCCTGTAACAGGCACGACAAGAGTCGTCTTACTCTGAAGATCTGCGAGTCCTGAGATTTTGACTTGACTGTGTTACTGAGCTAAGAATCTACTACCGATGGAAAGCTACTAAAGCTGAAAAGGAGCAATATAGCTTCAGGTTTCCTGTGTAATTTGTAGAAGTTAAAGGGCACGTATTCTGTCTGTACCTCTTCTGTTAGGTGAAGCTCAACTGGATAAAAGACCATTACTATGAAATGTATTGGTGCAGCATAAATCAACAGAGAATTTATCCCGAGAAATTTTAAATGGTTGCATCTGTCTTTTAGTCCCTCTCTCAGTACTGTATCAAAGCTACTTTGGTTTTCTTCCCATTATTGTTCTTTTCTATTTCCACAATATTCTCTGCAATGATCCCATTTTCTTTAACATAACATGTTTTTAACTTTCACATATTTTCAATATGCATCTGGAAAAAAATTTTTTTTAATATAGAAACATTTATGAAAGATAAATGTTTTATTGCCTCACAAAGGGACTCTAATGGTAACTTGGTTTGTGAATGTATTACTCTTCAGCAAGAATGTATGTATTTTTAAAGGCCATTTTTATCCAGTGTTTCAGAAACAGGTATCACATTAAAAATACCTCCTTGAATTTCTGTGTTAGTCAAAATGTGACAGGTAAAAAGTACATCCCTGTGTGTCTGCTTGGAATGCTACAACATAGGAATGATGCAAGAGCTTTTAATTAAAATATTTTCTGAAATGTTGTAAGTGATCGCTTGTCTATTGCTATTGCAGAAAGATGGAGCTGTTAAAGTTTCCCATACTGAACTGCCATTAGATGATGTCAAAGATTACAAAGCCTCAGCCACACTTCTTCAGACTGAAGAAAAAGGTGCTTTTCATCCAATGTACAGAGGAGCTTCAAATGCTTTCTGTATCCATCTGTTCTGTATTGATGAGAAGCATGAAACTAGGTAAGTATGGATGAATAGTTACTGTTTTCCCGATCTTAAAACAATTTGCAATGTTACATTTTTAGGACAAATCTGAAAGTGACAGCACCTGCTGCAGCTAGGTTGGATTTTTTTCTGACCTTTTTTTTTTTTTTTTTCCATTTCTTTTACCTTCAGTAATAACTGAAATTTTCAACCTCCAGCTGCAACTTCCCATCTCTGGTAGGACTGTGGGAACAAAAAGTTAAGAATTTGTTTTTGTTGGAAAAATGCTAGTTGAAATTGTGAGAAGGCCACTTCTTCCTCTGAAGAAACATTAGTTCTAAAGCTGCCTAACTCTGAAAAGAGTGAGATGTTACAGTACTGGTCATCTCATTTCATGGGGTGATAAAGCTGTTTTTAACTCTGCAGTTGAATGTTCTCATTTCTAAACACTCAGTCTCCCATCACTGAGAGAACTGATGCGGTTTTCTAGAATCCAGTACAGTAGGGGGAAGACAAAGGCTTTTTATCTTAAAATGATTGCTGCTGCTGACCTTGGACTCTTAGATCCTGGTGGAGTAGAATAGATCTATAAATGTGGTTTAGACATTTTTTTTTTTCCCAAATCTCTCTGCACCCTTTAAGAGTGAACCTATAATCAACCCCATCAGCAAAAGCCTCTCCGGGAACATTAGCCCATTCTGATTATAAATGAGCCCTGCTCTTGTTTATAGGTCCTAGAAAGAAAGATAAAACATGTAGATACTTACAAAAAGTAGATAGAAAAAGGCTTAGCACACCCAAGATCTTCCACAGTTTTATTTACATGTAATTTCTAGAGACACAAGGTATCAATAGCAAGGACTTTATAGATGATGAATTCGACAACTGTAGTACCATTTGAAAAAACATCTTTCTACTTGTAGTAGTAGTCATTGGTGACTGACAACTTCTGAATTTATCTGTCTTAAAGGAAATTTAGGAATAAACTTCATTAAGAAGAAAAATCAGAACTCCTTGAAAACTAATTCTATTTATTAAGCTGTTTCTTGATTAAGGAGGGGCCCTACCCAGAGGGATTAAACACTGAATCTGCTACAGATGCAAATATCCTAAGTTACCAAAGCAAAGCAAACATATAGCCTTCTTGGTACATATTTACCGAGTAATAATAGCTCGAATTTGTTAGGAAGAGAGAGAAATGCGGTGCTAAAAATCTGTGGAGTACTTAGAAACACTGATCAACATACATGTGATACAACAATCACATTGCAGAGAGTCCATTCCAGAATAGTTTATTTATGGACAATCTAGTCTAAAATAAAATTCAAGCAAGATAATTATTCTGGAATAAAATAACTTTTTTTTAAAATAATACTGAGGTGAGGGACTTGCTCTAGAATGACTCCATTATAGCGAAACAGCAATTCAAAGCAGTTATCTATACCTATGTTGGGAAATAATCTCTCTGTAGACTAGTTAAGTTCTCTGCTCATAGTATTCTGCTTAGGATAAAGATCTGTCACTTTTTTTGCCCCTTCTAACATTCTGTCCTTCATATGCACCATTGTTGTTTCTGTTCAAGATATTTTCACCCTGGTTATCATTCAACACTGCAGTCCAGTTCCTTGTTCCCTGGAGACATCTCTGGAACAGTCTGGATTCCAAGATGGGTATCTGTGGAGAAGATAGCATTCCTTTCTGAAGACTTCTCCTAAGATTAACTCATGCAAGGTCCTCCTCTCAGAGCTGAGGAATCTGTAGATCTTGGTGTTTTCAAATATTTTGCTTGTATGCTTCCCTAGCTTGTGTTTGCTTGATCCAACTGTTTGTAAAAGAAACATTAGAAAAGCAAATATGTTGAAAAGATGGCATGAAGTAATCCTGACTGTATCTCCAAATCTTGTCCTGAAGGAGTTACTGCTGACGCTGCACAGCATGGATCCAGAAATAGTAGTTTGGTTGAAGTGTAGGTATGATTGCATCTTAGCCCTCAAGGGAAGTTTACTACTGGGAATTTGTGTTACCCAGTAAAGTTGCTAAATGTTTCCACCTCCGAAATGTACAGCTGTTACCTGGCTTATTAGTGCATTGAAAGTGAAATGTGAAGAAACGAGATTGCTAGTTCATCTGCAGGTATTTGATACCTTTTTAAGCCCCCTGAAAAATCTCCTACCTCCATTCTTGTGTGCCTTGCTGCCAAGAAGGTACTGGATACCAGAGAATAAAGACCTATACACTGCAATGGCATTTTCCTTTCCCTCATTTAGCTATTCTATTAACTAGTTACAATTATGTATTATATAGGTGAATATATAATATCTCGATCCAGATCTGTATGTACAGCTTTTTTCTTTAAGTTTTCATTCAATCATAGGTATTTTAATTAGAAATTATTTCTCATTCAGTAATATTATTGGTAAAGTGTTTAAAGGGAACTTAATTATAGATCTGGAGGGAGGAGGGGTTTTATCAATATATTTAGGTATATATATGTATCTGTATTGAATATCTTCAAAAAGATACATTTTGTATGGTAGAAAAATATTTTATAAAGCTTCAGCATAACTCTGTTTGATGGGTTCAAGAGCTCTTTGATATCCTTACACTTAGGAGAAACAGGAAGAATTTGTTAGATTTCTCATGTCTTTTTAAACTCAAATGTCACATTTCACCATCACTATGGAAAAGAGAGTGGAGTTACTCTAAACCAGTAGGTGAGAAGTGGAAAGAAGTAAAGTGTTCAAAAATAATTTCAAAGTATTGATGTTCCTGTTAGTCCGATAAAGTACATTGGATAGGTTTACCAAGTAGATACTGACAGAACTCTTGGTACTGGATGAAAATATTGTGGAATACAGCAACAATGGTTTGTAACCTCAGTTAATGTTTGCTGTATACTAATGCTGCTCTGACAGTCCATGAATGACTTCTGAAAAATGTTGGAGTCAACAACATGAGAGTAAATTTTTTTTTTTCTTTCAGTGAAGAGCCTAATGTCTTGATATTATTTCAAGCATTCAGGTTTATTCTTGTTAATAGTGATGCTTTAAGCAGTAGAAGTCAACAACTGACGTGCAGCATGCAATATCTGCAATTGATTAATGATGAACTAGCAGGACTGTCTGATTAGTGCTGTGAATAAATGTTCCTTGCACTTATGGGGATGTAAATATTGAAATGTATAGGATCTCTGATACACGCTTTATTTAACAATGTTCACTCTTGGTTGCAGATCGCTGGATTTTTTGCACTATGTTTTCAAGCTTTTTCCGGTATGTATAATTAAAGTTTTGAAGTTTGTATGGGTATGTATGCATGATGGGATGGTAGTGCAGTTGTCAGCCAGAGTATTTAGATATGATGCCAGAGTAAGTCAATGACTCACAGGAGTATGCTATGGCTAGTTACCCTGGGCTGAGTTACCCTGAGGAGTTTGACTCCTCTCCTTGGCTGCTTTTGGACTTCATGTATTGCATACATAAGTAATTTGTTTATGTTCCATAGGGAGTTTTCTGAGCTGCAGATTTAGAAAGCAAATGTTTCAAACTCCTTTAAATCATGTATAGATCCAGACTGTACCTAAATTAAAAGTAAAATCGGGGAAAACACAGTAGTGTTCTAAGTAGTTTATCCATCCAACAATGCACCTGTCACTCCTTGAAACAAAATGTCATGATGGAATCACCAGGTGTAGTAAAAAAAATTAATCACATAGTGTGCTTAAAGATAAGGAGCAAGTTTCAAATATCTTTCTACTGAAAAAATGCCATGGAATAATCAGCCAGAGTAAACCAATTAAACGTCTTCCACGTCAGTGCTGCTTGTGAGTCTTTCAGCATGTATCATGCTGCATGAAGCATCTTTATGAATTGTCAGAGTTCTCCAACATCCCTGTGTGCAGTGAGATTATCTTAAAGCATATATTCAATAAAAAAAGATGGGAGAGACTCTGGTGGAAGGGGGTGCTTGAACAGTTTGAATGGATGAAGTTATTTGTGGCATACAGTTTCATCTCCAGAGGATGCTTTCTTTCATCTGAGAGAATTCAGTGGAGATTCCTGCATTCCTTTGCACCTCTGCAGCCTTTACAGCACAGGTTCTCTGAACAATTGCAGTGACTGCCAATACAGCGTGTCTTTGTAGGCATGTGCACCCTATAGCGCGTGCATGCCAGCAGTGGCCAATTCGGGACAAGCTGGACATCACTGCCCATGTACAAACTTGCATTCATTAAGTCTGCTGTGCCTGCAGTGCAAAGTCAATCTGTGCGTACACACTGGGTGTTTGTTTAGGACTTTAGGACATGTTGCTCTAGTTGGTGGTCTCACTTGGCTGCAGACTTGCAAAAGATCCCAGACAGACATACATTGTCCTGAAATTTCACTGCAGAAGAATAGTAAGGTAGAAATAAGGACCTTTTAAGGGAAAATGTTGGCCCTAAAGGTGTGGGCATAGAGATAATGTTCCTACTAGGCAGTCGGACTAGGTAATTGTTGTAGGTCCCTTCCAACTGAAGTATTCTATTCTGCTCAGCAAGAAAAGAGGGGGAGGAGGGTGTGTGTGGAAAAAAAGGACTGTTAGGGAATGTCAGGGTATTGACTAATAAGTCTTTACTGTGGGAGCTAAAAGACCCGTTTCTGTGAGCCAGGTTAATGCTGAGCTCACCAGTCCTTTGTGCTGCCTAGCTATTAAGCCATCTAGGTAGAGCAATACTTGGAGTACATTGTAAGCATTGCATTCCGTTTGTTTTCTTTCTATCCGCTCTAGTCTGAAGCTTTTGTGTAAAGCTTACATCGAGATCACTAAGCCTTTATTGTCCACAAATCTTTTTCAGGACAAAGACTTCTGTGTCATCCTCGTGCCACATCATGTACAAGAGTTCCACCTGATCCAGAGTTTTGTTCGGGTTGTCCCTCTCTGTACTTCCAAACTTGGTGAGGAGCTTTATGTGTTCCACCGTGCAGGATTGCTCAAGTGAGTGTGCCTTGTGACAACAAATGGTGTACTCTGAACTACATTTATGGAATATACTTGCACCAGCTGGGTATTCCATTGCTATCACAGACCAAGCTGGTGTTCTGCACAGTACGGCACAACATCTTGCAAAAATGGTAGCTTGAGTCCCCAAAACAGTATAGTTGAATAGCACAGGACTGTGCCTGGAGCAATTAGGAGCATAGCTAAATAACTTAGTCTTTAGCAGCATTGCTGCAGCTGTCTTGCTTTCTGTTCTGGAGTGAATCCTAACCCTATTCTGATGTGTCTCCACACAGCTCTATACTAGACAATGTAGAAATAGCTCTATTTTCAGTGAAATAAAGTAGTAGTTAGTGAAATGATTTTTATTGAAAAAAAATGAGATTAAAAATTAAAAATGTAAAAGCAAGCAGTCTTCTGACTGCTGGCATTTATATATAGTTTCCTTTAAGTAAAACCAAAGTGCAGTGAGAGGATTCATTTAAAGTTTGTATATACAGTACTAACTTAATGAAGATGAACAATGGTATGGACAAGTAGCTTCTTCAAGCTACCTTGTTGTGGACCAAGGCCAATAGAGAAACATGGTGCCCTTCAGACTTGGGTCAGGTTGCGTAACATTGGAACTTGAAAGCTTGGTGTAGATTTAATTCTTGGAAACATTGTGTAACTCTCAAGACAAATGCAGTAATGCATTTCTGGAACATACAGAACACAGCAGTAGCCTCATTGTCAGGTATCTATTTTATATAATTTTTCTCTTATTTTTTGTGTTGAATCATTTATTTCATACCTTTCAACCTCTGTGATACTCTGAATGCTTCTGTAGTCTTGAAATACTGGTGAACCGGGACACACAACCTCTCTCGCTATGACTTTTGTTACACAGTGTGAGTTTTCCAATGCTTGCTTTGGTTAGCAAACCTATACTGGCCCAAATACCAAGCTGAAGTTGTGGCACAGTTAGATATTTTCCTTTATTTTTGTCTTAATGTAGCTAAATACTGCGTGGTTTTAGAAAAATACTTTCATTTTGATTGCATACTTAACCACCTTTTGGTGGTATACAAATAGCTCCTGCAGGAACTGGCCAGCTACTCTTGGACCTGTGCAGAAGCTTTTTACCATGGGATGATATTGGGCTTCTGTGTACTATGTAAGAATCCAGCTGGCTGAAGAGAAAACCATTGGAGTAATTCCTGTTAATCTTAGTCACAGCTGTTCAGTAATCCACCAGCAGGATTGGTAGTCATATGTCCTCTTGTGATTTTGGTCAAAATTAAACTTGTTATCAAGGTTTTTAAAAAAAATAAAAAAAAAAAAACAACCCACAAACAAAAAACCCCCGAACAACACACCTTGTAATTCTGATTAAATTGTGCATATTCCAAATGATACCAGCCCTTCCATGAAAACAGAATAGGGTCATTAGTCATATGTTCCAAACCCCCCTGCAGCTGTGTGGGAAAGTAAGGAAAAATAGCTTTTTATTGAGGCTCAGGATCAGAAAAGCTATGGAAGAAGCCAGATGAAGCTTTTGGAAAGTTTCTGAAGAACAAAAAACGCAGTGCACAACAGCAGATACTGTCTTAGATTAAAATATGAAAAAGGAAAAAAGATCAATATATTGTACTTGCATCAAGGGTTTTCGAAAGTCATGTAAGTGAAAAGGAAGTCACAGAAAATGGATTAAAAGAAAAACAGGGGTAAGAAGATGGGCGTATGAAGACATGAAAGGGCAAAATCAGAAAGGACACAGGCACAAAATGAGATACTGATTAGTAAAGATTGTAAAAGGAATAAGAAAAAGTGTTAAGTACACAAAAAGCAAGAGTGCAGCAAATGGAAGTATAGGTCTGCTACTTAACAGTGAAGGAGGAAAAAAATAACAGATGACAAGGCATAGGCTGACATGCTTAATGGATACTTTCCCTCAATTTTCACTAAAAAGCATAATAATAATAATAGCATCCTGGTCTCTGAACAGTCAAAGGAATTGGGCATCTAGAATGAGTTAATTCATTGCTGGAAGAGAAATGAGCACAGACCCTGGATAGTCCTTCCTACTATTTCATACTTACAGTGGATCTAGTGGTTTTGTTTATTGTTTTAGAAAACAGTTTCAACTTTTTGCATGTTCTATTTTCCATCATATTAAAAATATAGTTCATTATTGGCACAACTGCCTTCTTTTGGACATGGGTGGGGAGAAAAATTCACGTGCTGGGCTCAGTGGAGTGGCAGAAAGATAGCATGCTCATGGATTGCAGAGTGAACCATGTTGTTGGTTTTGCTGACCATCATCCTCATCACTTGTTTGATCTTGCAATTAACTGTCTGTGGAAATGTGTTAACAAGTATGGAAACTAAGCTGATGCTCACTTAGAAATTCAGGATTAGTTTGTAATTTAGTAATCAAATGTATGCTTTTGAGCACTCAAGTTGAAAATGATCAATGAGATTGAGCTGTGAAATTTCCCATAATGTATCAGATACTTGTTAGGTTTGTTTTTTTAAGGAACTAGTGCTATTCATTAAAACCATGGTCCACAAAATCAATCTCAATGTGACTGTGACTTAGGCTGAAGAATATCACATGCAAGTTTAAATTGAAAACAAGAACAACAGGAATGGAAGTTATACTACATTAACATCAAGTTTTTTACCTGTGGGTGAAAGAACTTAATGCTTGGAAATTAAGTTGTAATTCAGTTCCTTGAACAGCAGTCTGTAAGTCTTTATTGTATGAGCCTTGTTTAACCAGGAAGGGTCGATGCTTTTAACAGACAACATGAGAGAGTTCCTCAGCTGCTATAGACTGTCACTATGAAATAAATTTTGTTCATAATTAGTGGGTGGGAAGATGTTTTATAACAGAGTGTGTAAATTAGTTAAGTGCCAGGATATTCCTGTCTGTAGCTAACATGTTGCTGGCTGTATATATCGCACAGACATTTTTATACCATGTCACTGTTGTGTGATTACTAACTGTCCATCTTATGTTTATCAGAGGTATTTTATTCATGTAAGTTTATCCTCATTAGTGTTTGAAGAACTAAGGCCTAACACAAATGTTAGTAATTTGTTCTTGTTGGAGAAACTGATGTTACTGCCTTTCTTTTGTATCGTATCCAAGGATGACAGTTGGCTCTGTTTGGGTTTTTTTCTTCTCTCTCTCCTTTTTTCTATTTTTCTTATCTTTCTCTGTTTCTTTCTTTTTCCCCCATGTGTGTCAGTGTGCAGTTACAGATTCTACTTGAATTTTAAAAGATTCTTTCCCCCCTTTCTCTGCGGGCTCTTATTCACATGAAGATTAGGTGGTATCTGAGGTTATAGCTAGTCATTGCTTTGAAGGATTGGGCTGTAGGTACAGAAAGACTGAGTGTTTAGTAGCAGTTAAAGCAGCATTTTTGAGTTCTCTTAAGTGGATGTTGTGTGATCTTTTATGTTATCACGCAATAAGTTAATATATGCATTTGGAACAATAGTCCTATAGCAATCAATTTCAACTTGTGAAAGACGTGTTCCGTGTTTGTGGAAGGCACGTTGTCTTAAGTATGGGAATGGTCTTTAATTTGTCACAGAGTGAATTTCTACTCTCTTTTTTTCCTTTTTTTTTTTTAGGTCCTTTAGTGTAAGAAGGGCAACAACCAATGACCTACTTGGTGTCAAAATGCTCATTAAAACCCTTAGCTTGAATGAAAGTATATTGAATGACTTAAAGATATTTACTCTGGCTCGCAGGGATCCAGTGAGTATTTGTTGCAAGTATACTTACAAGAGAATGGATAAATACTGGTATAAACATCCACAATTTATTACATTAAACTAGTATACTATATATAGTGTATAGGTACTCAAGTCAGTATCAACAGTCAGTATACACTGTATTCAGCCTGACTTGATAGTTAATCTAACCTGTAGCCTATACCAACTACCCTCTTATTTGGATACTCCTCAAATGCAGGGACAGAAGAATGCTGGATGCATTTTTTGGCCACCCAGAGCCTGATTTGCATTGTTGCTTTTTCTTGCACACATATCTGGTTGTGTGATGAACCTGTACTTGTGTTTTGTCACATGATGGGGGCCTCTTTCTCCTTCCTATAATGTGGCCAGACATATGCCTGGGAACATCTGCATTATTGTCGTGTGATGGAAAATGCCACTTAAACAAAAAACCAAGTGCTATCATTACCAATCATACAGCTGGAGGGAAAAACATTTTATACAACTATTGATGGAGAATTTCTGTTTTAATTAATATTCTTTCCTAAGATCAGAACTTAACCCACGACTAAATTAGCGGCTGAGCTTATAGCACTCCTGTAGCAGCTAGGTCCTAACTGGAACTTTAGTTAGTAAACTTCTGCATGGTCAAGAGTCCAGCCATGAACATTGTTTAAACATTATGCCTTGAGTTAAGGAAGAGTGGTTAAATTGGGGTAGTGTGTAGAATGTATACTGGGAGGAAAGTATTTTAACTGTGGTTGTGTGGTGAAATACACAGTTACAATTAAAAAGGAAGGTTACTAATGAAATAGGAAACTTGCATATGTTGCTTTTGCCTTGCAGGATGGGATCCCAGTACAGGCTTTCATAGCAGAAGTTTTGGATCAAATAGTTGGTGTTTCTGTCATCAGAGATGAAATGGTAAATTCTATTTCTGTGTTGTATGAAAACTGTAATGCTTAGCCCTCAGTGCTAAAGGCTGAGTTTTATGCTTGCCACGTACCTAACGGAAAGTATATTTAAAAGATACTGCCTCTATAAACTTGCTTTCTCTCTTTCCTGACTATGTAGACTCTATTATTTCCCTTCTCATAGATGATGATTGACACACAGATGAAAAAAAAATCAACCTGTGATTTGCAAGAAGCTGCTGATGCATTCTGAAAGTGTGCCTCCTACACCTCTTTTTGGTTTTTTAGCACAAAGCCCTTCTGCCTCTAAATATGTTTATAATCACCTACTTTGCCCCCTGATTTACAAAGTCAGTAAGCAGTTTTGCCATGTGTACTGCAAAGAGTAGTAGCTGTCTTTCTAGATTTGCTTTCTTAACTTTTTTCTCCAACAGTAGATTCTGAGATGCTTAACTTCAAAACAAATAAAACGCATATACTCTAGTGGAGTACAAAAAAAAGACAATGTTGCACATTATTCTTGAAAAGTAAACATGCTTTAAGGCTTACTTTGTGGCATGACTGAAAAGGCAGATTTTAGAATGTTCAACAGCTGCAATGCTCAGTTTTCAAAATAGTCACTCCTATTTTCAAAAGTAGATCTTAATTTTATTAAGAGCATTGAGATAAGAGGATATAGCAATTTCTCTTGAGTGTATAAATGTGCAAAAATCTCAGCTTATCACTTCAGCAAGGAAGACTTCTTGGAGGGCATTTCTTACACAGCTTTTGCCTGTAGAATTCCCCTTTTTCAGTTTAAGTTTTGTGAAAGGACAGTCTAGGCTTCTCTGTCTTGAACTGAGCAAAACAGAGTTGTTTGGGGTTTTTTTTCTTCCATGAATGTCTATTAACCTGCATCAGACATTGTTGTGAAAGGCTCAAATATGCATTCCCTGTAAATGAAGGTGGGCAAGCTGCAAGAACAGATTTTGATACAACGAAAAGACTTTCAAGAAAAACATGTTCAGTCAGTGTGCTTTGAGAACAACTCTTAAAGGCACTTAATTTCAGTGTTCAAATTTAGTTCTTTAATTGATAGAAAGCAACTTGTGGGCACTTGCTAAAATATTGTAAATGTAGCTGTTTCATCACTGCTGATTTGCAAATTCTTTTCTAGGATATTGAGTACATTCGATCACATTACAACATTGAAGATTTTATTCATTTTGATCACCACCAGCAAGAAGAACATGGACATCTTTACCACTTTGTCTTAAATCCTATATTTCATCACTATACAAAACACTTTCTAAAGGAGATTCTTCGCTTGGCCCACAAATCTACTCTTTACTATCCTATTTATCCACAGTATGTGGAAGGCAAGGTAAGGAGAAAGTTATTTGTATTTCTTGCATTAAATATGGTCACCTTTGCTCACTTTATTTTTCTCTTTGCTTCTGTGAATGACTGTAAACAGGAACTTTCTTAGCAACCTGCAGCAAATTGTACTTTCTTTTCTTCTTGCATGATATAATCTGCATTTGTGGACATAGCTGTTGCATAGTAGGGTGTTGTGGTTTAACCCCAGCCAGCAGCTAAGCACCACGCAGCCGCTCATTCACTCCCCCCGCCCCCAGTGGGATGGGGGAGAAAATCGGGAAAAGAAGTAAAACTTGTGGGTTGAGATAAGAACGGTTTAGTAGAACAGAAAAGAAGAAACTAATAATGATAATAATAACACTATTAAATGGCAACAGTAATAATAAAAGGATTGGAATGTACAAATAATGCGCAGTGCAATTGCTTACCACTTGCCGATCGACACCCAGTTAGTCCCCCAGCGGCGAATAACCCCTGCCCCCACTCCCCCCCAGTTTATGTGACGTCCCATGGTATGGAATACCCGGCTGGTCAGTTTGGGTCAGCTGCCCTGGCTGTGTCCTGTGCCAATTTCTTGTGCCCCTCCAGCTTTCTCACTGTCTGGGCTTGAGAAGCTGAAAAGTCCTTAATTTTAGACTAAACGCAACTTAGCAACAACTGAAAACATCAGTGTGTTATCAACATTCTTCTCATACTGAACTTAAAACACAGCACTGTACCAGCTACTAGGAAGACAATTAACTCTATCCCAGCTGAAACCAGGACATAGGGTTAGTCTGTAGCATGCTCAGTAGTGCATGGGAGTCCAGACTTACCCAGTATCTTCAGGAAGCATGTGGGGGAGCAGGAATTTGAAGTGTACTTGGCCTTGGGTCTTTGCCTAGTCTATGAAGGGAGAGAACCTCTTCCTAGGGGGTGGCTCCTTCTGAGCTGATTCACTCTTTGCAAATCTCTGTTTCTCAATTTAATTTAGAGGATCCTAGAGCAACTGTTCTCTAAATGTAGTTATATGTCTTAAGTTACACACAGTAGTACGTTTACCTGGGAGCAGTACAGCAGAGGAATAACTTGTTTGGTACCTCTTCACTTGTTTCTGGAAGAAGTATCTCTGCTTCTTACTCAAATAGGTTAGTGTATTGCTCTTGCCTCGTGCGTTGTGTCAGCCCCCTCCATAAATGTGCGTTAGTACTGATAGTCACGTTTCTGCCCTTTCCTGCCCATTCCCAATAGATTGGTTCTAGGATGAAGTAGGAAGCATCCAGTATTCCCACTCCTGCCTATGTTAGGTCTCTGAGTTGTAAGCTGTAGTTTGGGCTTGACTTCGTTTCTTGTCCTTGTGTTGGGTGTATAGGTGAAGAAACAAGAAACTCACAACTCATCAGCTGAGGAGACCAACATAATAGTTTTTATTCAATTGTTTTTAACATGCTAATACACCTGGTATACCTTTATCACTTGCAAAATCAGTTACCAATCAGGTTTTAAATGACAATGTGTAAAGCACATATTCTGTCTTTATATTTAACAATGATTTGTATTTCTTGTCATAGTTTAATAACCTGATCAAGTTGTACTGTCCCACATACCTCCACTCAGCTGCATAATTAATTTTGAGAGATACCAGTATTTGTTTAAATTCAGGACAAAGTGGAGGACGGGGAAGAAAAAAGGAATGATGTCACTGGGCATAATGTAGCATAAGTAAATACAAGGGGATAATATTAGAAACGCAGCAAGGTGGTTAATAAGAACACTTCAGAAGTGATTTAGGTACTCTAGGCTGTGTTTCGTCATAAGTGAGTGCAACCTAGGCACCTCATTGTCACTGAAAATGTGTCTTGTGTTTCTGCAAGTGCCACAGGAGAACCATAAGAACCTAATGCTGTGTGGGAAAATCCATTTCTGAGAGGAATGTAATTTGTGGAAGCAAAATAAAAGATTCTTTCAGAAATACTCATGTGTGTGTCGTGTCATCAGTCTCATGTCAGAAAAGGGAACACAAGGTAAAATTTTCAAACATGTCAAGTCATTGTTGTGTGGCTATCTAAAGCTACTATCTGGCCCAGCCTAATCACCTAGGCTCCTGCCAGCATTAATGGAGAAAACACGGTGCATCCAGAGGGCAGTTCATCCATCGATCATAACTGCCTATCTTAGGACAGACAGAAGATGCCCCTCTCTAACTCTGGGGGGTATCTGCATGGCTAGCCAAAGTAAGCACCTGGCTTTTAGATGGTGACTGAGATGAATTGTGTCCTCAGTGACTTAGGTGGTTTTGAAATCACCACTGGTTTTAACGTAGGAATTTTGACAGGTTAGACATAGGTACATTTTCAGAAGGATGTTTTTTCCTGTGTGCATTTGTGGAGTTTTTTCAGTGTTCTCTTGAGGAACCAATGTCCCTGTATAGCATTAGGTTCTCAGATTCTTAAGAGGGACTTACAAAAATGCAGTTTAATGGCAGTGGAGGGAAGAGAAAAGTTAAATCTTACTAATGATTTCAGTTTGGCCTATTTGCAGGCTACAGAGTTCCTTTAAGTTACTTTAGCTTATCATTGCTTTCTAGTAAGTGGTAAATGTGATATATTACTAAGTTTTCAACATAGTAACATCAAGTTTTTTCAATATTTATGGTTGGAACTGTGCTTCAGTGCAATTTAGTTTGCATTAGTGTTCAATCTCTATTTCCTGTAATTCTCTTAATTATTTTTTTCCCTTTCATGTTGTAAATTATGACAGAGCCAGTCAAGCTACAATAAATGGAACACAGCTATTTCTAATGATCTATGCTATTCACATTAGCATTAGGGTTTTTGTTCACTTCAAGTTTATGCCAGTTTATTAACATTTATCACTTGGATGAAATTGACATTTTAGTTGGTATAGAATTTCCATATAAATTCATAACCATTCTTTGCCAAACAAGCAAAGGTTAGCAGTAAGCAGATAACATAGCTTAATGAGGTCAAATCAAGCTGATTCATGATCGCTACGGAGAAAAATATTCTCTTGGGGAAAATACTTGTGCTGAAAAATCCCATAAACCAAACCACTTGTTTATCTGTCATTCCCACAGAGATAGTAATGTAATTACTCTCATAATTATCTTCATTAGTGTCAGGAATTATCTGCAATTCATTCCTCTGCTCTGAGTATGTTTGTTTATTTGCTGATTTTTCTCTCAGATTTAGCCAGCAGAGCTAAGAATTTTGTATTTGCAAAGCCATACAAGAGACATCTGTGATGCACTGTTCTGACATTCTCTCTGCTGAAATATAGATCGCTGTCTTTCAGTTTCAGAATCCCTGTGCCCATTCCCTGACATCTGCCCTTCATTACATGGTTCCCGTGCGACCAAGACGACAGATTGTCTATCCTCTGGAAGAGCTTGGCATAAACGCTCCATCAGAGCAGGTCTCCAAGGATCAGGTGGGTAACAGAAGCAGCAGCAGGCAAGAGGCATAGTGCCAGCTAATGCAGGGTTTGGCAGATGGGGTGGCATTACCATCTTAGTGTTGATAGGTTGCTTCTTAATTACATCGAACATGGTGTCCATACCCTTACAATCCCAGCTTTGCTTCTGCATAACCATCGCTCCTTCTAAGTTTTGAGTTTCAAACGCATTACAAAGAGCAATCACTAAACTATAACATTTACATACTAAATGCTCTACATTGTAACAGTATTTTTTCATGACCTTTTTTTCAAACTCCCAACACATTTTAAATGCTCTGACTTACTGTTTAGCCCTTCTTCCTGGCAAATTTGTTTAAGTATTATGTTCTGCAAGTGAAAAAATACAATGTCATTCTTCTGACTATTTCTGTAGAAATTGCTTAAGTAAATTTTATTTTTCAGTCCCGAAGTCAGGTTTCTTCCATGCACAAGATACCCTGTAAGAACACTTAAAAATATCGGGAATGATTTAACAGCAAAGGAAAAGATTGTTTTCATTACCAAACAGTTCTTATTTGCATAGCACTCATGCAGTCTGGAGGTTCTAAACTAAAAGTCTTAAAATTTCATTTGTGAAATAACTTACACCTCATTCTGTCTTACATTTTTAAGGAACTAAAATTTGATGTGAAGATGGTTCATCACAAGAGTAACTACCAAAGCTGAAATATTAGGAAAAACATCATTAGCAATGGATACTCTCAGTAGGTAGCTGTGATTTCCTAAAGAAACATAATTAGGGAGCTTTATGTCTGTCTACTAACTTCCAGTTGGCTGAGATGGGCTCCCATATAATATTTTTAGTGCTGTCCTTTTCACAGTTAGTAATTTTTGGCATCCAAGACTCTTAATTAGGCAGGAGTTGGCAAAGCAAAATCCAGAACATAGCTGAGGCTATTGGTCTGAGTTTGGCTTTGTTGAACAGTCTTCCCTCAACATGCACATCCCTGCCTTCCTGTTCTCCACAGAATAAAGTATCTGATGCTTTTGTTTAAGCTACTTCCTGTTTTATCTTTAAAATGAACGGTTGCTTTCTCACTAGAAGAGCTTATCTTAGCATTTTTGTTGGAGCTGGAAAGTCACAGACTTCCCATGTTTGTAAGATTTGCAAATCTGTTACCTGCTCCATTCCCAGGTTCTTCCTGAGGATTTCTAAGAGTTGCAGGTAGTGAGATAATTGTTTAAAATCTCAAAAGTTTAATGAATTTCTATTGAATAAAAGGTGTGAGATTTTCATTAACGAAGTTTTGCTGAAAAAAAATTAAGGCTAGCCACTGTATAAGTATCCATGCATATGCACTGGCATTAATTATAGATTTTTGACAGATTGTGTTCTGTCAAAACTGACATCTGGGGTTGATTCCTAGGTGGTAACTTGAGGATAAAGCTAGTCCACTACTGCTGCCTGTAGTTTTCTGAAATACCAAGAATTTGAAACTATATAAAGCTAAACTGAGTCTTCTGTTGAGTGAATGAAATGACCTTTAACCACCATACGTTGTGAAAGCTTTATAACTTAAGAGATAACCTACCATAGGGGACTAGGTGTACTCGTAAAAATAAGGAGCTGGTGCTGCTTTTAGGTCTTGGATGTTTTGTTAGCCCTGGTAATAGCCAGGCATAAGGCATTTGTCCTCTCTCTACTCTAATGTTTCAGAGAAGAAGATTGATTCCCATCAACAATTTTGCACTTCCCTGCAAAATCCTGCAGCTAAGTTGCAAGTAAAATGAGATGTATTTTATGAAATGAATATAATCAAATTTCAGTAGGCACAAAATTATTATACTTCTACGTTTTTGTAGCGATCAAAAGGCCTGCTCAGACACTCTGTAAACAGAAAGACACAATCTGTGTTGCAAAGAGCAAAATATGCCACCAAGGAGTTAAATGTGATAGCTCTGCAAAATAGAAGGGCTGAGAATTGTCACCTTAAAAAATACTGTGAGACAAGGTGAGATGCGCTTTGGTTGTAGAAGATGCTAGCAGGCCAAGAAGTGAGGTAAAAGGGGAAATGGAGAAACAATGTCATAAAGAAAGCATGGAGCAGAGAGGGAGAAAAGTGAAAGGCAAACAAAGAGGCTGGAGTAGGAGTTAGTGGGAAGTTGTCTGAAGCAAGCACCTGGATAGCAGTAAGGAGAAAATGTCTGCTATCATCTTTGTTACGGTGGTTTGAAACAAGATAGGGGCAGGATCTTGCAGAATCTTAAAAGCTTTGGGCAAGCAAGGACTTCAAGTAGTTGAGACTGCTCCTCATTTCTTTATCACACATCTCTATTCTAGCTCACCAAGTTTGTTTTATCTGAGGAGGCTTTGCCTTCTCATATAAAGCACTTCTGGCATTAACCCCTGCCTGCTTTGTCCCTGAAAGCTGGAGGACGGGTTATCATTGTAATTCTTGTTTTAAAGAGCTCTGCAATGATAGCAGGAGTTTATCACATATACTACAATACCAAGATTGTAAATGCAAGTCAATTTCAGAAGTGTAAAGTTTTCATTTGACTGCCTGTCCTAATTAATTGCTTGAGTATCTATTACTTATGATGGAGATAATTGTAATGAAATTCTTGCTTTGATACCCACAAGATGCCCCTTGATATCTAGCCATCAACATCTGCCTCTCATCTACTGCTTTTTCAGCTGCCTTCCTCCTGTTCCAGCCTTTTTTGTGCTCTCTCTCTCCTTTTCTTGCTGCAAAATTTATTTTTCACCAGTAACAGCTTGGGGCTTAGCAGCTCAGCCTCAGTGTCTAAGAACAGCTCTTGATTTGTACATATATATCTCTGTAGGCCATTAGTGGCACACTGGGAGCCCTGGGGCTCAATCAGTTTGTGTATCTCTTTAATACGTTCCAGCCTGCTTGTGAGCATGAAGAGATTCACCCATAAATATTGACCCAGTACAGATAACTCAACCAGGACCCACAAGGACTCTTTCCCGTTACTTTCCTCCAAAGCCAGAAGCGAAAGCAGCAGTCTAAATCAGAAAAGCTTTGCCCTCAGCTAATTCCCATGCGTTGCCAGTCCAGATGGATCTCGTCTGTGCTGGAGAGGTGTTTTTCCTGCAGGTCTGGATTGGTTGTTAGAGACAGATGAGCACCAGAAATGAAGTCTGTGGTAACTTATTCTCATTGCCCCTTTGTCAAATCTCTCTATTCTGCTGTAGTGTCTGGAAAAATCAAAAAGTGGATAATACTGTGGATTCCTCCCTGCTTCTAGCAGGCAGCATGAGCTGTATTTTGTGGTGTCTAAGAATGCATAGGTCTTTCTGGGAGAGCTAGGTGTAAGGTAGAGAGATTTACTCTTAAAATCCAGAAATGCATCATATAAAAGCATAATTTACCATTACCCGAATGACTATTCAACTGCAGTTTTCCAGCCACTCTGTTCTCTGTGTCCTTGTGATAGTTCCCTTGGTTTAATATCGTTTCTAGTTTGAACCAGGCTTTTGGTTTGTGTTGCCTCTTTGCTTATTGTTAAAATGACTATGACTCCCAGTTGAGTAACTCCACCTGTTCCTCCTCTCTGTCTGGACTTTTTATTAAAGCTTTGCATAGGTTTTAAGGCAGCCACGATTTTTTTCACTCTTTCTCTTAAACTACAACTCTGCTGCTTCATCTCTGCATCAGAAGACCTGTCACTTCCCTAGCAGTGGCTCTCTATTTCCTCAAGGGCTGCAAATTCTTATGAACATAGTAGTATCTTCCTGTAACAGTCACTAATGACAGAGTATGTTTTTACCATACCCCTTGAGACAGCAAATACATTTTGCTGCTGCTTTTGTGTGTCTGTTCCTACAAAACTCTATCTCCCATTGGTCTACTGAAGAGGTGCGGGTAACTCAGGTAAGGATTGATGGAGAAGGCACAGAGGGGGAGGCATTAAACTCCCCTGTCTCCCATTGCAGCCCTCTGGAATGGCGCAGATGCTAACGATATTTGCATCTAGTCCTGGAAGTGCCCAGACTTCGGGATGCCTGTTCAGTCTGTGCCTCTGCAGCAAGTGTATCAGAGGTTCCACATATTAGCTCAAAATTGCATCAGGCCATGCATCTGCCATGCTCTAGGGTTTCAGGACACAGACCTGAAAAAGCTTCTGTCTGCTCATTAGATCAAACACTTTCTACAGCTGTTCCAAATCAAAAGGAAATCTCTTGATTTTTTTGTATTCCAAATCAGTAACCAGTATCGAAGAGCCAATTGGCAGAAGATCCAAAGATTCAGAATCTTAATTCCCACAGTGTTAAAACAGATTAAATTATTATTGTGTTTTGCACATCTGTCAGTCGTTTCAGTCATGTTGTGTTAAAAACCAGTTGGTTACAACAGAATACTAAATATCTTATAAAGTGCTGCTGGCCTTTACAGTGCATGTAATTATCGGTGGGGTAGAAAACTATAGATAATTAAATAATTTTTAATGACTTCTTCATAAATAAACAATTTATAAACTTGTTTGGTTTCTCACCATCTGGGAGCATTCTGTTATCCATCTGCTTCATGTAATTATCAATAAAAGGGAAGAATAGGTGATATAATTAACAAAAATAACTGATCCACAATGAAGAACAAAAATGTCACACATCTGTTGAATTATTTTCTTGTTTCTGCCCTTTCATTATTATTCATGCTATTGTTTTTTGTTTGGTTTTTTTATTATTAATATTTATTTCATGGCTGCATTCAAGCTGTCAGGTTTTATTGCACAGTTCAGAATTGTTTTTTCTGTTGTAGTTCACGAAAAGAAGTCAGAAAGAAGCCCATACAGTGTTGTATAAATTTATTTTGAAGAAAACCAAACAAAACCAACAATTTGTCTATTAATTTGGTACTTCTGAAGTGATGCTACAGGTGCATTACAGGAAATGTTTAAATCAGGGCAAGAAGTACTGAGTGAAGGAGGGTCAGGCAAAGAGCTGGAGTCAGATGCTCAGTCCGGCTTTGTGTTCTCTGAGCTAGTTGACTTAAAATTTGTTTAAGAGTTGTGTGTTGCCAGGATGGCTGCATAGATGTCCAGGAAATGATTGGGGGGGGGGGGGGAGAGAATGCCTGTACAGCAGTGAGTTCTGTACTCCTTCAGTGGCCATGATTTAATTTCTGTGTGATTAAAGAGTGTGCTTTCTCAGCAGTCCTTTATTTAAAAAAACCCTCCAAACAAAAATAACTTTCATGTTACATCCTTTAATATGCTATTGGACATTATAAATTTTCCTTGCGAAAGTTAGTTGAAAGTTGGTTTACCCAATTGAAAAGCACACAGAGAACCTTATCAGGATAAATACTCTTTTGAATCTGAAGAAAAGACCTCATGTACATGGAATTCAGTAATGCAGTGCATGAAAACGTGCCACCTTTTGCTCTTAGTGGTATCAGCTGTGGGAGGTGGTACCCTTCTGCTCTTTCATACTTGTATTGCTTTGCAGGTTATGTGAATTGAACTATTGTCGCTAGAATGGTAAAGTCTGTTTAACCCGTATGTAACAAGTTGGTCTTATTAATAACACTAGCCTTTTTTCTTCAAAAGAGGATTTTTCCTTTACCATTTAGAGGAAAACTTTCAATGTCCTCTTTTCCCTTCAAAGTAGTCACGGAGCTTTCACTGTTGCATTATCAGTGATGTGTACTGTTTTGCAAATGTGTAGCCTGTGGATTCCATGACTCTCCTGACCATCTAGAAGGGGTTTGCAAAAATGAGAAGCTAAGAAAAGCAGGCCTATTGTCCATATTCTTACATTGTGTGTTGTTCTGCACTAACACATGAAACCATTTGGGGCCAGAACATGAGAAAAGGCTGAAAACTTGCCCTCTTCTTTGTAGTCTGGGAAAAATGGAAGCTTAACCACAGAAGAAATGGTAACTGTTAATGTAAGATTCAAGAAGAAATTGGAATACAAGGCACTGCTAACTTAATAGTTTTTCAGTGCCAGTATGCACGTATTTTTGTGCGTTTACTTGATTCCATGCTGATGCTTATGGCAAGTGCTGTGAATAAATGGCCTGAAAGTAGTTTAAAATAATTTTTAAAAAAGTAAAATGAGAGAAGATACTTAAAATTTATAAAATGTTTTTAAACAATAAATCATTGTTTTTAGAGTAATCTTAGAACTTGTTCCATTGAAGTGTATGTATGTTCATACATATTTGGGTTGCAGAAGATACTCAGATGGGTTGGAAGTATAAGTACTGTCCTGGACTATTCTCTATTAAATGAGCTTTTTTTTTATGTCCATCGTAAAGTTGCAGGACTTTAAAACAGAATAAAATATGCCGACTATGTTTGCCATGGTTGCTAAAAAAAATTTAGCTATCAGGTAAAACTGAAAAAAAAATCTTAAAATATTTTCAAGCTTGACAGAAACTTTCACTTCTAGGGCAGCTTATTAAATAAGTAAAACATATATATATATGTGTGTGTTTGTATAGGAAACTCTTCTCTAGATGATAGTGTCTCTTCCAGCAAACTCTTGAGGCATTTCACTCTCTGTAGCTTCTACTTTCTTATGTTCAGGCCAGCTAATTAGAAGTTGCCCTAACTCTTCACTTGTATGTTAGTGTCTGTGTGTAGTTGGGACATATCTGACTACACTTTCCTCAGTACTTCTTACTGAAAAAAATTGAACAAGATCGTGAATGTTTTGGATCAACAGCCCAGACTGAGTATAATCAATTACCCTGACCTATCAAGGAAGAGGAGTAGAAAGGATTCAGAATTCATGTACCGACAGTTAAAACCCTGCTGTCAAGGTGGAGGAAGGCAGAGGAAAAGGCAGGGGGATTTGCAACACATGACTGCAAGTCCCAGCTAGTCTAGAGAGTGCAGCTAGAAAATTTTAGCTTGGTTGCATTTAAAAGATAATAAGGAGTTCAAATAAGCAGACTTTAAAACATGGGGGGAGAGGCTGTGTACAGCAGAACAACCTGTTCTGAACAAGCAAAGCTTTTTGCTTCTAACTGAAGAGTTGAGATAAATTGAGGGAGCAAGGTTTTTCAACCTTACGCATCCAAAGAGAAATGTCAAGAAGGTGGACAGGTACAGATACAGGTACTATAAAGCAACAAAGCTTTTGCTTTGGAGCACATGCCCACCCGAAGTGCAAATGTGTGTCAGAACACATCTCAATGCAGCTTAGAGAGTTGCAGTTGCTGCGAAGTATCCGTTCCTTGTCATGGTCTGTATGCATTACCACAGAAACAGTTAGCCATGCTTCTGGAGATGCCTTCTCTCCAACTGTACTCTGTAATAAAAGTTGGAAGTGCACTGAATTACTAAGAGTGGTTAAGAAAAGCTGTTGGTGCTATTTTACTTTATAGCTGTCTGCTTTATAGTAAAGTGTATTCTGACTTAGTAGAAAAACTGTAGTAATAGGTTTCATTTTAGCTCAGTTACAGTTTGTATGAAATCAGTTGAGGCACTGGAAAGTACTGGAAGTGGCTAAAATGTGAAAGGGTTTTGATTTTTTTTTTTTTTTTTTTTTTAATCTTTAAGCCTCTACTAAGATAACGGAGAATAAATATAGCAAAAAGAGTTTAAGTAGGATGGGCAAGAGAATTCCCTGCTTTTTAAATATCAAGATTCATGTATCAAAGTTAAAGCAGAAGCATTCCTATGTGTTATAATTTGTATATGAACACACTGGTATTACAAACAAAGGCTTAGTGTGTGTATAGTTTTCACTTAACCAGGAAAGTAGTATTAATTTTTAAAGAAGTAACTGTTGCTTAAGATGCTATTGTGCTTGGGTAATGAATTTTTAATGCTTTTGTGGTATGTGCATGGATTAAAATCCATTATTTATTGTACCTCCACTTGGTTGGTAAAGGTGATGATTTTATAGCACCGGTAGTCATGCAAACACAGTCATTCTGAACTGGTGGCTGATAATAAATTTCCGTACTGTAAATGTCAGTGGGTTTTGTGTGTTGCTGCCATTACATCTTGTTTGGAAGGCTGAATATTACACAATTATGGGAGGCACCAGATGGCATCATTAACAGGAATGCTCTGAATGTTTACCACTTATGTGCATGTGTGAAATTAAAAGTAAGATGACCTATCTTTATTTTGAAAGCATGGTGTCAGTACTATACAGGTGTTAATGACATTTGCAGCAAACTAAAATAGTAATTTCTGCTTAAAAACAGGTCAGATTTGTTTTAAAGCTTTTTCAAAGCATTTTGTAGATTGACTTTGGAAATAGCATAATCGCAGCTTGTAAGGAGGGCATAGATATTTTTTTCCACAGAAAGGTAATGCTCACTATTACAAAATGGAGAACCACAGCTGCTGTCACTAAAATATGACTTTATAGTAAGCTGCAAATCAATCTCTTCTTGTATCCTCGTACTGTTATTTAGTTACTTTGTGTTCATTATTTTCAGTATGAAATGTGATGATTTTTTTTACATTTTATTTTTTGCTTTTAATTTTATACACCTCTTACATTTTTCAATGAATTCAGTACATTTAGAAAGTGCTGCCTCTGTTTCCATGAGTCTGTACGCAGAGTAGGTACAACCGACAGAGATGCTTCTGTCTTCTCCCTTTCCAGAGCATGCAGTCCTGTTTTGATATGGATATTGGGTAGTTGTGATGCGTTGTGATGGTGTCTTCTCTCAAGAGAAGTCCTCGGAGGGAAACTTGCCTGAGCCAGCCAGCAGTGAGAGGTTTTTCCAGTTAAGTCTCATCAGGGGTGTTCAGGTTTTTTCATAGTGCCTTTTGAAGCTGGACCAGAGAGGTGAAGCAGGACTTGCTTAAAGTCAAAGCTTAAAGAAGTCCTTTCATTCATGGTGGAAGAAAATAATTTAATATCTGGAAATGCTAGCAGTATTTTCAGTTACATATAATTTTGCTGTTTATAGGTAATTCTTTATTTTATTTTATTTTTTGTTTATTCTACATGAAGGCAGTATAAACAATGTGTACTCTGATGGCACAAGAACTCTGTAAAATAAACCCAAGAAGTTAAGGAGATATTGTTTAAGTTAATGATGGTCTTTGGCTGGCTGCTCAGACCCTGGGCCTAGTGCAGGAAAATATTTTCCATATCCATTTACGTTCAGAGCCAAGTAGAATAAATGAGTGTTTTCCCATTAATTTTGAACGGCTGTAATGGTTCAGACTTATTAGATCCCAACTTCTCTTGTGAAATTGTCAGAAAAGAATGAGCTTTGATTTTAAAATCATGTCATTTGGAGTCTACTTACTAACTTAGTTGGAATGACTTAATAGAGTGTTAAAAATCATGCCACTAAGAGCAGAATTTAAATAATTCTCTGTCAGCCCTGATACTTGGGAAGTATTTGCATGCTCTTGCAATCCTCCAGGCTTCAGCCTTCTCCGTGCAGGAGTGCAGAGTGCAATGACTCTGATTTTGGCATAGACTGGTGACAGGCACCAAGCTGCAGGCACCCACTTGCTGGACCTGGAATTGGGACGTTCTCTCTCCACTTTCTGGAAGTGCATGGTGAAGGATACACTCAGACATTAAGGACTGTGTGACTAACAATGGAAGTTAGGCTGGCTATTCAAATACTGTTGTTCAGATGTCTTAGAAATCTGTTCAAATAGCCTGTTTGAAGATGGAAGTTAACAAAATTAATTGTATAAATTATATGGTTAGTACAAACCATTAATTTTGGTAGTTTTCAACTTCTAAATTACTTGGCACGTTTTTTCATGTTATTTTATTAGCTTTTTATGGCAGTCTTAGTAGGCTGTTAAAAGAATTCTCCATCCTTTAACATCTGTCTGCCTTAAAGGTGTGGGTTACGATCCTTTTCCAGGATTCACTGGAATCAAGAAGCTGTTTCAAGAGCATGATGAGGCAGGAGCTTCTGGGTGCCCAGTTTCCAGGGCAGTTGCCACCCGTTGAATTGTTGGTACAGTCACCAACAAATCTAAAGGACGTTTGGCTTTCCTGCAGTTTTGCCTGGAGAAGCTGATACACTAAATTGTAGAAATGCAGAAACTATGGCTATTCTTCCTTGCCAAGAAGGCAAGAAGGCTGTTAACCTGTCATGGGCGAATGGCATTCTCTGGGATAAGGTATGTCATTGAGAGGAGCTGGCACTATTTATGCTGCTGGTATGAGGAGCAGCACACAGGCGCTGCAGGGAAAATGCGAGTGGAAGTTTGCTTCCTTGAACTGCCCAGCCCCTGTGCTGCAGAGCCTTATTGCTGTGTAATCACCAATGATGTCATGGAGCATGGCACAAAAACATACACTAGGGTGCTGCTGGTCCTCACTGTAACTGCCAGAACCAGTAAGAGTGCCAGAGACGTACCCCAGTGGAATGGTTTCTGTGACAGCTTTCCTAAAGCACCTTTGCCTCTCTAGAGCAGACTGGTCTCCCCGTAGACGGGCACAAAGCAGCACAGGCGGCGAGGGCTCAGCGCCGTCCCTGTCCTCCTCGGCTGGGCCGGGTCCGCAGCCGCTGGCTGGCAGCAGCCTGGCATCACGTGCCTGCCCACGTCGTGCCCCCTGGGAGCAGTTTGGTGCAGGATGGTGCCACCTGAGCAGTCTTTCTCAGTGGCACCTTGGTGATGGTGGTGGGGAGCCAGACGGTGCTGGCAGGGCATGGCGTCCACCAGAGGGATGTGGCAGGCAGGGCTCCATGGGTGGTCACCAGCTTGGAGGGATTCAGTCCAGCGTTCTGATGTGGAATGCGTCAGTCATGCTTCTGCTGGGGGTGAAATGCTGTCAATTAAAAGTAGTGTCTGCTGGGCTGCTGTCAGCACAGGGAACCTTTACAGATGCTGGATTTGTGTGCAAGGTGGAGGCATCCATCATTCTTGTAGTCAGGTGAATGAGCGATCGTTGGTAACATTTGCAATGAGTCTTCGGGATGAGCTAACATCACTGGTGAGCAGTGTGCATATTGGTTTAACTGCCTCTGCAGATTGGCTCAGTGTGCATTCCAGTTGCTATTTCCAGAGACTAATGCAAGCTGCTAGCTTTTTTCCTTGGTCAGTTGTTTCTGGGCAAACTGTGCAGTCAAAGTGTTCTCCCAGGACTCCTTTGCCCAGTGACTGGCCATTGTACAGACTTTTGAGCTTATGGAGGTCAGTCCTTTGCAAGGACTTCGGAAGAGCAGGACAGACAGACAACCTTTTGGCATTGCATCAATAGACAATGTATGATTACTGCAAGCTCCAGTTTTGCCATTGTGCCTTTGGGCACAGCCAGATCATCTCTGAGAGTAAATCAGTCTAGCTTCTTGATGTTAAGTGTAATAGACCTATGATGGTTTATGTAAATTTGGCATACAGAATTGAAAGCCATCCAGCCCAACCTCTCCTGTATTTCCTTCTACATTTACGTTGGGAGTCCAGCTAGATAATATCTGGAAGGTGTTTCAGGCTGAAGTTCCTAGATGTTGCTACATATTTTTATATCTTTTTGAGTCTTGGCCAAAAAAAAAAAAAAGCTGTTTACTACCTGTTTCCCCCCCCTCCAAGAATACCTTGTGGGATAGAAATAAACAACAGACAAAGATGAACTGTGAAGCAATGACTGCTGTCAGACGGTTAGTGATTTTCTTAACAGATGATAATTGGTGTCCATAAAGCAGATTTCTTTATCTTAAAATCTGGGGAAACTAACCCTGAGAGCCAGCCATGTGCTTTACTCCCTTGCCAGCTTGAGTGGCTTTGATCAAGTTCCTGTGCCTTCCTGTACACCACGTCCTTCCCCTGAAAGATGGAGGACAACTGAACTCTTTGAAAATGGCACCTTTTAAAGTTTGGCTATTTGTCCTTTTAAGCTGCAATCATAAGATCTTTATGCAAGTCTGAGCTGTCCAGCCCTCTTTGGGCTGGGAATCCAGATGTTAATGCTAAAAGGAAAAAAGAGCACTTTCTTACCATGGTAACAGTAGTTCTGCAAGGAAATTAAATATATGTGTCCGTGCTCTGCTCGCCTTTGCTGCTTTTTGGAGTTTGAAGGAAATCCCTGGTTTCATAGGGAGTCACAGGGATTCGCATAGGATTGGTCATGAATATATAGACTGTTTTGCCAGAAGCTGAAGATCAGCATTTACCCATTTAAGATTGGTATAATAATACCGACTTCGTTCATAAAGGCCTTTGTGGTTTATGGATGAAAAATATTATATAAAGGCTAGTTATTATCTGTGCAAACTGGTTATGTAGAGCCACAGTTACTAAAGAAGTGTTCTTTGACAAAGATAACAAAATGATTAAGTTTGCAGTCTTCATCACAGTTGTATTTCTTTTTCCTTTTCCTTCTGTTTCTGGTGTTTGTGTAAATCTGTGAATGCTTGGAAACAGCTTTTGAAAACATGTTTACAGACATTCCTTATGAGTCTCTTTGGAATGTAGCTAGTATTTAGGAAAAAATAATAATGTAGGCTGAAAAAGCATGCATTTTCCAGTATTTTTTGTTCATATCTCCTTGGTAAACATTGTTTTTTCTTTTATTTCTTGTGATTCAAATGGAGCTTGAAATTAAAATAGTTCTGTTTGTTCACCTTCTTGTTTGCCTGCCACCATTGCTGTCCTCAGCACTAATCTGGGAACAGATTTGTTAATCATTTTTACTCCTTCTGATGGCTTTTACAGTAACAGAGTTCAAATTATGTAGATCCCATACAGCAGTAACTATCACTCAGGTTTCTCAGTAACAAATGCTAAATTAAAACAAAGCATTGCAGACAGGCATAGAATCCCCTGAGATAGGGCTGGGAGGGTCCCTCTGAGTGGTTCCCTGTTACTTCTGTAGTAATGAGGGATCTGTGAAGGTGCTGAGTACATAGCAAATGAGTCAGTCCCATGTTTCTCTTGTTGTACCCTGAGCAGTCCTTCTGAATTCAGGGGCACTTTAACATACTTAAAATTTAGCAAACACTTAAGTGTCTTTAGCTGGATAAGGCCCAAGTCCTCAGTGTGTAATAAAATCAAATCTAAATTCTGCTGCGTTACGGAGTCTTTGCATGAAGAGTTCCAGCGGTGAGTGTAACAGCTCTTTGACACACTGCTCATGTTTTACTAGGATGTATTTACCAATACCCAATTCAGAACATAGCACTGTTCCTTTTCTGTCAAAGTTGAAATCCTCTGTCCAACTTGTTTTTTCATTTTGGGGTGTTCAGTTTCCATTTCTTCCTTTTAAATGAAGGTGATGTTTGCTATAAAACCAGACCTATTGTGGAACAATTACAGTAAATATTTTTAGAAATCCTACAAATAGCCCAGGGTCCAGTGTTTAAAAACAGAACTAAAAGGAGCTACAAAATATTCTCCATCTGAGTTTGCACCATGAATGCATATTGTTGAGTATATGTACCCCAAATACATTCCCAGGCAATCTGCAAGCTGAGTGGCTACCCAGATGGGAGACCCGGGCACGCACAATGAATATATGATGCTTTACGTGGTTTGAAAGTGCAAAGAAAAAAATGTGTAGAAACATGTTTGCTAAACCAAATAATTATTTCATGTATCTTTTTCCATTGGTTACTTAGGGTAGAAGCATCTGTGAATTTTTAATGCTGTAAATTAGTCCTATTCTGGCACATATTGTGCTGTGAGATCATAAGTGAAAGATGTGACTTAGATGCAGGATTTGTGTTTCCAGTGGAGTATTCTGAGAAATGCATAAGCATTTTCAGTGGAGGTAAAGTGCGAAGGCCTCTAAGTGGCTGGCACTGGCTGTCAGCATGAAAAGCTATCCCTCATGGTTTAATCAAGAAAGGCCACCTTTGTCAGGAGGTGGAGTTGGAGCCATAGATGGCCCTCTGCCCTCCCAGGTGGAAGCAATGTGACAGGTGGTGCAATGGCAGAGGCTGTCAGATACCAGAGTGGAAAGGAGGGAAAATAATCTTTTGAATAATCAAAGAAAATACTTTTTTCTGAGCTACCTATGCCTTTTCTATCAATGGCAATTATTTCTTTTTCGCCTTACACTAGTTAATGATTGCCATTTTATTTAATAAATTGGATACAGAATAAACAAGTTAGAGTTTGCTATTGACCTATCAATTATGATGTCTTATTACTCCTCTGGGGAACATATGTAGTCATTTGTCCTGACATTTTGTTAAAATAAGGTGGTATTATGGGACCAATCCACCTAATTCCTTACTCCCTGGGGCCATTTAGTGTACTTAGCTGTTAGAAAGGTGATTTCTGAAGCATGACAGCTGTTGGTGTTGGGGCCATTGTGTGGTGAACAAAAACGGTTATATTCTACTCATATGCTGCCTTTGTATCATTGATACAGAAGCCATTTCATAAATTAGATACAACTCTTCCCGAGGAAATTGTATTACTGCTTTGTATTTCATTGTTGGAGTACATTTGAAGAGAAAAAAAAGAAAAAACAACACAGGACTGCAGTAGGAGATGTTTGAACTTGGCATTGCTGTAAGGTCTGTTGGGTTTATCCTATTAGCTGCTGACATTCCTGTCTAGTTATTTTGGTTGATTAGGTACATTACAAGTAGTTTCTCTTTGTGTTCTTTTTACTATTTTATTAATTTTGTTAAAAGCCATGTGTCAGCAAAAGCATCACTAATGATTTTTCTTCCAGAAGGCATTGCTTTTCTAGAAGGTTGCAGCTCTCTGTGTGCAGCAAAAAAAAGCCTGTCGTAGTTCTTGTCTGCAGAGTTCACAAACCCGAGGAATTTGAATACTAAGATTAGGGCCTTATGCACAGTATCCTCAACGCCTGTTTGTGGTGCCATGAGATCTTTGCAAGTGTCAGCACTTGTGTTGTCAAACGTTGTAGTTGGGGTATACCCATTTAGTATGTTATAAAAAACATAGGCCAGGTTTTATTTTAAGCAGTGGGGGATGCCTTTAATAATTGGCATCAGTTGTTCTCATTTCTTAAAATCTCTTCCAGTGATGTACATTTTCAATGAAATATAAAAGGTTTTTTCAGTTTCTGAAACCTGGAAATGTTATAGATAAATTTTCATTTATGATCAAAACCCTTTTTACTGGCAAATCCTGCTGTAAGAAGTGTTTAACCATGTTAAAAAGCACTGGCTTTGGATTAGATTGTTAGGCTTGTTCGTAGAGACTTGTAGATGTCTTTTATATATCACAACCATCTGGGCAGCATTACAGTTGTTCTGTGGCTTTGCCCTGGCTAGTCAAGTAGTTCCTCAGTGCAGGCTGCCTGTGAGACTGCGAGCATGTGCTAGGTTTCACCCATTTGACTTCTCCGTGGAGCAGCCACCATGGGCTACTATGCTTTTTAAGATATCTTCTGGAATTTTCTTAGTCAAGTCCAGTCCCTGAGATGAATCTGGCTCACCACTGGATGTCATCATTGCACTGTGATGAACTGCATCCGGAAGAACATTTATCTGGCAGTAAAAAATAGCATTGCCTGACCAAAGATGACATTTAATTTTGCCACATTTCAAATTACTTGCTATACAGTGATGACAGTTTGCAAGTAATTGGTCCATAATCCTTAAGGTATAGGACAGCACTCTGGTGTGTTACGCAGACAATTCTCCACCTTCTGTAGTGGGGCTATGCTGAAATCTCAGCTGTGGGTCTCCACCACTGCAAAGACATGGTGTAAAAGATCTCTTGGGGATCAGTGTTCCATGTACTTCTTGAGAAGGCCAATGTCATTACCATAGCTTTAAAATAAAATACTTATTCTTCACATATTGAGTTACTCTGTCAACTAATATATAGAGAATGTATTTCTACTGTAATTTCATAGGAGGAATTTAAAGGACTTAATTTTATTAGCCATCTGTCTCCTATTTGTAATACAGGAAAACCTGTTAGAAGTCTTAGATTGCTTCCTGCCTAAGTAGCACAGCAGAAATATATAGAAGTGTCTGACAAATAATGAAAGGATCTCCATTTTTTATTTGTCTCTTCAGTGCATTTATGAATCTGCAATTACGCATTCTGTGAAATGGGAATGTATACAACCCAAAGCAATAAGAAAAATGTGAAGTGTGTTGTACTGCAAGATGGAAAGTATTTCCCTGTCTTTCATCAGGAATTTGAAAATTAAAATATAGTTCAGGGCAGAAAAAAAATTGTCAGGTGCAATATTATCTCTTGGCCCTTCCTTGCATATTTGTTTTTGAGAATCTCTGTTAGCTAGTGAGACCTAGAGACACCAGTTAAAAAAAAAAAACAACAACACATGGAGTTTATTGTCTTAACCAGTGTATGCATTAAGAAGAATGGAAACTGAGAAGCTAGTAATTAAAAACTTTATAGTAAGATTTTTGGCCAGAGTATTGATCTCAGTGGCATTGAGATACTAGTTTACTCATTTGACAGCCTGGCTTTCAGTGTAGCTGCTCTATATTTAAGAAAGAAGAAGGTGAATTCTGCCATTTTGGAAGAGAGTTTTCAATTAAACACACAAAGACACTCAAGATATAAGTTCCTAATTAATTTATAAGTAAGACTATTTCCATAAAGAAAATGGCAAGAGTAAAAACTGCTCTAGAAGGTATAAAAATGGCCTTAACATTATGTAAATATATGTTCCCCAGGTGTTAGCTAAATGGTAGTAAATTATTGAAGAGGTGGTGTTTTTTCTTCTCTTACAAGGACTCCATAGCATCTTTTCTGGGAGAAGCCAGACCATTAAGCTCTGCTAATTTTCTGTAACCTATTAAACACGCACATATTTCAACATTTTAGTACCATTTATCTACCATTTATCTTGTGCTGTGCACAGAAAAATCATAGTATTAGTCATGTCATTGAGCCATAATAAGTTTTGTATGAATGCAAGGTAATGCATTACTGATGGTTTAATGATTCTTAGGAGACTTTTGCTGTTTGTTTGTTGTTTTTTTTTTTTTAAATGTATTTCTATGTCATTTTACATATTTTTTACAGTTGAGTTATTCTTTGAACCACATAAATCGAAAGCTGGTACTGGCATCTAAAGCATCTATCAACGCTAGAATTGTGGTGGTTGGTGCATCTGATGTTGGGATCTCTTTTCTGGAAACACTCATTTTTTGGTAAGTTTTTAGTTTGATTTCCTTTACTGAGAAGAATATATTACCTTTTGTTTGACGGGGCTTGCTTCTTCCATTTAGAAGCGTGCTTTGAGTCTGTATCCAAGTACTAGATATTAAAAGGTCTGAGTGGCTGCAGATGTAAACAGATAGGTGCTTGTATCCTGGCTGACTCTGGGACTCAAAAGTGCTGACAGAAGGCATGCTGAAAATGAGAATTCCACATACTTAAAATCTATTTGACGATTGTTCTTATACAAAAATACTATAGGTGGAGGTTAAGTTCATAGCCCTTCACGTGTGCTCCAAAGCAGTATTGATCTTCAAAGCTAGTTGTGCCCAGTGGGATCACAAATCACCATCTGAATCCCTCCCTTCTCTTACCTCATTGTGATGCTGTGTTTTCAGAGCTGTGCAGAAATGTACGACATAAGCTTGTTCAGTTGTAATCTCACTGTGAGTCTTCTGATTCTGATAATACTTTTTGATATGTTTGATTCTGATGAGGCTTTTGGTGTTTGGGATTGTTAAGGAACCAAAAAATGGTCATTTCTGACCCTTCTGCCATTTCTGCTGTAGACCCTAGAGGGGGTGTGGGAAAGGTCTAGCAGAGGATACCGCTTTCTATCAGTCTCGGTCTGCTCGGTGGCCCACTAAGAGCACAGGCCGTCAGCATACATTAAAGAATTTTTCAGCAGTAAAACTGCAAATGGAATTGTGGTGGTTACCTCAAGTTATCCAAACTGGAGTAAATAAACTGGTTGAGAAGGGGAATAAATGTATGCACCTGTTTTCACACCTACCACTGTCTAAGCCAGAGTAAACTTGTGGTGGACAAGTTCTGCTGTTCTATTGACCTTCCAAAGTTAGGACAGGGGTGCCCTCTTTCCGACGTCTCACTGCTTGCACCTTCTGTGCAAGTACCTCCTCCATACCAGTTTTAGGGGGTTATCAGGAAGTCAGACTGTCTATGTGAGAATGCAATTCCTTTTATGCATTTGTTGTTTTCCTCATAAATTGAACATACGTACTAGTCTTGAAAGACTTGCAGAAATGAATACAAAATTAATTCTAAATACGATTGTTACAACAAATTGTTTGTTACAAAAACTAAGGGAGGCTGGCATTTTTATGGTTGGCAGAGAATTAAAAATTTTGCCTGTTTTTTTTTTTTTTTCAGTTAAGTCAAGAGTTTGTATTTCTACAACAACCATTAATAACATCACAAATTAAAATATCAGTATGGCAAGAGAAGAAAAAGTTGAAGTGCTTTATGGATCTTGTTATATTGCTGGAGCAGTGAAAAAAAAAATACCTGCTTCTTGCTCTTTTTCCTGTAGAGCATCCCCTCTTGGGGTAAAATCATTTTCCCCCCATCCTCCTGTTCTCAGCTTTCAGTTCAACTCGAAATTCAGTTTAAAATGTACTTTAGAGCTACTAGCCACTTTCTTGTTATTCATCCTGTGCTATTTATTAGCATGCTTTCAGTATAATATACTGTGAGGGAAAAACAAAGCATATTTACACTCCAAGTCAGCCAGAAGCTAAGTCTTTCTGTAGTGAACAGGTCATACAGGTAGTATTGTGTCTGTCAGGCAATCCTTTATAGGTATCCTCCTCTGAGATACCTCAACCAAGACTTTTCAGTCAGAAGTTTTGTTTGAACCGTATTGTAGCCAAGAGTTCTTGCAGAACATGTCCTTGTACACAGGGGAGAGTGCTTGTCTTCAGCACTGCACAAACGGAGTGCTCTCGCGTAAGAGAAATTGAATATTGCTCTGAGAATGCAAAAAAGAAGCAGTCAGCACTTAGTGCAAAATGTCACAGAATTTATATTAATATATGTGTAAAGTTAAGAGATATTATTTTTTTAATTTTCACATCAGCAGCAGATAAAGTCTCCTGATCAATGTGAAGGCCTTTTAATACAATTCAGTTTAATTTACTCATAATTTTCTAATACTCTTTGCAGAGGTTACATGCGCTAAAAATAGCTAGATTGAATCAATTTGTAAGCCTCTAATCCTTAAAAAGAGGAAGTAGTTTTCTCCTCATTATTCTTCATACTTAATTATTTTACATTGTCAGTGACCATGGAAACACACAAATGTAATTCGCTTACCTACATAACAATTATTAGAACTAGATTTTACAAGTGTTTTCAACTTCTTTGAGACTGAAGAAATACGTTTTTCACTGAGCAGAGAAATAATCACGAGCGTTGCCTCTCCTCGCTGGAGAGCTGCAGCAGGCTGCCTCTCGCTCCCGTTGTGCTGGGGCAGTGGCACCGTGCTTGGCAGCGTGTCCTCCGCCGCAGAATGCTCCGGGGGCACTTCAGCGTTGTCGTTCTTCGAGCAGTGCTGCGGAGCAGCCACGGGCACCACTTCTTCTCCACCTGAACCAAAAATGAGCTTTGTACTCCGTGCTGCGAAGGGGGAGTTGGTGCTGTGAACCATTATCTTGCAAAATGCTGCTTCAGTCTTTCGCTGTGGCTCGTTACCTTGCTGTTGGAGTTTCTGGAAACAGAGATTGTCATAGAGGTCAGGGCAGTGGTGCACCCAAATCAGAGCCTGTTATTTCAAAGGGCGGTGCAGAAATCCTGCAGATGAGTGTGTGGAATGACCTGCTGGTAGGGGAAGCTTCTTCCTAATGCTGGGGGGACTCTGAGCCCTGGAGAACTGCGTCCGTTGTGCTTAATCTAACACTAGGTCAGTGAAGGTGATCTCATTATTCGTGTTTCCCCATTCAAATAAATACCTCCTGCTGATTTTTTTTCTTGGAGTGCAATCACATGCAGGCATGTGTTTTTGGCTATAGTGCTACTTTTCTTTAGAATGCATATGAAATTTTTGTTCAAGAAACAGGCGAATGATGGAGGTGGCAGTACCAGCAGTAATGCAGACAGAGCCTGGCCTCCCCTCTTGTGCAGGGCTGGCCGTCGGTAGGTACAGGTGTGACAGTGGCTCTGGAGACTGCGGCTGTCCGACATGTGAGGAGCTGCAGCGAGCTGAGACACCAGGGAAGGGGGGGAGGGAGTTGCATCATAAATTGCTGCAGTAATTAACTTCCCTGCAGGAGCATGGCAAGCAGGGAAGGAATTGTTATTCCCACAATTCCTGCATGAGGCTCCTCCTGGGCAGTGCAATTATATGCTTCCCCTTGCACAAAGCCAGGACTTAGGTCACTCTCTAGCACTAGGACAAGGCTTATATAAATTGCGGCAGCATCAGACCGTTTATTAAAGCAGTGTAAACTCTGAGCGATGTCCAGTCCTGAAGGAGAAGCAGCAACTGAACAAATACCCGTCTTCTGAAAAAGCAGCTCAGCCAGCAACGCAAGGCGAAGTCTCAGCCTCTATTGTTCTCTGCCCTCCAAACTGTTAGTGCTGACTGGCGCTCCTGCCTCCCCTTTGTTGTAGGATGTGGGGAGAAAGCCTTTTCAGCCTCAGAGTGAATCAAGTCAATGAAGCTCCAAAGAGAGGTTGAGCTAAAATGCAAGTTTTGTTTATTTTTAGTTTCCCTTGAGTGACTTGGTTTTGGGGGTGGGGGGTAGAATTAAAAAGTAAAGAGTTTTATCAGACATTCTGGTAGATATGTGCGTGCATTACACTTGCAGTACTATGAGCCACTAACATTGACAAATTACTATGAACGAAGACCCTAAAAAGGAGTCTGTTTTAAGACTAAAGGAAGTTTTAAAAAAGTTACCCTTTTTTTGCCATCCCCACTGAGATCAATTATGCATATACTAAATTTATAAATGAAAAAGCTGTTTTAAATATTCAACCTGCAAGTATTCAAAGAAAATTGTATCTGAAAATGATTTGCAAGTGTAAAATCTGTTTTCATGAATACAGAATATCTGTACCTATGAATGGGAGAAAAGGAGTAATGAGTTCAGTTTAGAGTTCTGCAAGTTCTCGGAGGTGAGGTTCAGCAGGAGAAGTATCAACTGCAGTTAAAGAATTTATTTAAAAACCTGTGAGCAGCTATAATTGGGGATGCTGAGTTGCATTGTCCTCAGTTAAACCAGCGTTCCCCTAAATCTATATCCTGACGAATGTAAGATATAGCCCAGCATTTTAATCCTTTCATATCTGCAAGTACTGAGATGCTTTAAAAAATAACCTCATTGCTAAATACCAATTTACCAGGAGGGCAGGGGTTTTTTTGTTTCTTCTTGTTTCCTTTGATAATTTAAGGATGATGGTCATGGCAGCAGTGTTAGGCCAGAAGAACATACAATTAAAAAACACCAGCATTCTCAGTTTATTCCAGTGGAGGATTCATGGAACAGCATGCTAACTAGTATGCCCTGACAGCAGGTGATTGAAGTTTGGCTGCAAGAACGCAAAAAGCTTGCTCACAGCAGTATCTTGTCATTGGTTCCAGTGTAGTGAACCAATTAGCTTTTTATCCACCTCTTTGCATATAGCTGTGGAAAGCATTATTGTCTTCTGATTATAGGGAAAACCCTTTTTAACCCATGATTTTGAAAACCTACTTAATCCAACCTCTGGTGTAAACAATGACTTACTCTCTGAGGATGTTGGAAATATACATAATGTGCTGCACAAAATAGCAATAAATGAATGGTGGCTAAGATCACAATATTTTATATGAAAATATTGTGAAATATGTTTCCCTTTCTATGCAGGTGCATTAAAATAATTATTGCATTTAAAAAGCAAATGGATTAAAGTATATTTTTGTTAAAGCCCTGAACTTTTTTCTTAAAGTAGAATTAGAATCTAACACAGTAAATCTGTGAGGTTTTGTCTGCAGGACAGTTTCTCCCTCTGTGAGTTAAAGGTATGTAAGATTAGCTTAGAAATGGCAGGGATTTTTAAAACACGGTTTCTGACAGAACAGCTACAACTGCTGTTATCTGGCAGCACAGTATTATACAATATCCTGCACATCTGTCCTGTTTGGCAATAGTTAGCATAATGCTTGCTGTTTAATTAGGCTTTTTATCTTTGCATTTGTCTGAGAACATCTGAAGCCTTCCATGTTGCCTGTCACTAATTAGTTGACTAATTAAATAGTTAGTGCTTACTTGCTGATCACAGAGCTAACATGTAATGAATGGTTTAGTGATCTTCATTGTTTTATACTATCTATCTTTGCCACATGAATTGATATACATGTGCTTCCTTTTGACTGCCTTTTTTTAATACCAAGGCAAATCCAGAACAATGTTGTAGTCAACCATGTGTTCAGTGTCACTGGGCCTGTGTCCTTCAGACATTGTTGCCTTCCATCATTTCTGGTGAATAGAGATCAAGTTGTGACAGAGATAAATAAGATAGGTCATATCTCGCCTTGTTGCGCAGTCAGGATCACAATGAACACTGTCAGTGACTGATACCAGACATAAACTAGGGGAGAGGATATGGGTCAAGATCAGCCTTCCTAACAGCCATTTGACATGCCTCTGCCAAAAAATGGTACTCGATTAGCATTGATACGTGGTTATTTTATAGTTACATTCTTGCTTTAGAGGCAGTTTTCAGTTTTAAATAAGATTATTTCAACTTTAAGTACTTGCCTTTTACGCATGCAAACATTCATCTGAGCCCAATCTATTCTTTCACACTTTAAATTTGTATGTATTTGTAGATTTTCTTTTGTTACTATTTATATATGAATACTCATAACTTCTCGTTGCATGTTAAAACTGATTTGGAAATAGTAGTTTTCTTATTAAAGGCCTGTTTCAAAATTTAAATGAGTCACAAGAATTTTCATAGAATTACATTTTGCGTTTATCATACCTCTCCTGGTGACTAAGTATGACGTTAGCATGGCTCTTTCAGCAGCTCCGAGCAGAGCTTGGTAACCTGACTACCTGAAGCATCTGGTAGCTCTCTGATCAATGCAGTTCAAAGCAAATAAAGAGGCATTCCAAGTGCAAACACTGCATTTAGGCTTTCCAGTTCTCTGCTAAAGCAATGGAGGAGATGTACTTTCTCTTCTGTTCATATTTATTTTTCTTTGTTTGAAGTTTGCTTCCTAGAGCTGTTGTGGAGGTGTTAACTACTGAGTTCTTCAAAGCAGTCTATAAACTGCCTGTGGGTTGGTTTTGAAACACAGAAGACTGTTCAGACTACTACAGTGGAGAAAAAATTAGTTGACTGGCTAAGTTAGGATCCTTCCCTCCAGTGATTAGTGTAGATTTGATTCCTGTTCATATGTATATATGTATGTACTCTTAATGGGCAGAGTGAGGGTTGTGACAACTGAAGATCACCATTTGAAGGTACTTGCTTGCTTTTTCTGAATGCTTGACGAGCTGAAATTTTAAGGTTCCTTTTCTGGATTGCTGTGATTACCCTCCAGATCCCAGGAAGGAGACGAGTCTGAATGCAGCTTACATTGAAATGAGAGTGGGGAGTGCCAGCGATGAGATGGTGAATCTTAACTGCATGCTGTGTTATCTAGATTCCTGAAACTTCTACTGCGGAGTGGTTAGGTTAGATGGAGCTCCACAGTGCTGTAGCTTGATGGCTTCAGTACCCATGTTACCACACTGCATTGCTGTGTGAATTGTAGCACGTCACACTGTGTGGTTTGTTTCCCTAGGAGTGTGGTGGTCAGTAGCATCTCTGTATTGATCGGGCATAATTTCAGTTTCATGTCAGCTACAGGGCATGGGCCGTTTGGGAAGGAGCTGTTGGAGAAGGATTTTGTTGCCCTGGTGAAGAGATGGGCATTACATGGCTCTGTGGTGCTGCACCTCTCAGAGCTGTTTTACGTTAAGGGATGCAATATCAGCGAGGCAGCTGTGCTCATCAGGCTGCCAGGTCTGGAGGTGCTGCGAGGCCCAGATCCACAGCTGCTACATGCAGATGTTTGAGATCAGGAATTTTGGCCCAGCTGACTCCACCAGCCATGTCCCTGTCCTGCCTGGGCTGCCAGCTTTCTGTCAAGAGGACGTGGCACTGGGGTGGTGCCTCAGAACATGCAACTTTTATGAGTATTTTCTCTTTCTGCGTGTTCTTGCTGTCAGGAGGAGAATGTACGGTCCTTGGCCATAAGCTAGGACAAAAACATTGGCACAAATCTCAAGCCCTTCAAATTCAAGGGAAGTCTATCTTTTGACATCCGTGGGCTTTTCTAGGGTGCGTACTTTGTCATCTCTGTGAGGGCAGCATTGCCAAATCTGCATCACAGAGTCAAAAAGTTAATCTCCTCCGCAATAATATGGAAAATTGGGGTCTGATAAGTAGACAGTCATTAAAAAAAAAAAACAAACCACCTTAGTTTTAACATGGGTGATTGGCCAATAATGTTAAAAATGTCCTATTAACAAGCTGGAATTTGCACTGTATGTTATGCACTGAAACATTCACACAGGAGCAGAGAAAACAGCAAAATTTCAACCACACTCTAGTTTTACTGCCCAATTTATGGTATCTTTATTTGTGGATAATGGTGTTGATGTCTCTCAGCTGTGATTTTGAATCTGCCAGGTGATTAGATTTAAACAGCCAGAGACTGTAACTACCAAGGCCATCATCAGATATCCCTCATTTTCTGTCTAGAAGAATAATTGCCCTGTTTTATACTTTGAACAGGATGAAATCCTGAAACATTTATGGAATAGAAATTGAAATTTTAGTAAGGAAATGTGCTCACTAAAGTAGTGGTTGGATGGTACTTTGATTTGGTCAAATTCAAAGCCAACTTACATTCAGGATGGTAGTGCTAATCTTATAAAGTTTGTAACTATGGATGTTCCCACATAAGTATATGGAAGTGTCTGATTCAGCTGTGTATTTTGTAAGGGCCAAGGAAAGAGCTCTTTAGATTTTCCTGTTCTGCCACATAACAATTCATACTGTAAGGACTTTGCCACGCTGATTTTAATAAGCTAGATCCTGGAAATACCACTGATCTTGAGTGAATACTACAGTTTTTGAAAGAGCCTCCTAAGAAATCTGTAGCTGGGTTGTCAGATGAGTCATAATTTAGTTTGTACTTTGCTACAAAAATTCAGTTTATGCTCACAGTGTTTCTCAGTACAGAATGTTAAGGCAGCTCACATTTGAGCCTGAAGTGATATTAACACTAAAGGAGTAAATAGGCAAATATGTAAATAAGCAAGTACTTAAGACTTGGTTTTAAGTTGCGTTAGAAGTTTGCTCTTAAATGCTTTACCCCAGAATTTGGATGTTACATGTGTTAATTGATACACACGTTCAAAGCCTGGTATACACCTTGCAAGTACTGGTAAGACGCAGAGTCAAAGAGACTTCCGAGAAGAAAGCTTAAGGAGAGGTGGTTAAAGGAGGGAGAAGAGCTTAGTGGTAAAACTGCAAAGGTCAATATGGGTTGAGAAGCAAAGCGTGGAAAAGAATTAGTGTCACAAAGGAAAAAAAAAGGCTCAACTGAATTACAGAAAAGAGCCACGATCACTAGAGAGGAATGGTACAGAAAAAGAATAGGGAAAGCTGAGTTGACATAGGTGAGGAAAGCAAAAACAGTTGCTGGGAAATGAGAGAGGTTAGAAGGGATAAAAGCAGTGACAGAAGGGTGGCTGAGTTGTTTCAGAAAAACGAGTTCTGATATGGATGGGAGTTTGAAAGAAGAAACTGGAAAAAGACATGTTTGGTAATGTTCAGGGAGAAATCAAGATAGTGGGGTGATGTAAAGCTACCTAAAAAAGAAGAAATTAATAAAAGAATTGAAATGCAGCAGAGTCAGAGTTGCTAATGTTTTTAATTGCGTTGTCTAGGAAAATGGTCAGCACCAAGGACAAAAGAGAGAAAAGCATTAAAATTACAAGGTGGAAGGGAGTCTAGGACTAACCACTTAAAGTGGAAAAAAGGAAGCGAGAGGGCTAATTGATCTACCCTAGCAGGAGAATCGAAATTTAACTGGAGAGGAACAGCTTTTGAGATGGGGTGTTGAAGAAGGGTGGACAGCTACAGGGGAGGGACACCCCATGACCCCATGAGGGTCAGAGAGGGGGCACAGGCTTTAGTGAGAGCAAAGAAGGAAGCAGAAAATATTTGTTGAACAAATGGAGGTAAAGTGGCAATTCTGGGGGCAACAGAAGCTTTGCCGGAATAAGCCTATCTTAAACATGAAAAATTTAAGTTCATGATTGATGTCCTTATCCAGTTCAAGTAGATATAAATTGACACTCAATAAATATGGGCCAGAAGTTAGAGAAATTACTGTGGAAAAGAGAACATCTTCCAGTAGGCATAGTGGGGGCAAAAGTTGTCTTCAGAATGGTGCTTGTAAAGTTTATGGGAAGTTTGTGGTGGCGTTTTTTGTTTTTTGGGGGGGTTTTTTTTGGTCTTGTGATAGTGGGCTCTAGACTTCAACAGCAAGGAGGTGCCTCCAAATCCTGTGTAGAATCAAACCATTAAGTTCAAAGTTTGGAGAGAGACCCAATGAGGAAGAGCTGCCAGCTGGGGAGAAACACTTGCAGCATCCTTGAAGGGTGTTAGTCAAAGGTCAAAATAAATATTACTTAGCTTTTTAGTGGATTCTTGTTAAGATGTCAAAAGTGGTGACAGCAGTGGCTTTCATCGCCTGGGCTTATAGGCTGCTTTTCTTTGGAATACAGCATCTGATAAAATTAATCACCAGTAAACCCAGTGGGAACTTTCTGAAAAAACAGTACTTTAATAAAAAGCACTGTTCCATCAAAATGCAAGATTTTGAAGGGAGAATGTTGTTTTGATATCAGGAGGAAGTAATTGGGACATGATTAAATATTTTGCTGATGTGTCATTTAAAAAAAAAAGTGGCTCTTTTGTTTTTAAAGAAATTACATCTTGAATTTTTTAAAAATCAAAGTTGGAATTGACCATTTTCCTTTTAACCTCTATTCTGAACAATGTAGAAGAGTGTTTTCTGAAATTAAAAAGGATGGTGCATTTCACCAATGTTGTGGCCTATCTTAGAATGAAAATAGTTGTGTTCTGGGAAGAAAAAGATGTGAATTCTCCCACTGAAGTAAGCAACTGACTTATCTATCCCCTGGTGTCAAAAGTGGCAGTCAAATTAAACGTGAACTACTGACAATTAGATTCACTTATCTTTTTATTTCAGTTGGTGGTGTTCTTGATGCGTCTGTCGCTCGTCTTGGGAGGAAGAGTCATCATGGGCGCAGTTCAAAGAGCAAATGAATATGTGGAAAACCCCTTTTTTGACCCTTGCGTTGAAAAGTGTCGCAGTAAAGACTTCATTGTTATCCCCTCTTTCATTGAGCAAATTCGTTCACAATCTTAACACTTTTTCCTAAGGTTGATCCAATGGAGAACTGGCTTATCTTTGTTTACTCGTAATTAAAGAGGGATGACTTCTAGATGGACATATGTTGGTCAGCAGTTAAGCTGAAATCCTGTTCTGAGGGCTGTAATTGATGCACTTACATAAGGTTCTTGAGAGCAGATGCTTTTGGTAATTGTTGATACAAAGAGTAAACCCTTTCTGCTGCTTCTGTTACTGACTCTCTTACTTAATAGCCAAGTGTTGTATGATCAGTTGCAGAGCCTTCATACTACCAGAATGGCATCCTCTAGTAACATACAGGGAAATGGAAACGTATCTTCATACTTGATTTTGTGCTGATTCTTACTTGTCTGTGTCAAATACAGCTGCCCAGAGAGTGGGAGGAAGTGGAGAGAAGGGTAAAGGCTTTTTTACAGCTCTGTCAGCGAAAGCAATGAGCTTTGTCCGAGCAAACAAAAGCAATTTGGTAGAGTGGCAATATGAAAACGCATGACTCGTGAAGATTACTCAAAGAAACTCTATAGTGCTAAGTAACATATTTATCCTTTAGTGAAAATATGAATGAGTGGGAATTTCTGTGTTATTAATATTAGCAGCCTTTGTTAAGCTGAGCATTTCTATCTGTAGTTTTGTGTAGAGCTGGCAAATTTGTTAGAAAATCTTGTCCTTTTGGAGAAGTCTCTTCTCCAAGTCACGTCCCGATTACTTTGTTCTTGAAATGTTTGAGCTGATGATCTTTCCTTAAAAAAAAAAAAAGTCCTACTCTGGATAAATTGTTATATTATTTTGGAAAAGGAGAACTACTGTCTATATCTGCCTTTTACAGTGAGACTTATACCTGGGCACTTTGAGTTTCTGTGCCTTGAACACCAGGTTATTGCCTGCTGGGACTCTCTTCTATCATCATCTGTCATTCTGGGCTCCTTCCTCCCCACAAAAATCTTAAGGTTCCTTATTTTGTTGCAGGACAGAGATTTCTCTGATTTCAAAGTTTCATTAATGCAAGAATTTATCACATCTAAGTTTTCAGCATCTAGTGCTGAAAACAGACTGCATGTTACCATTTTCAGAATGACCTAGAGCTGCCATTTTTACAAGTGCTCTGCTGCAGCAAAGCTGAGGACAGTATAATTAGGACTTTACTTTTGGATAGGTTATAATTCCAGATACTAAAGTTATTGTTTAAAGATTATGCGTGAAGGAGAATAGTGCACATAGTTACCAATTTTGTTAGCCAGATAAAGCATTATCTTCTGTCACACTTTTTAGTTTTTATAAATGACTGGAAAAATAAATAAGGTGTGATGCTTCATTTCAAATAAATTGAAACACTTAGGTTCCTGTAGACTACTTCACTGCACTTTATTTTTGGTAACAAAAGTGATTTGACTTATTTGTGATAATGAGGGGTTTAATGAAAGCAATTAATTAAATCATTTGTTCAGGCAGTTTCCATCATTGCCCCCCACACACAAAAAAAAAAGGTAGAAAAACATCAGGAAAAAAAATCCAGAAAAACTAGCAAGGAATACTCTAACAGATACACAAATACCAGGATATATAATGTACTAAAATTTTTTTTTTCTTGTTCCTTTGATTGTGCTCACAGTAAATTGGCAATCCTATTTTATTTTGAGGACAAGGGTGCTTAGAGGGTGGGTTTTGGTGGGGGTTTTTTTTGTTTTTTTTTTTAGCTGTCTTCTAGAACTGTGCAATGAAACCCAATACCTTTTACTTATTTCCCTAGATACTCTAATCCCTCCCTGCTTTACCAGTATCTTTGAGCTGTTCTTCCCTTTGTATCCACAGCAACATGAATCCCTGCTGGAATTATTTGCTTCTAAAATGCAGGTGCACTTGTTTAATGCTGCATTGGTTCAGGCTCTTAACTTGAAGACTTTTTCACCAAGTGGGAACCTCTGTTTTTACTCTACTTCATATTAGGTGTTATATAAATTAAAAGCATATAAGACATTCAGTCTCCTAACATGCATTACCTGTTTCTCAGAGCCTTTGTTGTTTTTCAGTTCTTAAGAGCTTTTTAGGCATCAAAAACCATAACAAATAAACCATCATTTTGTTAGCCTTGAAATAATAATGCTATGTAGAGGAAAGGGGTGAATGATATAAATTGTGGTAATGCACATGACAGTTGTTGGTCAAAATACTCAAACCTGTCATCTCCTTGTAACTCTGTGTTACAAGTGCCAGTGCCTGAGAGTAACTGTGGCTAAGCACCGACACTTTGCCTGTAGTTTTCCAGCTTGTGTTTAAGTGTCTGTATATATATTTAAAATCCTAAGGTTAGGCATACCAGCTACCGTTCTGAAATCAAGCTTTTGTAATACAAGATACTGGGTTTTTTACTTCTTTTCTTTAAAGATTCTGATAATTTTCACAAATGCCACCCTGTGCTTAAACATTTAACAAATTTTGATTCTCAGCTGAAGAAGACTTTTACCTCTGTGTTTGAAAATGTGACCATTATTTGCATTAAATTCTGCACGGAGCTCTGCTGCTCCTTAGACCCGGGAGGGCAGCGCGCCTGCACTCTGGGGCACGGGGCAGCGCCAGGTACCAGCCTCGCTGTCTCCTCAGTTCCGCCTCCAACATCCGTGCGCCTTTTTTTGGTAGCTTTAATCCAGTTTTCTTTGTGCTTTGATTTTTCTCAATGTAAAATGGGTATCAAAGATATGGCTCATTTTGTCACAGTATTCTAAGGAGATGCTAATCAGCGTTTTGATGCCTACAAGATTAATGAATGGGAAACATGAATTAATGTTCAGGGCATATGGGAATGCCATGGGAGCGCTGAGGTAAAGTAAATCATTAGTTAGTAAATCATACTGAGTGAAAGGTCTGAATTGAAGCCTCACACTCAATGGGGAAGAACTAAACAAATACCATATGACTGTGGAAATACTGGATAACTGTGTATGGACTAAATAGAGGTAGAGCATCTGCAGAAGAAAATAGTATGTGACCAGATCAATAAAGTGCATCATAGTGCAATCAAACAAAAGAGGCATATTAAAGTTGCCAAGGACCTTCATTCTGCCATTTTTCTGATGCTTGCTTGCAACATTTTCATCCTAAATATTGTTAGTTTAATTTAAATTTAATGTTATTGTAGCACCTGGATTTGGAGACCTACTGGCAAGAGGCCATGCAGCTTGTACAGAGATGATTTCAGCTCTAAGCTGAAAAGCAACTTTGTTGCTGTGAGGGCAGGCAGGATAGGAGAGTGTCTAGGATGTTTATGTACCGTTGTAGTAATTTTCCTCATAATTACATGTAAACTGAATGCCAAGGAGTCATACTATTTAGGTGTGTAAAGTTACTGTAATTGTTCACATTTGCACCCCATGAGGAGTGCTCCATGAGTGCAGATGGCATTCTGTACACTTTAAATTCAGCTTAATGTATCAAGCTAACTCTCATTTACATGAAGACCACTTTGTATCACTCAGCCAGCATAATGTGGCCATAAATGAAGAGCAAATTCTATTTACACCCACCTCTGTGGAGTGACCTTAATTTAAATGAGAATCAGGCCCATAATCTGTATAAATATATGCACTCTGTTACATTAAGGTTATTTATTACATTGCACTCGGCCTGAGTATGCATGGAGATTTACCATAGATAATCCATAATCCAGAATTAAACTATTAATATGCATTTTGAGAGGGGTAGACATAACCTTGAAATTCCGTGGTTTAAGTATGACCTTTAACTTTGTTTGAATATATTTTTTAAACGTATGAATAACAAATTAACATTGGTTGGTAAAAAACATTCTGATTCCTTTGTACCATTTGCATCAATCCATACTTAACTTACAGAAAGCCTTGAAGATTAGAAGGCTTAATCACTCATAATATTTATTTGTTTTTAAATGTCAGATCACATTTAGTTCAACATACTGTCAGTCTTGTTCCCCCACACACTCTGGCATTAATGAAACTACAGTGGAAAGTATTCTTTTTGTGTCCAAAGACACGTGCATCTTAGCAAAATGACAAAACACTTTGTACCCGGCCTGTGTAAAGGAATTATTTTCTATATCCTCCTGAATATGGGATTAAAATCTGTGCTGTTCCTTTGATATGCCCTCCTAATTTCAGTAGACATGTTGCAGGAAGCAGACAAATTACCAGTTGTCAGGAATTCTTTTTTCCTTTCCTGCAGCTTACAGAAGGTGAGCTATGAACAGCAAAGGTGTTTGAGCAAAGACTCGGTGGTTTTACGATAGCTTTTGTAGTCATGGAAGGTAAGTCCTGCCATAAAGCCTTAGGAACAGAGCTTGTTAGTTGCACAATAGAGTCTAAATATCTCTGTCAGTATTGAGGCAATGTTGTGCTGGATGCTATAGAGCTCAAAAGTCAAGAGTGATGGACTGGGAAGCTAAGCTCTAAACACTGTGTATAACCATGTGTTGAAATGCACTTGCATTATGCTTGTACCAAACGGAGCCTCAGCAAACTTACACTGGTTGAACTGTAGCATTTTATTTTTCTTTCCGCAGTCCGCAACTGAAGTTCAACAATCTGATCTTGATTTCAGTTCATGGCCTTCCAGGAAAAGACCCACCATACTCCAGACATAGAAGATTTTTAATTAACAGGTTTGATTTAATATCTAAACATTTCCATAGCTTCAAAGGAAAACATAACACTTTGTAATTCTTTGTGAACTTGTCCTAAATTTCAGATAGATACATAGACAGATAGCCTCAAAATAATCCAATCTGTCTATACAACATGCATTCATCTGTGAAATGAGTTGAATATAATTATTACTAGGGAAATATTGCTAAAGCAGTAACTTCAGGACAGCAATCCATTGTGTTATACCAGGACACTGGTCTCTGCTTTCCAAGACTTTTTAGATTGTTTAGATCTCCAGATTAAAGAAAAATGACAAAGATTTATGCTTGCTTTTTAAATATTATTTAGTTTTTAACTTCCATGAGTTTTGTTCCAAATAATGCTGAACAAAAGAACGTATAATAATTAACATTAGCAATGTGACTAGTAGTCTGCTTATAGCAGCCATGCGGTGAGATGCAGATTCCACTGATGATAGTGGGAATTTTGCTGAGTATATGGAGGAAAGTTTAAGATTATTGCTGTTGATAAATTTGGAAGAACTATGCTGCATCACTTCTGCTGCTTGTGAACTATTTGTGTGCCAGTCACTGGACTGTGGAAGTCTATCTCCAGTCCCGGGCAGAGTGCTGTCCCTTACGCTTACCTCCCCTGGGCCGGCAGAGCCATGGATGGGTCTGGTGCAAAACAGCTGAAGGGAAGATTGCAAAGATAGCTCTGCTTGTGTCTAGTAAGCAGTTAAATATTTCACGACTTTTCTTGTTTGCTGTTAAGTAAAATATCTTCCATTTAGTAGGATAAAATCTTACCTCATTAAAATTCACAGTACATAATTCTCACTTAAATTTAGTATATTTGTTTTGATGGTTTTATTTTTTTATTTTGGAATAGTGACTAGGACTCCTCACTGTAGACAGGAACATGATTGGTCTGGATGTTGAGCAGCGTAGAATTATAATGAATCAGTTATTTTGAATAGCAAGGGATTGAACTTAGTAAAATTTATTTAGATTTGGCATGTGACTCTTTGGAACTTGTACGTTGTTTCTTACCAAATCTTTTGCTCAGTAAGCGGCATTGCACTAAAGGGCCAGCTCTTTAAATGACAAAACAACTCAATGTCTGCTTGCTGAACCTTAAAAATGAAATCTCTACAAAGACATGAAAATGGTGTGATGTGAATCTGTTTAAAACCACCTTGTCTTGTTTGGAATTTTGCCCCGTCAAGGAATTTTTTATAAGTAGTTACCTGAATTAATTTTTTTGTTGTAGAGAGGGGTGTGTTTAAGTACAAATCTAGTAAATGAAGCGATTATGTGCTCACATAAGTGCACGTACTCTTTTTCCTAAGTATACTGTAAAAGAACTGTAATAACAAAACATGCTTCCTGATTGAAAGTTGCAGTTCATAGCTGCCTCACCAGAATTAGCTGTTAAAATTTGAAAGCAGATTAAGAGTGAAAATTGAACTCTGCAGGGTATGATTTTTGAAAGCTTCACTGTGATTTTGGAGTGCCGGTCTCCTGGGAGCTGTGCACCTCAATTATAAAGGTGCTTTAGAAAACCCTCATCTATCCTTGATGTCCATTTTATTTATAGATTTCTGCATGATTACAGTTTACAATTGTCAGTGGTTTTCTTCCCTTATTTATTTGCCTCTGGTATTTGTGAGTACAGAGGATGCAGAGCACCTCAGAAAGCCTGGTCATTCAGCCCTGAAATTCTTCAGGTTATGAAAGCAACTTCGTTTGTTTCTGTGGCGTCCGGTATGACAATTTTGGGAACTCAGTAACAACAATTAAGGTCTAGCAATCAGCTCTGTTTTAGAATGTATATTCTGGTACTAATGGCAAAACAATAGCTGTTAGTGCCAAGTCTCTCTCCAGCGTTCTCTGCTGCAGTCACTGGTATAATATAAAGGCATCAAATGCTTGAACATGAGCTGAATCCCCTTCTATTTAATCACATTACATTTAGTAAAAAGAAAGTGGAATATTTTTCGTCACTCGGTATCAATAGAAAGTAAAGTTCTTGAGCCTCTGAATGGCCATGAGCTTTATTTGGTAGATGGATTTTTTTTTTCTGCACTGACTTCAGCTCACAGGCTGGGTGAAGCCCAGGATCTCTTTATTGGCCATTCCCATCTTGTCTCATAGGTGTGAAGTGCCAGCAGGGGTGAGACTCAGCTTCCTTTCACACAAGATGTGCAAGTTCCATCTTCTTGCCATGTCACTCTGATCTCATAAACCAGACTTCTGTGTAACATCAGCCACTCATCTTTTTTGCTTGTTTAAAACCTGTTGCATTCTTTTTCGCTAGATCCTGCAGGTTCATCCCTCTACAAAGGTATAAATGGGTTTGGGATTAGCGTTAGTCTTCAATTCTACTGAAAGAACCTAATTTGACAGAATTTTGTCTGGTTTAAGTTTTCAGTATCAGGAAGGTATTGAGTTGAGTATAGCTGGATTTGCAGAATGGCCAGCAGCATACTGTGTATTTTCATAATGGGCTACTGCAAGACTCAGTGGTATTCAAGAGTCATAACGGACCTCACTGAAAATATTATCTCTCTGGTCCTCAATGCATTTTATAATGATGTGTGTATTGTACATCTGTATTGAAGTATTTTATCTTCAGGAATCTTTGTCTTTCCAGTAGTCTGTTAAGCAGAGAGAGCAGTACAAATGTATTAATAAATAAGTATTCTGGTATTTGCTTAGTTGGGCAGAGTGGAGGCATACTCTGAGTCATAAAAGACCTTTGGAAATAATTTTAATTTTCATTACTGAGGCATTAAAGGAGGTTTTGTTCCATTCAGATTTTGCTTCAAAATTGGCTTTTATATAACAGCTTCTAGATCTTTGGTACTTCTATCATACATAAGGATATATATGATACTTTACACTGAAAACAGGCTGTAACATTGCTGAAATTTAAGAGCTGCATAAGTAAACCTTGCAAGAGATTTTCAAAATTGACAAGTGATTTTAGGTTCCTTAGTTTTTTGATACTGATATTGAATTAACACTGCCAGAGCGTGGTGCTCGGAATGTGTGCACCATACATACCCTGAAAATAAGATTTCTATCGAGTTATCTCATTTGGACAATATTTAGTCCATAAGACATTCAGGAACAAAAAGCCCTGGAAACCATAACTACTATATGGAACAAGGCTCTGCTTCTTAAAACAGACAAATCTTTATGTTGGTTGTTACCTAGCACTGCAGGTAATTGCTTTGAAATTATAAAAGTTGCTTCCCAATTTTCATCAACAATAAATTGTGTTCAGTTAGAAATTAGTGAAGATTAATATTTTTCACATCTGCACTGTTTGCGTGTGTCTCTCACTTACCTGCTGATTTTGTTTTCTTTTGGATAGCCTGTGTGATAATTTCTTCTTTATTCCTGTTAATAGTCAGCTCATCTGGCAGAGGAATTCAGTTGCATCTTAGAGACTTTCGAAAGTTTGAGGGTAGGAGGTCAGTGCAGTATGTTTTCAGGGTTTTTCATTCTTGCATTTTGGAAAAGTTCATTTGGAAAGGGGTCACCAAGAGACAATTTGAAATCTCTGCTTTTTACTTCTAGCTCTGACAACCATTTTCCTAGCTTTCTATTTATTTTTAAACTTTTCAGACTAATGCTTTGGAACATGGTTGTTAAAATGCTAATGGTGCCTTCATTGCATTTGTCTCTCACCGTAGCCACTACTGGTGAAGTTGAATACCTAGTGACGCAAAAGTGGAAAAAAACTTCCTAAGGGAGTCTCATACAGGAGAAAGAATTAGACTGTTAAAATATTTTCTCTGCAGGTGCAAAAGACTCCTCCTTGCATCTGCCTGCAAAGCAAAAGCAGAGTAAAGCATCTATTTCTGACTTTGTTTTTAAATTATGTGGTTGTAAGGCCCAACACTGGGAGGGATTGTTTGGTTTTAGCAGAAAGTTGTCAATTTGTAACTGAGTATTTCATAATGACTAATCTTTTACTATAGACTGCTGTAAACTCACAGCGAGAGAACAGACTTGAACCACTAGGGGACTTTGGCTAACTCACCAGATGTCTAATTAATGCCTGCTGTCAGCTGCTGAAATGTCACTTACAGATATTCTTTCTTCACAGCCACTGTTTTAATGATGAAGATTATGCACAGATGTCACTTTGTTCCTGGGTTAACGTTGTGGTTGGTAAAATGACTGGCATAAATCGTGCTGCCAAATATGTAGTTGTTTCCAAGGAGAAAAAAGTACCATATGACTACCTTGTTCTCTGTACTGGACAGAAATACCAGGTAAGATGTGTGCAGAGGGAAAAACATAGTAATATATTCAGTTTTTACAGTGAATAGTGTTTGTGTGATTAGCAAAGCAGTAGAGTAGTCCTTAGCAAGTGTATAACCAGAGAGATTGCAGCCCTTCAGTGTAGCAGGTTGTACTATGTCAGTGTGATGATAGAATTTGGAGGAGATGAGAGGTTTTACAAAATTTTCTACCAGCAATGTCACTGCTCAGTATCAGATATTAAGCAAAGCTGCCAGTGTTTTTGCCACTGTGGCCATTAAACCTGATGAAGAGTAGGCCCAACTGACATGTGGTCCCAGCCACAGGAGACTTAACTCCAGCTGGTCTAACACCATTTGACCTAGTTTTGGCAATGGAGAGAATTCCTTATCAAATTAATTACTCATCTCACATGATGACCATGCCTAGGCACGTATGTGGTTCTGTGTGTTATGGCTAAGTTTCCAGTGAGACTGAAGCAGACCCTTAGTTACACATGAAATGTGGAATCAAGCTGACGTCCAGCCCTACAGGCTCAGCTTCGACTCGGACATCCCGGGCAGGGTTCCTTCTTTCTGTGTATCATCACGTGGCCTTCAAACTGTGTAAACCAAGCGGTCATCTTTTGTATAGCCCTGTTGCCTGCAGTGATTTTGCCTTACTGATTGGTTTTGGGTAGGAAAAGCTTTAAAACTGGGAGATCAAACTGAGCCTATGTTGACAGATTTTTACAGTGCTGTTCACCATAAGTCACAAGCATGAATGTGAGGTATGATCAGCTGCATAGTGAAATCTGGGCTGCATGAGTGCAACAGATTTGTGGAGCAAGAAAGCCCCAGTTTTTCTGTAATCACTTTTCAGTGTAGAGCCACACTTTAAACAACAATCCATACTGACTATTCAACAGGGATGAAACAAAAATTGAAGTATGGTCTGAATGACTTCAAGTGCTCCTAGAAAAAGAAGTTTGGAGGTAACTCTGACTTGCAAAATAAGTTATGGGGAATAACTACACTGGAGGAGAAAGATAGATAAAGAAAGCAAGGGAAAACTGGGGGTTTAGCTGCCTTCAAGAAAACCTAACGTCATCTATTCTCATTTTTAAGCCCTACAAAAAATAGGAAAGAATTATTTTTATCATCTGGCTTCTGTTTTATTACACAGAGCTGTAGTCCATCCTTTTTATGAGTTGTTCCTTATATGGTAAGCAGTCAAATTAATGCCTAGTAAAACATTATTCAATATGATTAAGAGGATTTACTTGTTGGGTAAGTAAGATCTTTTGATGCCATGCCTGTTTTTATATGACCAAATAGTATTTCAGTTGATCCAATGGGAAGTGGGAACATTATTCAGGATGTTAATCACTGGTGCTGTAGAAGTCATAGGTCAGATTCCCTTTTTTGGTCTGTATAATTCAGATTGAATTTGTTACTATAAAGTAGCATTATACCATTAATGCTTTACTGAATCCTGGCATTTTAACCATCAAGCAGGTTTTGGTCCCTTTCTCTGGGACAAAATCTCTCTTATTTTAGAAAGTTTATTTTTGCTGACAAAAGATGGAGACAGTCTTGCTGCACAAAGAATTTTCAAGTGTCATTTAAAGGCATATGTTATTCAAATAACTGCAGAGATCCTTCAATCATATATTTATGCACTTCTGCTGTTTGCTCTGAAGTCCCTTTTGTTTGCCTTTTGCCTGTATTGTTATTTACTTGTTGTGGTACTGCTGTTTAAAACGGTCACCCATATCCCATAGAAAATACGGAATATGCACACATGCATGTGTACCTGTGTGTGTAAACTCAGACTAGCATCAGTCTATTTTCTCTGTGGCCACTGATGTGTTTGCTACTGCTGAATGTTAAGAAGGGTTTGGGTGTACAAGGATAGCAACCCATAGGTAGTCAAATGGCTTGTGTCATTGTTTTTTAAAATCTTCCTTAACGGTTCTCCAAGATATATGCCATATATTCATTCACTCATTTATTCATTTCTTCCAGGTCCTGTCTCCCACTGGAGCAGATATCGGTAAGCTCCCATCTAACAGAGAAGTCATAAGTAAGTGGCCACAAAGATACACAGGGAAAGTCCCTTCCAATCATTTTACTCTCAATGACGATCAGGACTGCTTAAAGGCAGTGCACTGGCTGAAAGAAAACATTGTCAACTCGGAAGGTAAGGGGTTTCGTTAGCACACACACATTTACAGATATGTTTTCTAGGCTTATTGTTTCCTTAATGTCATGGTATAATTGGAGCCTGATTAATTCTAACAAAGTCTTTCATCTGTTGTGCTTTGTTTTACAGATTAATTTACAATTTGTTGTCATTTTTGATACCCAGCATATTTAGCTAGGAAAGAAAGGCTTGAGATAGATTAATTATCTATAATTATTATATAAAACAAAATGAGTCCCAAATGCAAATCCGGCTGGAGTCATTAATTAGCCATATAAATAATAATTTAATTAGTGGATGTGTTTTTCTGTGGTATAGAAAAATATCTAGATTTTGAGGCATAACACAAAGAGAACAGGTCTAAAATAAGAACTAGTTCTTTCTCACTATCTGTCATCTTTGTGTTCGGTTATGTCAGTTACGGATTTTCACATAGAACTGCAGGCTCCCAGTATTTTCTTTTTAACCCTTAAAATCGCATGTTTGTGCAAATGTCCACCACACCTGAATTTCCTCAGCCTGTTCAGGTGTGCATTGTTTGTATATTCGTTAGTTCATTCACTGAATGTGTATGCTATTGAAAATATCTCTAATCATCCAGGCTTCCAAGTTAAACTTTCAGCTACAGAAAAAGAGACCAAACAGTGAGTTCATGTAATGTCAATTCTGTGTGCTAGATCTGAGTTAGGACAGAGTTCAGAGCAGGAAAGCTGTTTTTGTGGAAAATTCCTGTTGAACGCAATAACAGAAGTTACCTAAAGATGTAGTTTACCTTGCTCGTTCATAGAGAACATAATGAAAATTGGTAGTTATTTGGTATGGTCTATAAGGTTCATGTCCTGCTTGGCAGACCTTCAGGGAAGTTCTCAAGACACTGAAAGTTTCTTTATCATCCTTCAAGTCTTGCTCAGGTCAGGACAGGGTACGATAAACATGATGCTTCTGCCCACATTTTCCTCAAACAGCTTCCTGGCCTCAGGCATGTAAATAGAGCCTCTTCAGCAGTCCCACTCTGCCTGTTTTCCAGCTGATACCAGCCCCTGCCTGAACAGTTTTACCTGATGTCCAGCTGATATGCACAGCTGCGTTTGCATAACCAGATGAGGTTGGTTGTTAGTTGTCCCTTTTTGCTACTGCTGCTCTTTCATGTAAATCTCTGTGTGTCCAGTCCTGGAATGTGCTCCAGTCCACCTGTGCAGAAACACTGCCTGAGAGCTAGCTGCTGGCTGGGGCGCAAGGCGCCCAGGAGGATGGCTTTTCAGGTGAACAGCAATCTTACAGCACCTCAGCTACTTTGGGATGAATGCACCTTTCTTATTATTAATACTAAATTAATATTATATTAATCATAATTTCGTTATTGCCACTGACTTTTGTTGCGGCGTAAAGCTGGATATCTTAATCGGGCACTGTCCTGTCTTTGGTTATAAGCTAAATCCGCAACTCCCAATGAGGCTGATCTGGAGGGACTTTTTGGAGACGTGGTCTGTGGGAGAGGTGATGCCTCTCCCTTTCTCCCCATCCTGTCTCTAGCTCCAGTTCCCTTTAGTTGCTCTTCCCAATTCATGTTCTCTGCCACTGCAGATGTAAGCTGTAAAGAGTGCCCAGCTGGAGAAGTCTTTCTCCACCTATCTCTGTTTCTGTTCTTCCTCACCCTGCTTCTTTTTCCAGCTATATTTCTTACAAATGTTGTTCTTTCAGACTTGATCATAGCTGCATCCAAGATCCCTGCTCTTTCTGAGAATGAGTCCACTTTTCAGCCCCTAGCCTATTCTGGAGGCAGCCTAATAGGCAACAGGCTCACAGAGACGTGGAGGCAAGGCTCCTGTGGAGCTCAGCAATTGATTTGGATGTCTGTCAGCTCTGTGCAGGCCATGCTACTGCTCTACTGGGATGACCAGTTTTATGTTTGTGCTTACTTTTCATCTCTGAAATTCTACAGATCCTAGTTTTGCCTTCAATGAATAGTAATATTACACCTCATATTTAATCTCATCAAAACTGTAAAGTATTGTTTGTCAAATTCCTAATACCTGCTTTAAACATGTTAGAATTCAAAACGTTAAAAAATAAGATTTGCTTGTGTTTAAAGAAAATGAAGTGGCTAGTAAAACTATATATGCTGGTTATTGTAGCTGCACAGAAATACACATTTCATCCTCCCACTTGAGATACAATAATAATTCTTCTCAGTTTATACACGGTCTTTTCCCCACGCAACTTTCTTCTATGTGTGCTCCTCTTATTCAGCCATTTGCTATGTTTATCAAAAGTAGTCTGGAGCCTGCTGTGCTGAGCCCCATTCTGGCTGGGCCACTGCATAAGACCCCCCCCAGGGTCCCACATAACCAGCCCGGGGGCTGAGGCAAGGAGCAGCTCCCACCGGCCCCCAGCTGGGGGAGAAAAGCCCCCGGATGAGGGAGAGTGAATGTGCCTTCAAGACCACCTCTACTTCTGGAGGTTTTTTGAAGGAAAGTGTTAATCACTGAGCTTCACAATGTGAGTCTTATTAGCCTAATTGGATGAAATCTTCATTTGGTGGCACTGATTTTGAGAGCAGCTTTTAATTAAGAGCTAAGGTAGGGTTTTTAATAGCTTTTCTTCCCTCTGTGAGCACTGGGTGCCACTTCCTCCTGGGTGGAATCAGGGGATGCTTTTTTGTGGGTTGTGAGGAGAGCAGGATCGGCCCGGTAGCACGTGCTGGCGGGAGGCGTTGTGCGCACGCCGCGGTGAAAGCAGCGGTGCTCCCGGCCGTGGCTGCACCGCCAAGGACGAGCAGCAGCGTGCTCGCTGTAGCCTTCTTCCCTGGGCTCCTCCTCGCCTCGGGAGAGGTGATGGGAGAAGCTGGCCAGCACTCAGCAGCGGGTGACGCTCGAGGAGCCCCTAGGAGAAGCAGCGAGCCACATCTGCTGCTGCCAGCCCCTTGGCCACCTGCAGCATGGTGGGCTGCAGCGGGGTCCCCCGAGCTGGGGTGGGAGGCCTTTGCTCCCGGCCGGTCCTGCTGGCGGCTCCGGGAGGACCTCCTGCTGCCCAGGGCCTGGGAGCAGGGCGAGCACCAGCCCCGACGGTTGCCGCTGCGGCTTCTCTGATGAAACCCAGCCGCCTAATGCATGTAACCTATTATAACTGTAATTGTGACTAATTGAAATTCATCTCCTATTAGCTCTGCGCTTTCCATGAAAATAAAAAGTAGGATGGGAGTAAAGTAAGGAACAAAACTGCTTTAATGGCCCAAAATGGAGCAATTATTTTTTCTCTTTACCTAAACATAGTTTACTGCCTTATTAAAAGCGTGTTTGTAGGAATACTATCACATTAAAATTCCAGTGCATGAATCACCAACCGGAGCCACTGATGCTTTAGCTAATACTGGTTTTCTCCTTTAGCTTTTGCAAACTAAAAAGATCCAGGTCATGCTAGGGTCACTGAAATCTTGTGCTTCCACTTGTGGAAAATGAATGAGCCTGCTCTGCTGCAGAACACTGACGTTCTAGTAATAAATGATAAAACTACTCTAACGGTCTTTATTTATGGCTGCTTTTTTCTGTGGAAGATTATTATGTTTGCTCACAGATAGATACATTTTCATGTAGTTAAATAATAAAAGCATCCTGAGGAACTGCTGTCTGTCCAGTGAACATAATTTCAGTCCATAATGAATATCTGTAGTTCCTAGTCTACTAGCACTGTAATCTAAAAAGCCACTAATATTGTAATAAGCAGAATCCGTAAATTGTTGATTTACAAGAGGTCAGTAAAGGAGCACTGCTTTCCTTGATCTAATGGAGTTGTATTTAATATTACCATATAAAACAGAATTTTAATTTTCCTTGAGAAATGCAGGGCTTGAATCTGATCTCATATATGCAAAAATGCCAACATATAATGCAATAACTGAACTTCCCTCCAAAGAGGCTGGTTCTGCCAAATGGCGAGGATCTTTCAGTTGCCCAGACTTGCTTGCCTTAAAGTCAGAATAAAACTTTGCTAGGCTATGCCTTTGGTTAGTACTTCTCATTCCCCTTTCCCAGCCACTGCATCCTCTTCAGCTCCTTATGTTTTTCAGCCCTTGCTAATTGAAAATGTGTAAATGTAATGTGAGGCTGTCAGCATCCATGTACCACGTTCTTATCTGCTCTATTAGCACAGTAGATTACTAAAAATGAATACATCGAAGTTTGTATTTCACCACTAGTGCTCCTTGTTTATTTTTTGCATTACACCCTGCTGCAGCAGTGAAAAAAAAATGGATCAGTGTTACATTGTCCTTCTTTTTTGGCGCTCTCATGAGGACAGTGCTGCCTACAGATAGGTGTCCTCATAGGCAGGAGCAATGGAAGGGGTTCTTCTGGCTTAGAAAGTCAGCTTAGCAGTGTACACATTGGATGGAATTCCCATTATCACACATTATACTTATTCTGTATTATATTTATGCAAGTAGTAAGATCTCTTTATTATGATTTCAGATGAATACAGTTGCAGATAAAATTGTTCTGTCCCTCTGGTCACTGATGTGAACAGTAAAAGTATGCTTTCTGACATTTCTGAGCGTGTATAGTCATGGGACAATTCTTTTATCTGGCAGTTATGAAGAGATACATTTAACTGGCAGCTACAAGTAGCCAAACTGATATGGACAAATAAAATAACCTTGTAGTCAAAGGGGAATAATAGAACATCTGTTAACAATTTTTATCATTAATATTCTTGGGAGCTAGGGCTTTGTGAATGCTCTGTTTAGTATTGCTCTGTGTCTCATGCAGTAAAACATGGTCCCAGTGAAATCAGTTTAGCCTATGAAATAATAAAATTTAGGTTGTAAGGCATGCTATCACTTGTAGAGAGACATAAATGCCAATGCCAAGATAAACAGGCAAGTTAGTTGCATGAGGCACTCTTACCTGCTCATCACTGCTTACTGCAGTGTCATGTAGGAAAACAAATGCTGTCTGAAGTCAAGATCAGGCCAGTTATGTAGGAAAAGTCAGCTGTTTGTCCAAATTCTGATCGCAGTAACTGCTATGTAGTCTGTGGGGAGCCAGTGCCAGCTGCTGTTTATGTCAATTAAAGGCCATTCCTGAAACACCTCATATGTTTCATTAGAACATTCCACCCTATGCTTTTCCTTCAATGCCAGACTACAAGTTATTTTCACAGAGCTTGTAGAGAAACTTCTGCCATATCTAAGTCTTCTTATACGAGGCCCTATATCCTCTGTGTTATCCTTCAGCTTCAGTCTGAGACTGGATGCGCCTGGGATGGCCTGGGATTTGTGCACTGGCTTTCTTCTGGTTTACGTTACCTGGAAAAGTGACACTTGGGGGGGTGTTAGCTTTTCTGCAATTTCCTTTCTCCGAGCTTCATGCTGGAGTGTATGGTGTCCTCTCTTGCAAGGATGTTTACGTGTTAGCTTGTGTAGGCATGGCTCAGTTATTTCCTATTTCTGCCAGGGATTTCTGAGAAAGCAATAAATGCACCTGCTGACAAGCAGTGTTGCCCAGGTGTGGGACATTAAAAGCACTGGGAATGCACATTTGATGCGTCCTTGTGCTGACAGAGCAGATCCTTGGCATACTGAAACACCTGTCAGACTTGACGTGCAGGAGCTGATGTCTTACTGAAGGTCTGTCAAGATTCACAGGCTGGGTGTTCCTCCATCTACACTGGCCTTGCAGCTTGAGCTAGCACAGCACAGACGCAGAGCTGGTGGCTGTGCGCATGCGTACTGCTGCGTGCACGGAGGAGCCTGCAAGCCTGGGCTTGATCCTGCTTTGCTCGGGCAGGAGCTTGGCTGTGCCCCTCATAGCAAAGGGTCCTTAGCCACCAGTAGAGGAGTTCCCAGTCTGCCCTACGAGAGCTGTGCCATTTTGCGTGGATTACTTGAAGGCTTAGTGGATCACGGTGCAGAAAAATGGTTCCCATTACAAGCAGGGGGACAGAGGGAACAGGAAGGAGAGGAGCATGTTTCAGTGCCTGCTCAGAGCAATGTTTACGTGTTTTATATTAAACCATCCTTAGATAAAACACACAGATGCTCTGATGCATCCCAGCTCTGCCTCCCTTGTTGCCAGGAGGGCTTCAGCCATTAGGCTGGAGAGTCACATCATGCTCACACAGAACCTGCTTCCCTTCCATCCTCACGTATTTGCTCTCAGCTTTAACTACACAGTTTGAAGTGGCACCGGCTCAGTAAGAGAATTTGCAAGATCCTACCATATAGCCTGCAGCTTTGTTGTTAAGGGCATTCTAATGGAAGGTGGGAGGTGTGTGTTTGAATCAGAACTCCTTTTGCCCAGTGAGTGGAAAGACAAAGCTGGTTTAAATAGTGGTTTCTGCTCTAGTGACAATGCACTGCAAAAGAAGCAGCGGTATCCAAATGCTACCAACTGAACAGAAACGTCTGTCTCAAGCTTGCTGATTCCTAGGCAGCGTGCAAGGATGGAGACTGGCTGGTTCAGAGCATGTACTTGAGGCATTTAGGTTTTGGGCGTTCTCCGATGTGCGCTGGAGGGAGGCAGCTGTCTTCAAAGAGTGGAGCAGAGCTGCCAGCGCTGCCTGTCAGTGCATCGGCGGCCTGAGCCCCTCAGCCGGGCGGTCTGGTGAGAAAAGCCAGCAGGTAGGAATCAGCAGGCACAGGGGTACGGCTGCAGGAGCGTCTCCATTGCCTGGAGGTTAGGCTTCTGCGTAAGGAAGCAGCAGCACTGGTGACCTCCTGTATTGCACAATGGCTTGTTTTCTAGAACTTGGTCTTTCCATAGTTTGGCGGGGGGGGAGGTTCTGCATGATGTATTTAATTTGTTCCTGTGGTGTTGTTCCCCTCCCCCAGTAAGTCCTTTGAATAAGCAAAATTGAGGAGGGAAGGGAAAACAAAATTTAAAAGTTTTTTTTTTCTCTAGAGGATTTTCAATCAAATAATTTCAAATTATGGGGCCAGAATGAATGTCATACTTCCGTGTTAAGTACTTGCCTACTTTGTGGGATGTTTTGTACAGATTCTTCACTAAATTATCTTAGCTACTGTTGCTAGGTAACATTGTTTGCTTCATAGCATCAGAGAAATAAGAGGGTCAAAGAGAGCAATTTTGTGTTATTATCATCTGAGTTATACTAATAAGGTTTTCATTGTACGTCTTAGAAATTTTTCCCCCTTTTTTTCCCTTAGGGAACGTCATTGTCTATGGGAATACAATTGACATTTACACCACGATAGAAACCCTCTTATCTCTTGGAATTAATGGTTCTCGCATACATCTCATACAGCCTCCACTCAGCTCAGATGTTACTTGCCTTAACAACAACGAAATCGAAAGTGCTGTTCAGGAGGCACTATCAAAGGCTGGCGTGTCTGTTTATTATGACAGTATCCTGGCACAGTGGAACGAAGGCGACGACCCAGACCTTATCACATGTGCTGCTTTCACTACTAATACAAAACCATTTAAATTGCAGTGTTCTGTAAGTATATGCTTTCATTGTATTTCCTTCAGTCTGTTAAGACGAAGACCATCAAATTTAGATAATCCCTCATTGGTTTATCTATTTTCTCATTGTCTCTAGAAGATTGAACATTCACTTTTTAGTCTAAAGGGTTGGGATTTTTTCAAATCCAAATAAAACCATTGTTAATGCCCTGACTGATTTGGATTAAAATGTATTTAAGTCACCTGACTCACAAAGAGTTGTTCGCTGCTGAGTGACAAATACTCTTAATTCATTTTCTAAATAATTCCAGAAATTCTTTTGTTATTTAAATGTGTGCAGTGACTCCTGTCTATAGTTATGTGCATTTGAGTAAGTCATGATAGGAGGCAAAAATGTTAGGATAGAGAGGCCTACTATGTAACTTAATTAAAATATATTTTAAACAGATTTTTCTCCTTCTACATTAATGACTACATTTTTGTTCATATATAGTATCACTATCCTATCCAAGTAAATTATACACACACTCACAGGTATGACCCCACTGTGAGATTTGGGAAAGGTTTTAGCCTTTCCTGATGGGCAGAATAGTTCTGTTTTTCTTTATTGGGCTAATCCATGTGAGTGAGCACTTCTGATAGTCACTTCAAAACACGCATCCATAGGAAGCTGTATGGCCTCCTCAACACACCCTGCTGTGTGCACGCTTCTTTGTGCACCGAGTCTGTTGTAATTCTGGAAAGGAAGAGCTGTGTGCCTCCCCCGCAGAGCTCCCCACAAGTCGCTGGTCCCTGCTGGCTCCCCTGCACTGGAAAGCTCTAAGTCATTAGGTTTTCCCAACCCTTTTCTTTTTAACATGTGGATGGTTAAGCCCTTCCTGATGGAGGTGAAGGCCTTGCATAGCACTTCTATCCACCAGCAGTCTCCTGACCTTGGTCTCCATACCAGTAGTGACATTCCTTCCACTCTCCTCATGCAGCTCCTCAGTTTCTCTCCTCTTTCCCTGAAATCCCTCTATTGTTAACCTTCTTCCACAGAGATCTCCATGTGGTTCTTGTTCTTGTGACTTAATAGTCATTCAACACCTCCCCATCACCCCCTCTTCTTTTCCCCACCACCTTGCCTGTGTGGCCTATGGCATTCGTTCAAGACCCCAATTTCCTCACGGTTGGTTTCTCTTGCCCTTTTGTGCCCCCTGTCCTGTGCCCATCCTTTCTTCAGCTATGGTTCTTCCCTCTTGAAGTCTCTCTTACCCAGCCTCTAAGATAAGAGATGTGCAATTATTTGTGATGTTGGGGGCTTTATATTCTCCAAAACCAGTCTGGCTGCCTTGCAAGGCTCCTGTATCTACTTTTAGCTGCCTGGGAGGACAGGCTCAGAGGAGGACAGGCCTCCAGAGAGCAGCCTCCAGCAAGAAGGCAGCTGCGTGCACAAGGGAGCAGGCTGTGGAGGAATCGGCACTGCAGCAGCTCTGGGCCTTTTGGGATTTGAGCCAATATCAACTGTTGATTGGCAGTTCTAGGGGGCTTAATTTGTTGAGTCCTGCAGGATAAAAACAACGGGAGAAAATCTCTTTCCCTAAAGCAGCAGCCTCCCTCCCTCCCCTCCTGGGCTGACAGATGGCTCCCAGCCTGGAGGTTGCAGCCGTCCCCTCCCCTCCCCTTTGGTGACACTGTCCTGCCTGTCAGCCGGCAGGGTGTGGGGCTGTGTGGTCTCTTTGCCCTCACGGGCAGAGCTTCTCTGGTTTTGGATCTACTAGATGGTTAGAATTCCCTTAACTGTGCATAATTCATTACTTTTTTTATATACGAACAAGCCCAGAGACTCTGTCTCCTCTGCTGCCGCATGTCTGCTGTACCAGTGTTGCTAAAATTTCTAGCTCCCTTTGCTTCCCTCTCCTGTGCCTTTTCTTCTGGCTGGCTTATCCAGCCGGTCATGAGCATCTGACACTTCCCTTTAGTCCACAAGAAAGCTCTTTGGTGGTATAATTGGGTAATACTTTTACCCAGGTCACAGCCGTGTCCTCCCTGAGGCTGACACTAAGGGAAGGACATATTACTGATGCTGGTTTGCCCTGATACAGTTATGTCTTGGGCTGTTCAAGATGAAGGCAGCAAGCTAACACATGCTCATCTGATAACTTTTCACCCTTTCCTCAGCCTGTACAGTAATATTTCTTGATGGTGGGCAGCAACATTCAACTTGTCATCTAATCGTTTTAAAATCTGAGGGCACTGATGAAGGGGAGAGCTCTTTACAAAGGCTCTGGAGCTTCACAACCTATATTGTAGCAGTGAGAGGGTCAGTCTTCATCTGTACACTTTGCAGACCATGATCTTGTTTAAAACGTCTCTCAACCTTGTCATTCTTACCACTTTTAACCCTCAATGTCCAGTGTGCACTCCTGTTTTACACTATTTTGGGGACCTTTGTTCTGCCAGCATTCAGTTTATCCTTTGTAAGAGGCAGCTACGAAGATGCTGCTCACAGTTGTAGCTTCTCCGGCTTCTGCCATCTGTAGCACTCTGATGGAGGTGAGGGCTTGGGGCAGGGACTGTTCTGTGCATGTGCCCCCAGTTCCAAGCTGGAGTCATCCAGCCTCGCTTACCTACTCCTCATTTCTCATGTTTCAGAACTGAGACACTTCCAGGTGATGCAGGTTTTACGTTCGCCGGCACCTCTCTCAGCTTCATCTGAATAGGCACTTTTGCCCTTAGTGAGCGCATTTTTGGCAGATTTCAGATGGGCTTTGGCCTCTTCAAAGTTACTTTTAGACAATGCAGAAATCCCGATAAAACACCTATCACGAGAAATGTCAGATGCATGTGATTCTAAATTGATTTGAAAGCTCCTCTCTGCTAATCAACGCGCAGAGTCTGGAGTGTGCAGACAAAAGGCGAGGGCTGTGGCGGGACCCTGGAGTCCTTGCTCTCGCACTGCGCTGCATTTCAAAGCGTCTCTTCGGGCATCCAGCACATTGTTCACGACGTGCTGTGTGCACATCTGTTCCACGCAGATGCCTCATGCGTAGGACGAATTGGTGGCTGCTTCCAGCACCGCCTGCTTTGTAGTGCTTGTCGTGGTGGTGCTGCCTCAGCTCCTGTTTTGGGAGATGAGGTCTGATCTGCTTCCTCATGTGCTAGGAGAGGGACTATGCAGGTGCTATGAGAAGATAAAAGAAGGGAATTATCGCTGGCTTTTTTGTTTGAGACTTAGAGGAGGAATTGAAGGATTTAGCGTGATTTTCTTTCAATGCCCTTGAAATCTTCCTGTGGGCAAGACAAGCTCATGGCTTCAGTAGATGCTGGTCCCAGGTTAAATCCCTACCTCAGGGCCAGTTCTGTAAGGAGGAGTAAGACAGCACAGGCAGTGTTTTCAAAGAATGGAAGTCACATCTTTTTTCAGTCCCACAAACCAAAACAGTGAATGGGTATCTGCTGTCCCCATTACCAGATTCAGTAACTGACTGCTGAATGTACCAAGTACTTTATGTACAGACACGGCCTCCTCTGGGCTGACCTGGATGATCTAGATGGATCTGATGTCCATCTGGATCTGTGCCCTGCTGCTGCAGGGGCAGTAGTCCCAAGCACTGAGGAGATACAGATTAGCCTGCCTCCTAAAGCAAGTGTTATCCAGATCTGGAATAGTAAGAGATATGTTTCAGTCATGACAAAGTTTGGATATGCTTTCCAAAATCTACATCACTATCAAGTATAATAAATCTGAACGCTTTCCTTTCCATGTAAGTGTTTAGTCCTTTTGTACCTCTCACAAACTTCTTGGCCTCCGCAGCTTCCATTGGCTTAAATTCTGCTGCTGTAGTTTGAGTGAGCATGACATTTCCTCTGAACAATTCTAATTTCCTGTCTTTCCATTTCATTGAATATCCCTGTGCTGGTAGCTGTAGCAACATAGCTTGTTGGTAAACAGGCACAACAATTGGAAAAAAATTTGTAATATACAGTTATCCTGCTAAAATGCGAAGTATGTTGTACTTTCCTGTTACATATTTCAGTTTGGTTTGAGCATTTGAAAGAAGAAAACCAGCTTCATAAAGGGTTCAAGCCTATTTCATATGCTCATACTAACATAGAAAATATGCACATCCACTCAGGCTATTTGACATAATTAATATTAGAGTTTTTAAAATAAAACTTATCTAATAAGCAGAAGTAGATGAGCCTAGTTTAGTAATTCTCCTCTCTACTGTCTTTGTTTTAACTTTAGTAGCTGTAAATACTGGATCAGGATTTATCTGTGTATATAAAATCATACTTTATTTCATGTTCTTGTTTATTAAAATAAATAACTTTCAGAATGAAGTGTAGGTTTTGATTTATGAAATTAGCCAGTAACTAATACGTAGTAACCTACACTTATTTACATCTCTTTTTTTAGGCATTTTTTAGCTTTGCTTACAGAACAGTGGATTATGAAACCTTTAAGGCAATTAATGATGCTTGCCTTGTTTTTGATGGAAGACTTGTGATTGATACCGAATTCCGTACTAATGATGGCAGTATCAGGGCTGCTGGTCCTTTAACAAAGTACTCCAGGAGATACTGTGTAGATGAATGGACACACAGCAACTTCAATTCAAAAGAGATTGGCTTTGAGCTTGCTGCATCTATGCTGAATCTCTTTGATCCAACCCCTAAGCCCTTTTCTAAGCCACCAGAAGGCACAGATAGACTCATCCCCATGTACAAAGGGTGTAAAATTAAAGGTATGTCAATGGATTTCTGTCATACTTTAATACACTCTCTGGTATTTTTGCTGTTATATAATAAGGGTAGGTCCATCTCACCTAAGATGCCATCTAATGGCTGTGAAGTCCTCAAAGCTCCTTACATAGTCAGTGGAGAGAGGTGAGTTGCAATAAAAGCTTACGCTGTAGATTTTTGCTAATAATGGACCAAGTTGTGTTTTCATTTATATTGCAGTAAATATGGAGTGTTTCCAGTGAAACTCAGTGTCTTTATTCCAAGTTCAAGATCAAGAAAATTATAATCAGAACTTTTCAATGTATGGCTACTGTACCAATACGTATAAGAGTACCAGAAAAAAGATGTAACATGAAGTCCACCAAAACAAAAGAAGTTCCTTGTTTTCTTTTTAGAGCCATTTAGTAAACAAAAAAAGAGAAGATTATGGGAGAAGGAGGGCAAGCAAATACTTTATTGTCTTCTTTGTTTATAATTTAACAAATCTCATATTCTCATTTATGGCAGGAGGTGTTCTTCCTGGGGGTTATAATTACTTGCATATTTCCAAACCAGAAATCCCCACCCGCTTGGACTTAGAACTTGCACTGTGTGATCATGTAAGTTACATTATTTAAGTTTTCTTTGTTTCATCCTCTATTTGGAAATATGTTCTTATTTAGGATAGCACAGGTACATGCATAAGTACCATGCATCTTAAAAAAAAAATATCTTGAGTAAGCATGGGTTTAAGTATGTATTTAGAGACCTTCTGGAGCTGAGACTTACCAGTAAACTCTGGAATGGAACAAACCACATAAAAGACCAAATCTCTATTTAATTTATTTTGATGTAAATTCACTGTAATGTAAATTTACTTCTTTACTGCAGTTCTTAATTCCTTTGCAATGAAATCAACCGAAACTGAAGGGGTTTTGGTCCTCGAAGGCAGGAAAGTCTTGTCAGGCCCTAATGCCCTGAACTCTTCATTACTATTTGTAGCACTTTGGGTTCAAATAGCTCCCTAATGGGGCACTACAGCTCAATTCCTTGACCCTTTTTTTTCCAGTGCTGGTGGCTCAGCCATTTGTCTCAGCCCAGACTGGGAGCTTATCATGTTGGCTTTTGTTCAGTACTCTTGTTTTCAGAATGGCTTTCTTTTTCCTTGAATCTGTAGAAAGACAAGTAATTTTCTCAGTCATATGGAATATGTTGCTTTTTAAGTTCTTAGCACATATTTAATCCACAGCACGTCAAGGTAGTGGTGGTATTTGCCATCAGATTTGCATAAGAACAAATCTAGTCAGCTAAGCCTGGGTGCATCATATAAATCAGGTACAGCTGGTGAACAGATATGAATCGCGTAACTAACTGAACCTCTTAGGTGTTCATTTCCATACTTTCTGATATTTGGCTTTCTCAACAGATGCACGATTCCTATAAAGAGGACATAAGATAGTGTTAGCTGGATTTCACTAAAATATGTTTTCAGCCTTAGTGCTTAACCTCTTTCCTCCCTGCAGTAAGGTGCTATAAATGCATACAGATGATAAAACTTTACAGCCAATCAGTGAAATTCAGTTGATTTCTAGACTAGTAGGAAAAGAATGTATTCTGGAAGGGATGCTCCGTACTTCAATGCTAGAAAATAGCTAGTGCTGCAACCATGACAGTCATCTTTGAACAGGAAAGAGGGAAGCGCTTTGAACAGCTGGGTTACATGGGAGATTTCCCATGATACAAACGTGGAGACGTGTCTTTTACTGGAGAGCCTGACTTGCGAAACAAGAAAAGGACCAGATTCATGTATTTTAAAGCCAGAGAGGACCATCCACCTAGGCAAGCTCCTGTTTCATACAGATTATACCTTTTTCGTCAGGGATTTCCTCATCAAGCCCATTCTTCTAGTTGATGTAAAGAGTGGCTTTTAAAAGACTACTTCAGTGCTGATTTTAAAACTTGGACAGCAGTGGTCCATAGGAAGAAATGATATTTTTTAAAAAGGAATCCACGCTTTGGGAGGAGGAATCAAAGCATGGCTCACCTTGTTTTCCAGCTTTGCAGATCCAGCTGTCCAAAGCAGCATGTACTGGGAAGCAGAAAGGACTGTCAGAGAGAGAAAATTGGTTTTGTCACTTCAAATTGCTAGAACATGATTAGAATTCTTTTGCTGCAGCTTTGATTACCTTCTGTCTGAAAAGGGAACATCTTTAAAGCCACTCGAGAAACTTCATGTAAATCCTAAAAGAATTTTCTAAGAAAGAAGTAAGAGAAGCTAGTGAAATGTATTAGCTGAGAGATGTGGAAGTAACAAAGGTTACTGTAGCCTAGCAACAGGTTTTAGAAATATATAAAACTGGAACATGAATACAGCTTTAAAAAATAGCTTTAAGCTATTTAATCATCCCACTACAATGTAAGGTTTGAAACAAATTTTTACATTTTTGTCTTTTAAGTGATTGATTTAACTACCTGAAACGAAATGCTACAGTTTAAGTATCAACATCCAACATTATTATTCTTTTATTGATAGTAGAGTTGGAGTTAGCAACACTTGGCAAACCCTGTTCAAATCGGCAAGAGGGAGTCACTGAGAGCAATTCTAAATCATATATATATGTGTGTGTATGTATTTGTGTGTATATATATATACACACACACATATATACATATGCATATATATGTAACGTAAGTGTATGCAGATATATTTTTTAAAGGCAATAGTAATTCACCATTTAGAAGTCTAGAACATAGCCTGAAGGAAATGTCCTATGAGATCAAGCGTAGCCTCCTGCAGTTTCAGGCAACCATCTAGTACATGGTGCCATTTACAGCATTTAGAAGTTTGTTTTAGAACTGAACAGGGTCCTTCTTGGTATTTCTTTCCTTGTTGAAAGGCTGTTCCAACACATTACACCTCTGACTACAGGAAAACTTCTACACAAAGCCAAAAATGCTTAATTGGTATGTGATAAATCTTTGAGACGTAACATTGAAGTTTGCATGTAACTGATTAATGTGGTAGTGTCAACCCTCTGCCTACAATCCTATAGCTTCTATGATGTGCCATAAATTTGGACTCTGCACATATACTGTTTGTATATACATATATATATCTATACATATATTTTTTTCCTATACACGTATATACACACGTATATATGTATACACATACATGCATATATGTTATAGTTATAAATCTGGAGAGAGAATAAAAGTATACCAGTGTTCTTCATTCATCAGGATGGTATCTTATAGCAAATTATGATATGCCATGTGTATGCAATAATATGGACTCTGTGTAATAAATTAGGATGAATAGAGTTCAATTCAGTTGCCTAAACAGGCATCTAGTGTTTGGGATGCCCCAGGGCATCCCTCCTGACCTCCAGCTGCTGCTTCAGGAGGTCACGGGTCTCCCATGGATCTTGTGTCATAACTGCCAGCACAGTTTGGATGGCCCAGATACCCTTAGGTGTCTGAAATGGCACTCAGGACTGGGCAACCAAAGCCCGTGCTGCACAGGCAGTCGTATACTGCACAGTTTTGTGTGCAGTTAATCAAGGTCTAAACCAAACAGAAAACTTTGTGTCCAAATCACAGCAAAGTGCCTTCTTGTATAAAGCATGTTACCAGGAATGGGTATTCTTGATTTAAAAAAAAGGGTTGTGGATTTTAAGAAATGGTACATATCTGCTAGGAAACCTAAGCTGATCCTGTACATATGCTAAGTCAGGTGTTTGTTCCATCTCCACAGTTTTTCTTATATTTTCTGTTCCAGGGGATGGAGATTATAACCGGAGAGGCAAGACATGGGAATTATTTCAGGATGCATATCAACAAATATAATATGGTAGACAGCATCACCTGCTTTTCAAAGGAACCCTTCCCTGTCTCCAACTACATTTGTTTGTATGGACAGCATGAGCGTCTTCTTAATGATCTTTATTATCGCTGGAATGAAGGGCAGATTACAGATCTTTACAGGTAAAATAAACTGAACGTTGCGCATAAAATCTACATTCTGCAAAATGTTAGTTTTATTTTATTATAGTTTATCTTCTGGCTGTTTTCCCTTAGAACAAAAGATAGATTTTTAAAAACATTTTCCATTATTTGGCAAAATTATCAGTGGTAATGCAAGCCCTGAAGACCTTCTTGGAAAGAGCTGTGTGTATGAGATTTATTTAGAGATGTAACAGTGGTTCACTTACCATCTTTCATCTGAAAGAGCATTTCAGTATCTTTATAACTTTTGCAGATGTGCACTTTATAACTTTTTCAGTAGGCTTAACTCATTAAGCTGAACCTGAAAAATCCTTTTTTACTGAAGATTCATATTCAGAAGTCACTTTTAAAAGTCACTATTTTTGTCACTTTGAATCAAATTTTTAAGCTGAAGGTTTCTGGGGAGATTTTAAATCACTCATGATGATAGTCACACTCAACAACTTGCCTGCTTATCTGGTGATAAAATAAACCCTAAATTTTATCCTCTAGACTGTTTTCTCTGTGTAAGGGAGTTTATTTTATAGCTGGAGGCTGTGTCAGGACTTTGCATATTTAGTGGAGGTTCCCCATCCAACTTGCAGGACTTACCCCACCACAGCAATTTGCAGCAATAAAACAGGTCTTGCAGATTTTCTGAGGTGCTCCCCTCTGCCCACTGTGCCCAAGCAAGCGCAGGGCGATCCTGGGGACTAGGTGTTCCAAGGCAAGTCTCTCAAGTGGTGGGAGAGACTAAAGAGCCTGGCCATTTCTAGCCAAGATTTATGTGCCGTCTACTCCGAGAAAATTTTTCATCGCTTTTGGAAATGCAAACTTAATTAAGGAAGTTGTTATGGAGAGAGGAGTATCTGAAAAAATGAAATCTACCATAGCTTTAATCTTCTGCTACTTCTTCTTTTATTCCTTATGCCTCAGTGAAAACTAGTACTTTTGAGGTCAAGCTTGATTAAAAAAACAAACCAAAACAAAAAAAAAAGCCAGCCTTGAGTTTCATTCATGGGGTAGAATTCTCTGAGCATGTAACTGAAACACGAGGTAGAGAACTTGCTGATACATCTTATTTTGATTTTCATTTTTAAAAAAGGTGGTGGCTTGGGAACCTAAATTGTCACAGAGAAACGAAGCACCACATTACATAAGCTAGTTTAGAGACAGAAGGCCGAGCACAGGAACAAATAGTAAATTTTTATCATGAAACAAAGCTGATAATGGTGCCTTAAAGGTCTCCAGGCCTGATTTTGTTATATTTGTAATTGATTTGAAGAAAGGCATAAATGGTAGCAAATTTTTCAGATTAAACAATGTTACTTAGGTAACAGTTTGTAAAAGTTTTCTGTAAAGGATGTGCCGTGATCCAAAAGAAACTTTGCATGATAATAGCAATCTACTGGTTCAAAAAATTCTGTAGGAATGAAGCACCTGATATCTTGAGACAGAGACTTAAGAGCCTCTGAATTCCTGTACCTCCTTCTCTAGCTTTTGCACTTCTGCTGGTTCAGTGTCAAAAAGCTTCACTGGAATATGGATAAGGCATTGTATACTGCTAAGGACAGAGAAATGAGAATGTCTACTGAAATCAGGGAGGGGGGGCAGACCCTTCAGTTAATGACAAAAGATTGGTTTCTATGCCATATTTTGAGAATATCAGCTGCCATCTCAAAGGGTGAACTCCCCTGAAAAGGACTCAGGGCTTCACCGGGACTGGATGTGTGGCTCTCGCAATTCTTCTGATGTATTTTGCAGTCCTCTTCCTGCACTCTCTCCTCACTGTAAACATTACAGAGTCTAGCTCCTTATTTTTTTTCTTCTTGTCTTGTGCTGAAAGACGGGATGAACCCAAACTTCAACTGTGAGGTTTAAGAGTTTCTTGGAAAAAAACGCTTCTTTACAAATTTCACTTCAGGAGACCTTTGTATGCCTTTGCTGAGATGAGTGTGAAACTTGTGAACTGTTGCTGCCACAGGGATTGATTTTGATTTGTAGAAAACGTTGGGTTTGTTTTACACGAGAGGAATGGCACACAGCAAATGTAAAGTTCACATAAACAGTATATTGTCAATAGATGTTGAGTAGAAACTGAAGGAGGATGACACAATTGTATGATATGGATTAAAACGGCAGATAGTTTTCTTTCCTTGTCACAGTTGAGGCTGATCAGCTAATACATTTTGAGCACTGGAAGAAACTCAATATTCAGGTTGTGGCAAGGTATCATCAGTCTTTTTCATGGTGTTACAATATGCAAACACAGCTGTGGCCTAGTCTTTTCTATGAACCACAAATGTTGCCAGACACTTAGGCCTTTGTTGTTTGCCCAGATGTGGTTACAGTGTCAGCTGTTGTGTGTACTAGCAAGTTTCACACCAGTATCAACATCTGCAAGAATAAATCACCTTGCTTTGGGATTTCTGCCTGCAACACAGGTAGCAGTATTTTCCTGACCTTGACAATACCAGCATTTGTTCCCTTTTTCTCTGTTGCTGCATGTTGAGCATGTAGCCCAGCCCGAGGACCTCAGTGCAGCTACACTTACCTGCAGTCTTGATAGCTATGCACACAGATTTCGAAGAGGTGAGACATTAACTTTCTGAACGGACAGCTTATTTCTTCAAGAGAGAAATTATGAATGTATTAGCCTCCCTCGCTCTCATGATTGTGATAGGATGCCCACGTGGTGCACTGATCAGGGGATTACAAGTAAGATCAAGTTCTAAACATACACAGAGATTTTAAAAATCTGAGGAGAGATGAGGATCCCAGTGATGATCTGTTAATAGGATGAGTCAGGCCAGTCAACATCATTGTAAGAGTAACAAGTGCCGTTTATCTGATGGCAGCATATACACTCATTGAGGGAGTCATCAGCTCCTGCAAGACCGCTTGTATCTTAACTGGTCTTTGCTTACCAGGATCTGAAGTTGTGCAAGGTCAGGGCTCTCTTGCATCCACATACTCACAGGCACCATGACCTGCATGTCTGGGTGGTCTGGCTAGGATCACTAGCCTGCCATGCAGGGGACACCACTTATCGGATCCTCATCACATCTCTTGAGCTCTTCTTAATTAGTGATGATGAACTAACTTTGGACTTGTCATTTACAGCCTTTAGATGTGGATGTTGTTTGGGATCTTTTGCCTCATTATTTTATCTCGCCTCTTATTAGCCCATGGCAAAATTCCTGAATTACGGTTGCCAGGTTTTTCTTATCTGGTTATTTTATTGCCTCCAGTTCTGTTTTTTGTCTTCTTTATACCTTATCTTTAGATAGGTTTGTTCCTCCTCTTCTTGCTCTTTGGTCATTTGAATGAAATCACATATGTTGCTCTGTAGCAATTAACATAGGCTATTCTTTAATCCTTGCTGGCTTGTTTCTTCTGGTGCTTTCACACACATGCATGCACACACACGTACATTTCCATTCATATCAATCTTGGTGTTTCTGTTACAAATGTCTATACTATGAGGAGGATGGATTCTCTAGCTAGTTTAACAGGTGGTAGACAGAAGAGCAACTCACTGTACTACAGTCCTTTGCAGTCAGCCAAGGCAGAGTGAAAGGACTAGTGAGAAAAGGAAGAGACAGTGAGACGAGGAAGCACACTGCCTGTAATCTCTACCTACAGTCCTAGCACAAAGCAAACTGGCACAGGAAGTTGCTTCTTTCAGGAGGTAGAGCAATGCAAAAGGCTGGCAATATAATGTAGTCTCATCATAAATAATATCATATATACAATACATATATGTCCACATAATACAATGTTATATACGAAGTACATGTATATATGTACAGTATACAACAATATAGTGTTAACACCTAGCCATGAGAAGACTACCTACTGGAAAACCATTAAACTGAAAAACGTTTTAGCATCTCTTGAGAGATGAAGATTGTCTTGAGGCTTTTACGTAGATAAAACGTGGTGTCTGGTCTTCTTTTAGCAAGGAATATGAAAACACATTTGTTGATTTCCATGTGTGTGATAAAAAGAGGAAAAACTGTTTTGGGTGGTGTTCATGTGGTCTATAATGATCTCACATGACTATGTGAATGCAAACCTGATGTTAGGACTGAATTTCTCCCTTTGACTTTAAAAAAAAATCCTTTTAAACTAGACACATTACACTTACATCCACTTGGAGTATCTTCTAGCAAGATGTGAAGTGCCCTTAGTGTGCGACTGTGAGAATGTTGTGGTTTGTTAGTTAAGTTACTAAACTTGCTGGTTTGAGACATTCATTCCCCTCCTCCCTTCTTTATGCCTCTATTTTGGGGATGGCCTTCCTATATGGCAAGAAAGTACAATGTTCTAATCTTTTGGTCTGCATTTAGATTTCTCAGCATGGCATCTAGTTCCAGGAATGGACACAGTGGAACAGCTGTCACCTGGGAGCTAATTTATTTCTGTGTAGCATGCAAATTATCTTTTAAATAATTAGAAACTGCACCTAGCAATGAATTTCCTCACTGATTTGCGTTTGGTATACGGGCTGAAAGTTAACCCCATGATACCGGATTTCCTGACCATAGTGTGCCAATGCCATTTTCAAATTAGCATGAACAACAGGCCCTCAAGATTCATCTAACTTGGAAGAAATAACCCCTTCTGGCTGTGTGTGTGAAACAGCAACTAATGGGAATAATGAGATAAATAACATTTCCTTTTGTTGAGAGAAAAGTTCCATTGATCTCAGTATGACATCTCAACATGATTAAAAGCTGCAGGACCTGACCCACAAGCAAATGAAAGATTGAAGTCACTTCTCTCACCTCCTCCCTTCCTCCTACAGTAAATGTACGTTGTGGAGGAAGCTAAGCAGGCTGGCAGGCACGCATCGCCCTACCCCTGGTGCAGCTCAGAGGGATCCACCAGTGGCTGCGGTCCCAGCCTAGTCCCATGCCAGGGAAGGAAGCCCCTCAGCCCCTAGATTTGTAGGACCAGCAGTCTGATGCCCCCAGTCACACTAATACTGGTTATGTGTATTCAGACTGCTGCCCTTTAAGACTTTAAGTTCATAAATTTTATCAACCCAGCAAGCAATAACTGAAAAAACCAGCATAAAATCATCTGAGTATATTGCCACAGTAACTCGGCTACAAAATGCACTAGCGCACTTGAGAGTGTAAGCTTTTAGTGAGTTAGATACTCCTCCTCCATATTACAGTATTTTCACAGCTCTCCGAAAGCCTCAAATGCTTTTGAATTTTTTTTTTTTTCAGAGAAACAATGCTTTTAGCTCTCATAGTTAAACCAGCCAACACTGTATCTGATGGAACTAAAGAGTTTTAAAGTTTCTTTTCCTTTCTCCTTTAGCAGAAAGGTACTACGGACATTTTTAAAGGAGGTCTTGGTGCAACCCTACAACTGCACAGTTAAAAAATATATGCTCCTCAGAATGCCTAGATGCCTTAGCTGTGATCCCAGTGATATAGATACTAATGTGATAACAACAGATATTAGTCTTTTTCAAAAATAATTGCCTACAGTTAAGCTTCTGCAGCCATATTTGGGCCTGATTCTCATAGGTGTTAGGTACTCCAGCTTAATTCAGAGTAGCATCTGAGCAGGCTCAGTTCGTTACTTAGCTAAACACGAATTTAAGAGCCAATGTTTTTCTTTCTACCTATCCAAACAACAGCTGAGGAAATAGGCTGTTAAGCCAGAGGATGACCACATCCAGTCAGACAGCTGTCTCTTCTGACTGCACCACAGTGGGAAGCACTTCATCCCTCTGACTGTTTTATAGGATGCCAAGGTCTACTGGGCAAATTGTCAAGGCCTTGGACAGGCAATATTTACTGACCAAGAAAAGTCTCATCCTCACTTGTCATTGTTCTACAAGAAAAAGGCAGCATTGCCGTCCACGATGGTCACCCTTCCATCTGCCTCATGCCACCACAGTAGGTGTACTCACTCCATCTAGGCCTTCCGCCATTATGTTCCGGAGCAGAGAGGTCTTACGATGCAGTTGTCTGATGTCAGGGCAGGCAAAACCATAGGAACCAAAGACACAGTATCCTAACGCCGAGGATTTTGTATACAAACCTTTTATGTCACCTGGAAATTTAACAGCATTATTTCCTAGATTTGGAATCCCCTTTAGGAAGGAGAGTCTGCAATTTTTATTCATTTCCCATAATCATGGAATCATAGAATGGTTTGGCTTGGAAGGGGCCTTAAAGATCATCTAGTTCTGACCCCCCTGCCATGGGCAGGGACACCTTCCACTAGAAGGTAGCGTCTCAGAAAGGCTCAACTGGAATTTGAGCACCCAAGAGTGACACTCTTTCCAACAGGGAAGACTTCTCTTGAAGGAAGAAGAAAGCAGATTCCTGTAAGTTTCATATGAAGTGTCCCCTGTACCACACTCCTTCCCTTCCCTCAGAGGTCTCCCGTGCTCGCCTGAAAGTCTTCAAATTCTTTCCATTGTCCTAGCAGCAGATAAAAGCAAGGGGTGGGGAGAGAGCTCCAAAATATTTTTTCTTTTATTTTTAAGCTTATAGATTTGTTACTGGTCATCAGTGCTCCATGCTGCTTCACAAAGGAGGAATGTAACCAGCCAGTTACACCCTTTTGTATTCTCCCGAGATGAAGGCAACTTTAAGGCAGTTGCCAAGTTATGGAACATGTCCACAGAGCGGTGGAATCTCCCTCTGCTGCATCTTAAGTATGAAACAGATAATTAGAGGGGTCTCCTGATACTTGGCAACCAAATGGATGCTCACTGGCATTGTGCCTTTAATACGAGGTAGAAGTGTTTCATGTAGGCTTAATTTGGCATTAATGAAAGCCAAAACTACTAACACAATGAATAAAAATCTGACCCACTAGTTTCTAAAATACTTAAGTAGCTTATTTATCAAATTAGGTGTGAGTGGTTTTCTTGCTTTGGATTTTGTAATACTGTATTAATGAACTTGTTTTCAGTCATGACCTATAGAAGATGCTGGTTGCATCACATTTATGTGGCAGTAATACGGATGATGAGGCAAAGGAGTACCGCTTGCATGACAGTGAGTGCAGCAAAGGCAGCATCACTGGAGGAAAGGCACAGAATTGGGCTGACAGTGATGAAGTGGCCTGTCAGAGGCAACATCATTGTGCCAAGCAGTTTCTAAAAGGCACCCTCTGAAATGTTGTGTTGCTCAGCCATCCCCTTCTGAAGTTTCTTGTTGTACCTATTCACCAAGTTTACTCTCCGTGTAATGCTGAAGTTAGTAAGATGCTGTATGTTAAGCACTTCTGTTATTTAACAATTTGTAAAGCATGCTGATAGACTAATGCATGGTGTAGCAATCAAAGTGTTCGAATAACACATAGCACAGAGTACTAAGTGCTCTATTTATATTGTGTTTATATTTAGATCCTACCGGAACTGTGCTTTTAGTCCTCTGTACTTACTACACTTCAGCTTCCATCATGGAGCCATCTTGGTGCACACAGGCTGGACATTCAGATTTTTCTGTATATATATGTAGGCCTTCCAGCTAAGAGCTCAGGTCTGTTACAGGGTCAGTCCTGTGAAGGAGTCCAAGAAGGCAGGATGTATTTTAAAGGACGATTAGCAGAGAAACTTTACAGGCACACTCATCCAAGCTGAGCTCAGAAAGACTTTGTTACTTTTTTTTTTTTTTAAATAACTTTGTTTCCAGCATTTTAAGGGCTTGTCTTACTCATTGACAATTTGTCTACCCTGCATAGCGGCCTCAAGTAGCACCATGAGTAGCATATGTTTGTCGCCTGATAGCAAAGCTATTTGCAGCAAGATGCAGGTGTACTCCGAGTGCCTTATGTCCACTGCAAGCTTTGGGGTTCTCCAGAGCTGGGGTTTATATGTCCACCAAGCTGCAAAGGTCACTTTGGGGACTGATGATATGAGGGGCCAGGTACATAGAGAGAAGCCCCCATTGGCAGACATTAACCAGAGGTTCTTCGGCAAGTAGGAGTTGGGAGGGTGGCTTATGACTCTGGCAATACCTATGCATGGGACAAAAAGTACAGGGGACTTTGCTGAAATGGAGCGACAAAGGAATTTTTTTCCCAGTGCCAGAATAGAAGATAGGATTCAGTGCTCACGTATGAAGGGAACAGGCAACTTACGCATGCATAGGTCTGTGGTGATCCACCCCAGATGACTGATAGAAGATCTGATTGCAGCCTGGCTGTGGTGGGTGTTACTGTCCAAGAGGCTAAGCACCCTGAAAAAAATAAGGGGTGCTCCACACAAAGTGGCACAGCTTCAACAGCAACAGGTACTGATATGCAGTAGGACACAAGGCTGCCAAACATGCATCAGAAATGCATGAAGGGAGTCAAACTCCCTTTCACTAAGATGCTTTAGAAAATTCCACCCAGAAATGATAAAAGTGAATAGTATCACTGGATGTTACCCTTAGCTGTTCTCTTCAAACCCTGTCATTTATGTTCTCGCTACATTTTTTGTATTAGCTGTACAAGCTAAATGCTCAAAAATATTTTGAGTGGTATGAACAACATTTACTTATTTTAAAGTAACGGTTTAGATCTTTTCTACTTACATTCAATTCACAGATCATAGTACTGTTTACATTAGGCTAAAAGTGATTTATTAAGCAGTGTCATTTAAGCAGAAACACCACACTGGTCTGTTTATTGATGCAACTCTAATAAATCTCACAATGTAACAAAAAAATAGGAAAAAGAAAAGCATTTGATGTTTTCAGTATTATTTTTAAAAGGACCAGGTAAAGATATAAATTTATTACTTATAGCCTGGATAATCAGTGATTATTTACACATGAAATGCATGCTACAGAGAAAAGCTGGTTTTATACCAGACTTTCAAAAATGAAGAGTGATTGTTCTTTAGGAGAAATACTAGAATGCACTGCTGTCTGGAATTTGCCAGATCTCATACTATTAGCACACCATGATTACACTTAAGGGATTCCACCTTAGGCTTTTGTTCATCATGCAGATGGTGAGACTTATTTTCTGCAGGGATAAAAAAAAAAACAAACCAGAAAGGAAATGTGGCAGGTAGTAAGCATGGCTGAGAGGGACTAATGCTACTCAGTACACTTTACAGCCTAATTAGAGGAAAATTTGTGTGCTTTTTATCATGAGAGAGACAGAATAAGGAAGGAGGAACACATGAAGGGATATCAAAGCACTAACAGCTTTTTTCCTGCCAGAATTAAATGCTAACCCCAAGGTGCACTGGTAAAGCTATACTTGCATAGCAAATCAATATAAATGGTAGACCCCTTCAGGTGGCTTTATATTTCTATATATTAGTGTAGTTTTAAGGAGCAGCTAACTTGCTAATGAAGAGCTATGTTACTAAGAAACGCCACGTCCAAATTAGTAAGTAAAGGCTAGTCAACTGAATCTTACCACATTAATTTGCAGTCGAACCTTGCTGATTCATATTAATAATTATGCAAACCATTATGAATGATTGAACTCTGAATTCATAAACAAGTAATTGCAGAAAAGCAATCATACCACTGCACACAGCATATTTGTTCATTTTGTGCATCAGATTTAATTTCCTTTTAATTGTTTTTCATAACACATTACGTGTGAAATAGTAGTATGTGAAAAAATGCAGTAAAACTTATTTCAGGGTCAGCCATAATTTCCTCATAAAAAGAGGAGACAATAATGTTTTTGTATCAATTTTAAAGAGCACAGAGTTAGAAAGTTTAAAGAGCAGTTCAGTGGGAATCAGCTACACAATAACTGCTACTATCTATTGAAGTATCTAAACTTTACCAAATTCCAGTGCTGAAATAATGGAGAATATCTCTCGAGGATACGTAGAACAGGAAAGGACTGCAGTATCTCAATGTGAAGCGAGTATTGCTAAGATCTGCTTTCTGAAATGGCACTTTAATGTAAAATTTCAAGGATATTAAAAATGCAGAAAACGGAAATGATTTATCAGTCACGACGGATAACTGGCATTTGCAAAGTGAAGATGCTGGCAAGCAATACATAGTGTAAACTATGACCCACATCCCCCTGAAGCCAGCAGGTCTCTGCAGTAGCCCCAGTGAGGTTTTGGACTGGGCCTAGTGGGATCAGTACTGTCCTTGACAAGGTCTGGATTCAGTGGCCATTTTTCTTGAGCAAGAACTGCAAGATCAGTTGCACTGCACTACATTTTGCTATTGCAGCTACAGAAAAAAGGGTTTTGTAAACCACAGGTTTTAAACCAGTTCTCTTCCAAATAAAAGACATCGTGGGTTTGGTCATAGTTCTGTTAAAAGTGGTAAAAAAGCACAGGCTTCCTTTCCATGATTTACTTATCAAAAACTACAAAAGAAATGTCAGCCTATAAATTAGTGAACACTATCATTATTTTGTAAATCAGCCCAAAGAAGTAAATCACAGATTGGCTTGTCCATAAGACTATTGATTTCACTAATTACTAGGTCAGAGCAGTAACAGAGAGTCCTAGATTAATGAATTTAACAGGAGTGACTAAAATGCATGGACAAACAGGTGTTCAGTGAGTAGAACTGTAGAGTAAGGAAAATAGCTTTCTTGCTACAATCACGCTGTTGGTTCAACATTTGCTTGATTGTTCAGCAGCTGTAAGTGAATTTTAAGAAATTACAAACCAGGGAACATTTTTTGTTCTTTGTGATTAAGAACAATGCTTTCAGGTGGCGCTTTATGGGATTTTACACAAATGAGTCTTGCTTTTTACCTACATAAACAAGCTGTCTTTCAAAACAATTGGTCAGATGATATTTAGCAGGAAATGCTTAGTGGTTTTGTCTTTAAATTTACACTTTATGATTCCTGGTCCAGCTATACAAGGTATATCTGGAAATACTCTACATCTTTTACTGGAATCACAGTATCTTTGTAATTAAGAGTCTTAAAAACATCCATATATTGTGCCCAAAACAATGCATCTTCTCTTTTCCTGGCAAGATGGGACATTTCTTCTTACATGCACTTGTGTTGCAGATTAACAAAAGTCTTTTCTCCAAAATGTGTTTGGGAAGTAATGTCAGAATGACCTGGAAATTAAAATTGCATTGCATCCCAACCCACTGCAGCACTCTCCTCTCCCCGCCCCGGGAAGTGGAATTCTCTGCTCTTCATAGGCACTCCTGGCATAACTGTGTTACACTTGAGCCGGTGTCGGCTGACCAGCTGCTTCGATTTCATCTGTGTTTGTCCTTCTGGTTTGGTTCATGGTGTTTGTAATAGCAGCAGCTTTCTTCTTACTGCCTAGGTAGTGGCAAAAACAAGAAAGAATGAGGTATACTGCAGGAAAAGCACACCAGCATTTGGGTAGCTTTTTCCGCCATGTGCCAAAAGCACCAATGAGGAACTCGGCTTCCATAAACTGCCAAAGCCATTCAAGTGTAAAGAATCCAAACGTGCTAAGGAATGACTTTGAATATTCTGAGGTCTGAGTATTTGAGAACTGACAGAGTATCTTCCAGATGTAGCTGATACAGCCTGCAGATTTTGCATTTCAAGCATTACGTTTCTTCTTAAAAAAAAAAAGAAATTTAAACCCAGAAAAATGGACATCCAGCTTGAAAATTCACCGTGTTGTACTAAACGTGAGAAGCTACAGAGAGGAAAGGAGACTCTGCACTACTTACAGATTAACAGGAGATTAAGTTTATCAGTGACTCTGGCTTATATTGTGGACTAAAAAAAAGTGTGCTGCTCTGCATATGCGTACAGTGCTGGATGATGGAAGATACAAGTCTGGTGACCAGAGTCCCACTGAGTTTAATGGGATGTAAGGCAGGTCACTAGTGAATTGTAGACCACTCTGTGAAGAAATGCACATGATTTCAACAGATCTGTATTAACGATGATTTAGAGACATTTAACAAAAGTTGCAAACAGATTCAAACCACTTCACAGATTGTCCCAGTTCCTGAACTTAGTTGTTTCCTCCAAGTTTATGTGTGTCAGTCAAAGAGTGGGGGTAGCAGGGATGCAAGGAATTGAATTTGGCTTTGTTATTGTTTCCATAAAAGCTTTGAGTAGCAAAACAACGTTGACAGACACAACATCCTCAAAATCTGTAGTTAATAACATGCCGGTAGTCTGTGGAGTGATTTTTTCAAAGGCATCGTCACAAGGAACGGGTGCCCGCCTGCTCTTTGAGCTTCTGAAAATCCCCCACCTTGTCCCGGTCTCTCAGCAGAGAAGTCACCAGGAGCACGGGCGAGGCTGCAGCAAGTGCCGGCTGCTTAGGGCCGCAGTTTAAATTCCCTTAACTGGATTCTGCGCTCAGTCTCGGTGTGCACACGCGCTCTGGTAATTTGATAAGCTCACCTGCAGGGAGGGATTATTCCATGTAGTTTAATGTGCCGTTGGCTCTGCATTCCCACTGCATAAGGTGTGCCTACAGGCCTGTCCGCTGTGGCACTGTGGTTATCTCTGCTGTCATCAGGCTCATGGAAGCAGCAAGAAAAGGAGTGAAAGTAATTAAAAACATATTACAATCCTCATATTAAAAAGAAAACTGCTATTTTTCAGGCTGTAATAATGAGACTTACTTTCACGTTAAGAGGAATGAGAAAATGAGACCTTTTTTAAAAATTGGTTTCTGGTTTTTTTGCAATGTTTGATACATTCATATCACCGCTTTCGGTTTCTCTTTCCACCAGTGTCTTTTTAGGGGTTGGGTTTTTTGGGTGTGTTTTTGTTTTTGTTTTTTGGTTTTGTTTTTTTTTTTTGAGATGATTTCAGCTGAGATTTTCCAAGAAAAGCACCCAATATGAAATGCATAAATACAAAATCAACAATGGTCCTCAGAACCCCATCTTTAATAATATAAGTGGAAATTATTTGGGCCTTGCTTTGCTTCATTTTCATGAAGGGAAGCCCAACGTGCAGAAGTCTGGAAAACATTGCAGTGGTGTGATAAAACTGATCTGTATGAGTAGTACAGTCATGCCAAGCTTGTGAATGACAAAAGGTTAGGTCTACCAGAGTAGATAAGCCCACTCTACAGAGCTGGTCTTCACCTTTCCGCCATTACTTTCTTGTCATGGGATTTAAAATTATTTATAAAAATTTCAGTTATTATTTTTTCTAACTTTATATCTTGCTTTTTGTTTTGTTGTTGTACAAACCGAGTGTGTTGCTCTGAAGGGTTTTCATTCAATTTTTAAGATTTTTTGGCCTTAACATCTTGCTGTCAGTGATATATCTTGTGTTGTTAGACCTGACTTAGATGGCAGAAACGCTGCCAGAAGTCAGTGTTGGGTCCTTGCTGCCTCTGCTTTAGAGTGCCAGGACACACCGCAGATGTACAGCAGATTCAGAATTAGCTTTCACGGAGGCAGAAGCCTTGTTCTCCTAAAGTGGTGTGTAGTTGCAAATGAAATGGAGAATAAATACAGATAGCTCTCAGATGGACAGCTATGCGCATGCATACTCCATTTTTGCTTGCTAGCAGCGGCCAATGTTGACCATTTTATTTAATGCTATATCTCTTGAAAAGGGAAAGAGTCCCTGTCTTTCTTTTGTACAGGACGCCACTAAATATTTTCTTCCTTCTTCCCTTTCATCTAATGTAGGCTACACATCACAAATGAGGCAGAACAGACTTTAAATATTGTTTGTCAATGAAAGGCGAGACCAGCTTCCTAGCAACAAAAAGGATGTCGCTTATTGTCTTCAAAAGGAGACCATTTCATCCCATCTCGTTACAAATGCCTTCCCATGATAGCTTCTGTCGATATAAAAGTCTGCCAGCAGGGGATCCCCATTAGGAAGTGACCAAGTTTGAAAACCCGTTATGCTCCTGGCAAACATTGTCATCTTGTACATATTTAGCCTGATCAGTCTGGCAGGTTATGAAAGACTAAATGGTGCAAACACATGTGGCAGATGCCGTTCTCATGATAGTTGAGGAGCCTTTGAGCCTCTGTTGGTAGCATGCCAGCTTCATCTTGTATACTGAAGAGCATTATACTTTCAAGCCTTCTACAGCTTGCCCTGAGGGACTGCTGCTGAAGTGGTAATAAAATTCAGAATGAGCCTCAGAAAGTCAACTTGTTGGTTTGGCTTCAAATGGGTTTTTTCATTATTAAACTTCCCTTTAGCAGCCATATGTAGATCTGCTTTCTCAGAAACACCATGTGCCCCTTCAAAAAGGTGATTCTAACTGAAAAGATAGATAAAAACACAGAGCCAGCAAAGAAGTGAATTGTTTCTGTGAAGCGTATCTTTAAATTGCCTTTGGTGGTTACATTTCTTCAGGTGAAGGGAAGTAAAGGGAATCTGGGAGTAAATGTTGTTCACTGGTAGCTCCTTTTGGCAGCTTATCTAGAAAATACAGACAAGACATTCTCCATTCCCCATAAAGGGCATTTTATTTGCATCAAGTATTGCAAACTGGGTGACACATTGCAGGTTTTGAGCTCCAAATCTGTGAATATTGACAGGAACAGTTAAAAACGCAGTTATGGACTGAGTTGGTAACAGCAGCAGTAATGTGTAGCATCCCTGAAACATTTTATAAACATCACTTAATATCTCAGTGAGGTAGGTGAACAATTTAACCAAGGTAAGGCAGTTGGAAGATGTGCCTCAATCAAGGGATGAAATCCCCTTATCAGGGTTAGAATTAAAATTAAGATGCCAGCTTGAAAACAAAATGTTTGGCCAATGGAACATGGCTTTTAGCAGGGCATATCAGTAAAAACAGAGAATCTTTAATTATCTTAATGTGTTCTTGTATAACACCCTCCTTTTCCCTGCTTTGCTATCTAATATCAGCATTGAGTTAAAGGTTTGTGTTGGGTGGGGGTTTTCTTCTGAAATGGAAGTTTTTTAAAATATTTACGGGATATCCTGTTCTTTTCTAGCTTTCTGCACATGCTGTAGGTATATAATTACTTACAGATACTTAAAGCTGAGGTGATCTTTTCTAACATCTCATATCCAAATGAATAGGTAGCATCAGTCATGGTAACGTGCTACCAAAGACTCCAAGGCTGGGCAGCACTTACCATAGCAAGAACACAGTATTTGTAATAGTGTCAATAAATATTTATACTGTGAAAACATCTATCGGAGAGAGCCCTGCTGTGCTGGACACTGTGCAAACCTAGGAGAGGCAGCCCCAGCCAGCCTGCGATACAAAGAGAAACGCAGATGAAGGGGCACAGTAGGAAGGGGGAAGAGAGCGTATGATGGGATGACTATGTAAAAAAAAAAAACCAGCAAAGTTCTGCCATGTGCACAAAGTGTCACTAATTGTGCAGGGTGTTAGTGAGAGCTGAAGTTTCATTCAAAGAGTGGGAGAAGGGAAATCCTGCCATTTGACATTAATGAAAAAAAAATCTTCTGCAAAAAGGAAACTGCATGTTAGTTTTCTGTAGACAGGTATGTCAGAATTATTAAACTTGTGTAGCGCCTTTTAAGTTGCTTTGTGCAGGTGTTCATTTAAAGACCACACAACTGAATCAAGTGATAGCGTACGTGTATTCCTGACAGGGGCAGCAAGCGTGCTGCTGCCATTCCAAAGACAAGAACGTTGGTCGCAGCCACGCAAATGCACCCATCTTAAAACTTCCTGGGTGCCCCTGTGCCCTTGCTGACATTTGTTCAGTCATTACTGGATGAACGCGGTGTGCCTCCTGACTCCAGTTAGCATTAGCAAGAATTACACAGAGAGCATCTCACTGAAGCCATAAAAGTAATTTTTCATTATAGAGGAAGGAGAAATAAATCACAGCTTTGTAATCTAGCTGCCTCCAGTTATATTTACAGCATTGAGGTTCTACATTGAGTCATGTCCTCTCCATCTTTTTACTCCTTTTTCACAGAAGAATGCTGTCATGAATGCTGTCACTGAAAGAAAAGTTACAAGAGCTTCCTCCTAGAATAGGTTTCATTTAGCTTCAAGCGTACTAGTGCAAAGAACATATTGCAACACTGTGGTGGCCTGTTTTTCTGGCCTTTATTAATCCAGAAACCTTAATGATGAACAACATTTGTGTCATTGTCTACACAAATTTAATTTGTTTATGCAGCAGTTCAGTTAATCCCGCAATCTGCTTTTCTCAAATGAGGACAGATAATGGAGACACCGTTCTTTACAGGTCTTCAGGCTTTTAAATTCTGATAAAATCAGGATTCTTCACTGGGTCTTGCCACAGCTCTGAATTAAGCCACTTTAAATGTAATTACTGAAGCTGGCTGTACATCAGGAACATCCATTAAAAGAATTGATTGACCATGCTGTTACGGGAGGCATTTTATGAACAAATGATCATGATGGGTCCAGAACTGTAATTTATAAAGGCAAAAAAGCAGGTAAATACTTTATTAGTGGTTAATGAGAGGTTCACAAGATAACTAAATTTCTTCTTTTTTAACCAGCTACTTCAGGGAACCTTGGTCCATGGCCATCTATCACGATCGGTTTATTGATCTCAAGAAGGAACTGCGCCAAATCCTGATGGCGGAACAGGTAAGAAAAATGACCGGCAAGTGCATTTTATTATTTAGGTAATTTGTTAGTGTTGTTCACTTTGGGTTTTTCTCCTATCTTTCTCCTAAAGCTTTATGTTTCTGTTTAGCTATTTCCTCTGGGAAACCTGAGCAGATCCTATACCTCATGGAGGGGAGGCGGGGGGGTTCACCAGGTACAGCATATTGTTCAGCTTCATTATTTGGGCATATTTTCAAATTTGCCAGTAGAACTTTAAGTTGCTTTTTTTCCCTTCACAGCATTTTTACATTATACTTGCGGTTTAGTACAACTACCCAGCAGAATCTGGAGGCTTATTTGTTCAGTTACCCCATTTTTTTATTAATGTTTCCTAATACGAATACACTACAGGCCACCCTAAACCTGTCTCAGCTGGGCCTATGAGAAGTAGATTTTTCAACATCTACCCATAGGGAATGGCTTTTGTAGCTGAGAGAGTGAAAGCAACTGGCTTTTTCGGTGACAAGTGGATTTCCTGAATAAGGATGAAATTAAAATGTTGGCTAATGCTGTTTACAGCTTTGGCCTTAGTACTGTAGACAGAGGCAGAAAGTCGCAGCAGCCTGTGACTTTGCCTGCTCAAAATCCAAAGCCCGCTGCACTCCATGAAAAGAACTGCTAACTGCAGATTTCCAACAACCCCAAGAACTGCCTCCCCCACCCCCGATGAATTTCTGGCTGATCTCAAACATAATTCGCAGGCTGGATCTTGATACTCCCAACCCACTCCTCGGGACCAATTCACCCTTTCTCTCCTCGCGCTGCTTCTGCTTTTGTTTAACGCAGTGGAATTCTGTGCGATGGCAGTATTTTTTAAGTATCTGCTCACAGAGTTTTTAACTGTGCAGAAAACAATCAGAATCAACTGTAAATGGAGGCAGGGTGACAAAAGGAAGGGACGTTGCGTAGACTGTAGCTCACCCATTTCCATGGCCCAAACTGGTGTGCTGTCGTATGTCATGGCTGTAGCCCCACAAACGCTCGACCCCTGCCTCCTCCCAGAAGGGCTGGATGCAATTTTCCTCCTATTGTCATGTTAGAGAAAGTGCCTCAGTGCAGTTTTATTTCAGATTCTCTTGGAAGACATCTATAAAAGAACACAAAATGAAATTCGGTGCAGAATGGGAGGCCTGATGAGAAGTGTTTTTCTTGCTATCATTCAAGCGCATTTCACATGCTGTAAGTGTGAACGACTTTAGAGAAAGGGGAATTGGCATCCTACAAATTAAAGACTCGCTTGCCTTACCCTTTTCTTGTTGCAGTAGTCCTGACACACAAAAATAGTCTCGCTGAACAGACCGAAAGCACCTCTATGAGTCAGAATTGCTTACGTGAACATAGATGATGGTATCTGCATCTGAGAGCAAATTTGTCTTTACTTTTTGTATTTTTATCTGGACCTTCTTCACGGTGATTTTAACTGTATTTACTAAATGTCACATTTATATGTTTTCCTTGGGTGTTCCTTCTAGGCACATTGCCAAATACATAGTGGGTACCATGCGCTTACGGAATATATCTTAAATGCCTCAGGACTGGCTGTGTTTCTATACAGAGCAAGAGACTGCTGTCTTTGCTTCCTCTTGCTCATATTCCAGCTCACTTCAGCATGCAGATAAACTAGTAATGAAATGTAAAAATGAGGGAAAAATACAGCTTTGAAAGAGATGTTTAAGAACTGTGAGCGTAAATACACAGAAGTCAGGCGGGTCTGGTTACAGTTTCCACAGAAACTGGAAATCAGTCCCATGCATTTAGGGATAGTATTTACGGAGACGTTCACTAGTCGTAATACATGCGTGGAAGAGGCAGTTACAGCTGGGACAGGGACTACGTTTTTAGCCTGCATATTGAAATTGTCACCCCAACGCTGCACTTGATGTACGCACGACTCTCGCACGGGATGCCCTTGCCTGTCGCTGGAAGCCGAGCGGTGGCGCGGGGAATGTTTACCCTTCCGCAGGATCACAAACATGTGTTTATTTCAGCATGCAGAGCTCCAGCTCTGCAAACATGCAGATGGCGGGGCTGGGTTTTTGCACCTACATCAGCTGTTGAAGTATTACAGCAAACTGAGGGCACACATGTGCAGCGCGAGATTTTCTAGAAAAGGCACTTGTCCTCAATAAGAAATAATGGAGTGATTCTCAAATTGCAGCTGGGGTTGCTCGGAGAAGTCGGTGAAAAGCAGCTAGTACGTCGGGCAGCGGGGGGGCGGTTTACCCCCGGTGAGCGCTAGAAACTTATGGGAGAAGGCCGCGGCAGAGAGCTCGGACCTTGCCACCGGTTGCTGCTCGCCTTCGAAGGCGCCGGTTCAGTTCCACGCCGGCGTTGCATCCGTGGCCGTTCACGGCACGGGTCATTCTGGAGGGACAAACAACCGAGCGATGACAGCCACCGGAACCGCCCGCTCCGGCCACCGCGCTCTCGGGTGCCGGTCCCGGTGCCGGTTAGGCGGGGAGCCCCTGGAGCCGGTGGCCGTGCCCGCCGGCACCCCACGCCCTGCCTTCCCGGGGTCGGTGGCAGCTGCCGGCCGGGGAGCACGGCCTGCCTGGGCCCGGGGCTCAGCACC
>JAVJGG010000082.1:8951357-9004031 GCA_035590195.1 Aviceda cuculoides
GCCGTCACGGCCGGGCGCCGCGCTGGCCGCATCCGTCCCGGCTGCCTGGGCCCTGGCGCACCGCCCCAGGCCTGCTCCGGCGCCGTGACACCCCCCGTGACCCCCCCGGGTTTGGGGTGCGGGAGCAGGGCGGGCTCCGGGCTGCGCCAGCTGCCGAACACGTGCGCCTCGAGGAAGCCGGTCTGGGAGCGATGTGCGGAGGAGCTACAGCCGGAGCGCTGCGGGCAGCCCGGGCACCGCGTCTGCCCTGTACCTACCTGCCGAGGGGGGCACACACCTTTGTATTATCCATCCCCTGGGGCGCACGGGCACTATACAGCTCAACTAGCGATGCAAATTAAATTGGATGGTACAATTAATGCCCTGAAAATTATCCAGCTTCCTCCAGCGTGACGCAGCCATCGCGGGCCAGCACTGGGCACCCCCTTGGCCGCGCGGCCTTCAGCCAGGGCCGCACGGTAGGCAAGGCGGCGGTTTAGCTGCGGCTGAGGCCCCGACCACGTCAGCAGCCGGGGCTGTGCCCGCCGGGCTGGGGCCAGCTGCCCACGTCAGCCCCAGGGACACAGACACGTCCCTCACCCCACCAGTGCTGGAGACTGCGTGGGTCCCTGCAGGGACGGCGCCGGCCTGTCCCCGGCCCCTCCCTGGCCGTCCTGTGCAGCTGGTCCTGCGCAATTTGCTAACCCTTGTCCGGGAAAGCGGCCGGTTCCTGGCTGCTCACGAAGCTCAACGCGAGTGTGGCCGGTGCTGGGCCTCCTGACGAAAGCTGGGTGGGAGCTGGGTTCCTAATGCTTAGTTAGTGCGTAAAGTTGTTTCTGCAAATGGAGACATTCGGGGCTTTATCTGGAGCCATTTGGATTAATTCTCCATTTCTGAGTAAAGCACCTGAAAGCAATTTAAGCGAGAACTTTCTTGCTCTTTTCAGCAAAGGAACAGACATTTCCAAGTGTCCTTTCCCACTGCCAAATAATCCTCTCGCATTCCCACTGGCATAAGTGGGCAGTAATGCATAAGCATCCCTGACATCATTATGACCGAGAGCACAGACCCCGCATCATTTTCTTAAGTAATGTCTCCACAGAGTAGAAAATCACCATTAGAAACATATTGGTTTTAACGTTCACGCAAATCGCTCGGCAATAAGACATTACACGGCTTAGAAAGGGAAGCCTCATCGTCATGCATTTCTTGGAAAAACTGTATAGAGATCACGTCTTCCGGGGTTTCGTAATGGTCTGTTAATTATTACCAGCACACCGCTGCCAGCCCCCTTCAGCGGTGGCCGCAGCTCGTGCCGTTGTGGCGCGGCTCCGCAGCTCCCGCCCGGCCGCCGAGGACGCTCGGCAGGGTCAGGGCACCGGCAGTGCTCTCCGGAGGGGCTTCCACACTCAGCCGAAAGGCTGCTGCTTTGAAAATAGTCGTCAAATACACGGCCTCCTGCCGCCCAAGTGTTGTAACGGAAGGCTCCCAAGCGTGAGCTGCCGAAGTGCCTCCGACGGCAGCGCTGCTAGCGTTCAATAGCAAGGGACTCCTCACGGCAGGGGACGGGACAAAAAAAGAAAAACTTAAAAAAAAATAAAAGAGAACGGTCTGTAGCCAATGGATGAGGAAGGAAAGCTGGTTTTTGGCCAGCAGTACCTGCGCCTAGCAGAGGCGTACCCTGTAAGCATGTGCGTGGGGCTGAGCTTCCCATGAAGGACGAGTCTGGTGGAGTGTGAATGGCCCCGGCCCACTCAGCACTGCTCACTGCGGGAACGTGCCTGTGGCAGGTAGGCCGAAACACTCAACCTTCAAAATCTCTTACTGCATCTGTTCGGTGGCCTGCCCTTATGAACAGTGACAGAAGTACAGAACCTTTAATAAGAACACAATTCTGCAACCAACTTTTATTCTTTAGAAGAAGGGGTGAGAATCCTCTTATTTTGCCCCGAAGCCGTTCCTTAGCCATACGAAGGCAATTTTCAGTAGTAGCTTGGCAGAATTCAGCCCGACAAAACCGTTCATTCTTTCCCTTTTAGCCCCCAGTCGGTGGCAGCGCGTCCCGGCGAGGGCAGGACATCCCTGTCACCCTGTGGAGCGGGAAGGGCCGGGGCCAGCGGGAGGTACCTGCCCTCCGGGGGCGGCTGGGAGCCGGGGGGTTGCAAACAGCACAGCTGAGGCTCTAGGGGCCTCCCAAACTAAGAATACAGCCAGGCGAACGTGAGGCGGGAATCAGTAAGGTGCCCTTGTTTCAGCTGTGGTGTGGCGTTAGCGCTTAAGTTTTTGCCAGACAGCACTCGAGTCTGGAAGCGGCGCTGCTGGTGCGCACCCGGCAGCTGCTGTCTGCGGCCACGGCCCTCGGGGCAGCGCGGGCTGTGGAAGGCGAAACCCGCGCCGGTGGCACCGCGTCACCGCTCTGCATACGCCGGCTTCAGCGCGAACGTCCCCGCCGCGTCTGAACCGGACCTACGAAGCCGCGACGCTGGCGACGGCTCGAATCCCGCCTGGCGGCTCTGGCTGCTCGGGCCCAGGCCCCGCCAAGCAGCCGGTGTGCAGCCAGGAGCCGGCTGGGAGCAGCCGCCGGCATCACCGGGCGGTCGGAAGGCAGAGCGGCTGCCCGGCCACGGCACCTCCTGCCTCAGACGCCGCCCACACCACGCAGGTACATACCTTTTTATTGCTCTTTTCAGAATTTTGTTGCGAGCTAAGGTTTATTAGGTTTGTGAGGGGTAACAGAACACCTTCATTGTCCAATTCATAGTACAAAACCACAGCCGAATTTTTTACAAATTAATCGTTTTAGGTTTTTTACTTCAGGAAAATACTATTCATCAGTGTTTTAATTCTTCCCTGAATTAGAGACGCATATTGCTCTAACGACAAAAGTGTCCTTTTATTCAGAAGAGCGCCTTTGAAATTATTCCAGACCATTTACTGGATAACTAAGAACAAGACAGCCTTGCCTATCCAGTCCTGAAAATAAAATAAATTAAAATACACATTTTTTTTTCTGATTTCCTTTACCGACACGCGATCAGTAGAAAGCAAAACCAAAATGTGAGGCAGAAAATCAAAACGGCAGTCAAAACCCTTAGCAAAGGAGGCTCCTTCCCAGCAGGACGGCTGCGTTACCCGTGTCCCAGCGTGCCAGCCAGGTTCACGCTCGGCGCCGCCAGCTCCCGCTCCTGCTCTGGGCAGCAAGGGCGCCCGGCGGCACCTTGGCCTCAGCCGGCTGCCCCTCGGGCCAAATAAGCCCCTCGGCAGAGCCCACAGCAAAGCGTCGAGCTACCCCAGCGTCACTGGCAATGTTTATAAAGCGGTATTCCCTATTGGCAGGGAAGTCACAGGACTGGACGCTGACACGCAAACAGACACGTTCACGTGAACACCTAAGTAGAAGTGCAAAAAAACCCCAAAACGGTGGCCCAGTGGTGCATTTTGCTTCACCAAAACCCAAATCCCCCTCACTTAAACCAAAGCACGTTACGTTTACAGGTGTGCATTTGAATGCCAAGTAGCAAAACAAGCAAAAAGCAACAACGCGACTCAGGCCTGAGGAGGGTTAGGAGGGCTGGAGGGGTCTGACACGACACTCGAGAATAGGCAGGCACCAATGTTGAAAACGTCAAAAACCCGAAGTTAACACAGTATTATTTGTTTTACAGCCATCTCCTCTTCTTGTCCACGGGCGCCAGGAGGGGAGGGAAGCCCACCCCCAGCCGGCGGCGGCTCCCGCAGCAGTCGTTCGGCGGAGGCTCGCGTCCCGCTGCGCCTGGTGCGTCTCACAAGTCCCCTCACGGTGGAGCGTCGACCGAGTTCTGCCTTCGGTCTGGCCATCCTCATTCACACCGGGCAGTTGCAGGACGTCTCTCACATGTTTTTTGTCTTTATCACACAGTGATTTTTAGCTATAAAAAGTTATCGCCCCTAGAAACCTATGATACGCGCAGACTGAGATATTTCCTATTGAAAATACAAGATTTGCTTACTACACAAAGTGCCAGAATGATGCTGCAGGTCTTCAAAAGCCTTTGGATTTATTTTATTTAACTAGAGATGCTTCAGACTGCAGACTACTGCCCTGATGTTGTGACCAGGTGAGGCAATTACCTCAGTGGTGTACTGTCTATAATTCAAACCGTGCTGAGAAGTAGTCGTGGCAAATGTGTGGCACTTGCTCTTCAGAAGGGAATTTGGTTCTAAAAAGATTCTAAATTTTTCTAGTGAGTAGTTCACAGTACGCAGCCATCACATGCACTATTGCAAATGACACAGCAATCCCGAAGCCAAAGCCAGTGCTGAGAAAGAGCGCTTCTGTCTAAAATAAATCCAAAGACGTGAAGGTAAATGGTTGAACCCGGCTGGCACAGCAGCCACTAATGGGAACCTCGGGCCTGCGCTGGATGCTGCCCCCCCAGTAATCGCCCCTCTGCTGCCCGCGGGCACCTGATGGGAGAAGAGCGCCTCTGGCTTCAGGATTTTACACAATAGGTAGTGACGTCTGACCCTGAACGAGATCCCATTATTAAACAGATTTTAATGCAGGTGCTGCCACTTAGTGAAACTGGCAGGACCCTCCTGAATTTCAGGTAAATGACCTCTTTGATGATGACTAATTCTTGGCTACATGCACAAAACTGGTGCTGGATGGCCACAGACAACAGAAGGGGAGCAGAGGTTGAACATGGACTGGAAAGCACCTCCACCATTCACCCACACTCCAAAGAAGGGAAACATTTCTTACATGGCTAGTCACAGGAAAACCTCTATTTAGACAAAATTCCCTAATACACAATTAAGTGTTGACCGGAATGACTAAAAGCAATGCTCTACAGTTACATTAAATAACCAGTTGCAGTACTGGATCGTGTCCTCTTGCTGCGACACCAGTACTTGTGCACAGGTGCTCGGGGGGAAGAAGTACGTGCTGCCATCCGCCCGCTGCCACACCAGCGGTGAGAGCGCCCATCGCCTTTGTTCTCTTTCGTGACGGAAACAATCCAGTGAAATGCATGATGATAACGCAGGTGATCTCTGATCATCGGCCATCTCTGTCTGAATACGCGAACTGCAATTTTACAGCGCAAACCCCTCGCCCATCCCGTTCAACACGTGCCCATCCAAAATTGCAAGTTCTGTAGAGGCAGTAAATAATTAATCTATTTTAAGGTCTCTTGGGTTCCCTCAGCCGGAGTTCTGCTCCCGCAGCACCTCAGTTGGAAGCCTTGCTGAGAGCACTGGCGGAGCGGCGAAGCTTCCCAGAGACTCTGCTCTTCGAGGCGCGTGGTAACGTGGGCGAGGTCTGGTCTGCTAAATCTATTCCTATGGAGACAGTAAGGTCAGCGCTTGCACTTGTGGTGAGGCAGCCTGGAAAACAGAACAGGCAGAGAAAAAACAGCGTAAGCACAGAAACAGCCTGCCTGTCTTTGCATCAGAATACCTGCTTGGCAAAATGCAGCCCCTCTCCACCTCCTCTTCCGAATTAATCTTGGGTATCGCTCAGGTGAACTTGACATTTATAGCAGAAATTTGGCCCAGGCAGCTGAGGAGCTGCCATGCTGTGCTTTCCTGGAGCAATAAGGAATTTCTGTTTGCCAGCTCCCAGAAAAAGCAAGGAGCGGCTGGGCCGTGAGCAGTCGGCAGCACCCAGGCGAGTGCGCGGAAGCCCCCCAGCAGCAGCCCCCTTCGGGCTGGGGGTGCCACTTGGCGCAGACCCTGCGGGTGCTGGCGGCTCCAGCAGCCACCCGCAGCCCGGCAGTGGGAGGTAGCGGGGGGGGGTGGGGGGGTGGATGCACCGATCCTGCTTGCTCAAAGCTCCGACAAACACCCCCACCCCCCCATAATGGGACTCAAAAGGTGTTTCTTTCAAGTGTGTGTTACGTAGAATTATTTTTGCTGCATGTCACTAAACGGCTCTTCTGTGTTTAATCTACTACGGAGAGCTGGAAACGAGTTTCCATAGCGTGAATGCTCTCAAGAAACTCTACCTGGAAGGCATCTTAGCCTCTGATAAAAAAACCCAAAGAATCCCAATTTTTTCTGATTAGTTCCACTACTTAAACAGGACACTAAGTACCCATCATTATCGGGTACCATTCAAGCACTTTATTTGTGGGCTGGGGAACCTGGATGGCTGTGGCGGTGCGTACATGTGTTTACGCTTTGTTGTTCAACAACATGAAGTTACATCTCAATTATTCCCCACAGGCGATTATGACTAGAGGCCAGGACTAAATAGGTTGTCTGAATGAGAACAGATGAGGATACAGCCATTAAACTAAGAAGTAAATGAATAAACTGAGGTGCGTGCGCATGTGCAACTCCTGCCTCTCCCCTGCGCGACTGTAATGGTGCTCTGAGGAATACCAACACGCATGCTGCAACCCAGCCCTGCTCTTGCTGCTGGGGTTCTGACCCGTCCCGAGGCACTTCCCAGTGTCAATGTCATTTCATCAGCTCCCTTGGGGGACGGTATTTTTAAACTATATTAAAATTCTCCCTCCAAGTCTTAACACAAAGGTTTTTATTCGGGGTGAGACAGAGGAACGGCCTCATACCCAGGTGCTCGTGAGCCGGTGGGGAGAAGGAAGGAAGGCTCCGAGCCCACGCCGAAGGTCGGGGCCAGTCTCGGCAGCCGTGCGACCACCTCTGAACTCGACTGATGGTTGCATTTTGCAGCACAAACCTATTTCCAGTTCAACAATAAGCTACATTTTCAGGCTGTGCCTTTATCTGCTGTTAGTTTATGTGACTGACGATTACAGGGCTATACTTAATACTCCCTTCAACTTTTATTAGCCCAGGGGACTCTCAAATGTGCAGAAAACGCACCAAAACGCAGCCAGTGCCTTGGCTGAAGCTGCTGGTGGTTGAGCTGCCCATCGGGCAGTGGCGAGCAGGCAATTTTCGTGGCTTAGCAAGGCGGAGGGGACATCTGTGGGCAAGGTCACAGCCGCAGGGCTCTGCAGGCAGTAGGGCGCCTGGGACTCAACCTGCCGTCTAAGGACAAAGACCCAAGTTGACGCGCCTGTGTTTTCCACAGGCGGCTCGAGTGATTCGGGGTATTTTAAACCTCACACCGAACACTACAGCCTATCCCACCCCATCACTAGGAATTGCAGCAGCCCCACTCTGCGCACTGTAACAGCTTGCATCGATCCTGCTACTTCTTGGGAATAATGCTTGGAAACTCCATGGAGTTTGTTGGGCACAGGCAGCATCGCATTCTGTTTCCTCCCTACAAGGGTTAAAACTTTGTCCTCGTGCTTTAGCTAACTAGATATTTTAATGACTCAAAGCAGCGAAGGGAACAATGCTGAGGTCCGGCTGCAGCTAAACCCGAAGTACCACTGGCTCCTTTGAAATCCCTCAGCCAGTTTGCAAACCGGCGTTTGCATTTCAAAGACAATCTTTACTTACCAGATTTATACTTCAAGACAATTGACTGAAGGGGAAATATCACATTAAAAAAAGGTGAAAAATGTGACTTAGCGTGCAAAGGCATTTTCTGTGAAAAATGTGGAGCTGTCAGTTTTGGATTAAAAACAACCTGCGGTGCTGTTCGCGGGGAGAAAAGCGTGGGGGAGGGAAGGGCTGTCAGGGAGGTGTCGTACTTTACATTCCTGCAGTTAAGCAGAATGGCAGATGGTCAAAATAATACAGTTTTCACCAAATGGACAAGCTCAAGCAATATTCATGCAAGCGCTGAACAATGCATCGCCTGCGCATATGAAAAGCAGGGCGGCTGCGGCAGGCGGGGGTGCGGACGAGGCACACCTCGCTCCGGGAGCACCCGCAGCATCCGCCCGCCTCGGGAGCCGGCACATTCCTCCACTCCGAACTTTCTTCTGGCGAGTCCTTAGCTATGTAATCAACCTTGAAGCTCCCCCGAAACCGCCTTGATTGATAGGGAGACAGCAGCTGCAGAGTGAGCAAGTAATAACCACAAAAGAGAAAGGCTTTCATACAAATATTATAATTCCACTTGCAAGCTGTCTGGCACGAACTCTAATTACTTGGCCGTCTTGTAAGGGGAGCCTTCAACTTTGTTCAGAGACGAGGCTCCACTCGCTCGGCCGCGCCAGGGAGAGAAGCCGGGCTGCGTGCGCCCGCCGGCACGTGCACGGGAAAATCGGCGTCGTGTTGGTATTGATGTTAAGACGCTCGTGAGAGGCGTAGTTCTTTTACTTTTTGCAGTGATACGGAGGAGGGGTTATTTTCTCTCTTGCCGTGTTTGTTTCAGAGGGTGCACAGGCAATGTGAAATTATAAGTTGTAAAAACCAAGCAGCAGCTCCGCAATGGTGTAGTAAATAAAAAATACTGGTTTCTGACTCAGAGGTGGACCAGCAGAGTGCTTAAAAATCACAACTCAGCCAAATGCGAAATCTGCAAAAAGGGGGAAAACACCCACCAAAAGCTGCACAGCAACTCTTTTCCCGCAAGTCACGCTGGTTTCCGGGCGAGCACCGCTGCGGAGGTGATGCTACGCAGGTGGGCCAGGGGTTGCACCCGGCATATTGCAGGTGGCTGCCCCGTCCCCAATCCCGTCCCATGGTGCCCCGGCCACAAACACGCAAACAGGCCCAGCCGTGACCAAAACGCTTCCCACTGTGGCAGGGCCTGGCGTTGGCCGAGCCTGGCAGCAGCCGGAGGGAGCGGCAGCCGCCTGGGCGGGCAGTGGGCACCCCACGGGGCTCGGTGTGTGGGGAGCGGGAGGAGATGGGGCGGTGGCGACAGGGACAGGCAAAGACAGACCCGGAGAGCCCCAGAGCTGCCGCAGCCGCACGCTGAGCACAGGAGGAGGAAGAGGAGGAGGAGGAGGAGGAAGAGAGCTGTTAGTGATGAAGCACAACGCCAGCAGCAGCAGGGCCTGCGGGAAGCATCGCTCTTACCTGCGGCAATTACCGTAACGAGACCATTACATATTCTAATCTAAAGGGAGAGAACACAAAATCATATAAATACAGGAACAGCACACCCGTCACGCTCGCGTGATAGTCAGGCCAGCTGCTCGCAGGCGCCCAGCACAGTGGAAACTGGCCACAGGCGTCATGGCAAACTCGGCACACCGTGGGCACCAGTTGTAAAGGCAACTCATGACAGAAAGTTCACCTCAATACCCTTAGGGACCTAGAGAGAAATGGGTACCCACAGGCTTTCTCCTGGCCCCTGTTGGTCTGTTGATTGAAAAAATAGAGGGAGGAAACGTTGGCAAAAATTGGAATGAATAATCGTCTCCCTTCAACTTTTGCCAAACTTGCCTATATGGGACTTCAGTAGCCCCTTACTTCAGCTACACTTCCACCACTGTTAGTGGCCATACAGCTTCAAACGCGGTAAAATTTGAGGCTTCACAGAGACCTAGACCACGATTACACTGTAGGCAGGTTAAAAAACCAGAAAGTGAACAACATACATATCATTGGGCCATATAAAATTCCCCCGAATGGAAAGCCACTTGGATGTACAAAACCACACCATGGGCCGTCGTACGCCTGCACGCAAATAAGACACATGTGGATGATGGATCAGGTGCCTCTGCAGTCTCTTAGAGGTACAAATCCTTTACAGTGATGAAGGTTTAAGCTTTTAAAATATGTTCCTTGCAGGAGGGGATTAAAAATGCAGTCAGTAATACAGATAAAATACACTGTAAATGAAGAGTTATCTTTTGGAAAGCTAGAGATAGCTAGCTTATTTTAAATCTACTGAATAGATCTGGTTTCCCATACACCACCAGGGCATGTGCTCTAGGAAAAAAGATCTTTTAGCAATTTCTCTTCTCCTTGTGAAGCAGATGAACACTCCTGAAAGCAAAATAACTCCCCCTCCCCACCCTTCGGCATATACACAAGCACAGCAATATTGGAACTGGTGATGGGGAAACATCTTCTTGGATTTCCTATGGAGAAAACACGCAGGGCCTCTGGCAGGACAAGAGCGATACGGAGCCGAACCACTCAGGGGTCCGACTCCTCACCAAAACTGCCTGAACCCTCCTCAGGGACACCACACGCAGAAAACCAAAATTAAAGCATCTTCTCTGTCAGCTGCCTCACAGGTGCAGGAATGTTAGAGGTTTTTTTCTTCCCTCTCAAAGCAAACCAACCAACCCACCAGAAGGCCACAGTGTTTCTGTGGTTGAAAATCAGCTTTTCGAGTTGGCAATATGTTTGGCAGCAGCATTTCATGAGTACAGCAGGTACCTCACACAGCTTTACAAGATACGGGTTCCTTACTGATGGGCTGCAAAGCTGCCGAGTTTGCTTTTAAGAACTACAACAAGGCTACAATTTGTGTATTATAACACTACTGAAAATTTCATGAAAAAGACAGCCACTCACTGCTGTGGAAATTTACCCCCAAAATTATTCGGTAAAGCTAGGCAGTAGGCTACCGCTATCTCTGGGTATCCCTTCCCTCCCCCCATCCCCAGGCGCAAGTAGGAAAACCCTTCCAGCCTTTAACCGTGTTCATGCACATGTTTAAGGGGCTACTACAGAATCCTGAGATTAGGTGCATTTTTTGGCCACAATCTCTGCAGAATTACTCTGTTTTTAGCGAGGGGCAAGTGAAACCTAAGAAACTCCTCCTGGAGTGTGGCTGTGGTCAGCCACCCTCTTAGTGCAGGTGGAAAAGCAGCCCCCCGCAGCGCGGCGATGGCGTTTTCCCTTATTGCCCTGGCTAACCTGGGAGCAACCGATCGGACAAACTAAACACAAAGTTTACAAAACTAAACACACTATTGCTCTTACTTGGTAAATGTTTCTATTGTATGAGAAAAAGACAAGAAAGGTGGGTCTTAATGTGTAACCCAAGTACGTAAAAACAAATTACAACATCAGGTGTGATCGTTATGGATTTTGAAGCTTTATACTTGAGAAGACCCATGAAGTTTTCACACGGGCCATGACCTATTTCCCCCCCACCCCCACCCCAATTAACCTATCAGCCATGACAGGTCTGTGGAAATCTTTGTTTTCTTTCCCAGTAAATGTGAAGGTAATAAAATTCCAGAGAGAATCATAACAGTAAATCCGCTTAGCATTTTGACATGCTCTGCTTTCCACTCACAAGGACATGGCTGAAAATACAATGTAGGCAGCATCCTGAGCCTGCATGTTCAGGGGAGCGTATTTTGAAGAAATTATCATAAAAGCAGTGGCTGTGTTCATGCCAAAACACACACGTTCAAGGGTCTGAAATGCAGATACAAGAACGAGCTGCATTAAGGATGCAGGAGATCAAATCATTGGAACGGCATTTACACCACGTGGCCCTTTGGTGACTTGTTGTGTTTGGTATGAGCTGTTAAAATGTTTCGTATTTGGTTACAGGTGACAGCTGTTTTAAACCTGCATTGACATCTTTCATTTACCTTATGTCTTTGAGCAAACCCCAAAGGCTATGTGGTTCGACCTCAGCAGCGGCAGAGGGGATCCTCTGCAAGAACAGGCGGGTGTTCTGGCTGGAAGCCGCCGAAGGCTGGCAGCTGGGCAACGGCACGCAACGTCACTTGTCAGTTATATTTGGAGAGTCTTTCTATCAGCTGAATTTACACAGGCCCTTTCCCACCCCAAACCCACGACCATGCTGCAGAAGAAGGACGTTCGAGCTGATTGTCCCAAGCCTGCACCAGCAGCGCAGCCTCAGGCCGGAGGGGGACAAAGGCCGCTCTTCGGAAGGCGGCGGGGGGACAGCTCAGCCCTGCCTGCGCCGGAGAGCCAGCGCCACGGAGGTCAGGCTGCGCTTGCAGGGCCAGCAGAAGTCAAGGGCAGCTTTTGTACCTGCTTCCCCTGACCAGATCGGACCCTACGTGAGGGGCTGCAGCAGCCGCAACATTGGTAAATGAGGAGGTCTGCTCCACTGTTGTTTGGTTGTGAAAAAAAAAAAAAAAAAAAGTACCTTGAAAAGCTGTAACTGAAGCAGGAAGAAGACTCTGAAACTACAGGTTAATCAAGGGCAGAAACAACCCTAAAAAAGGCACTCACAGCTCCCAGCACAGGTGACGAGCGCTTGGCACCATCACATACCCAGCCTTGATTGTTTTAGAGATTTGGAAATAAACCCTAAATGTACACATCAAAGTTCTAATTAGTCGTGACTTGGAGCAGCCGCTAATTAGTTCTGCACTGGTCAGCCAGCCAGAGGGACCACAGCGAGCGGTGGTGGTTATTCCTCCTCTGCATGCAGGCGTAGAACACATAGCGCAGCCCGAAACCACTGCCCAAAGCCTCCCGGCCGGGCGCCGGCAATCTGTGGCAGCAGGACGGCACTGCACGGGCTCTCTCCGCCGCCACGGCTGCAGGGCTGACATGCGTCAGTGCGGAGGAAAAATGCAAAGAGGCCACATTGCCTGGAGCTTTCTCGCGAGCTGACAGCTCGAGCAGCTGGAGCTGTCACCTGGCAGAAGAGAGAGGCCCGTCAAGCTAATATTTTTCCCCATCCCAGCGCTGACTGCTAGGGAGGAAGCCCTCCCTTGCCATCTCTTCTCCCAGAGATCGTAGCTGGGAGAGCTCCCTCTGAGACAATCAATTAAATGGAAAAAAGAAGGGCCCAGGCTGAGAGCCCTGATGTTGCTCTCACACCCTCTCCACTGCAGATCCTGAGTTACGCCGGGGTCAAGGGAGAAGCAACCCCAGCACCTACACATCCTCGGGGGACAGGTCCACGCTGTACGCCCTCACACGTGGTGGGCAAAGGGCTAAACTGCCCTGACACCCAAAGCCGTCTGCAACTGCTTCGCAGGGAGCTGCAAAGTCACGATGCAACTTCCTTACCATTCCGCACAGATTCGTACGCTTCTGAACCAGGCCTGGTCATCCTGGTGTAAACATACATCAGACCGTTCAAGTCAGAGGAGCTATAGGGGGTACAGAGCTGACGTCACCTAACGATTCATGGTATTTACTAGGACTTTGCCCTATTTAATAATAGGCAATTTCTAACCCTTACAGCATGCTAAGAATTTTACTAATTCAAGAGAGTATTTCTCTTTCATGAAAAAAAGCAAACTGTCATACTGTCAACATGCATAACCTTCAACATTTTAAAAACCTAAAGGGTCTGACCAAGGCACGGGAGCAGTCCCATGGCGGACTGAGGATGCAGGAGCTTCCTTTTTATTCCTTCGTATATAACTACCAGCGAGGTGTTTAAACTCTCCAGACTGCTAAATGCACGAGTAAATTAATGAATTAAGACACCACAGCCTGGAAAAGATGTTCACTCGCTGCCTGAGTCCAAAGAGGAAGATGGTGTTTCTAACGTCTAGTGTTGTCTTTGCAACTGTAACAAGTGCTCCTGTGGGAGGAGGGCTGCGCTTCCACTCAGTCGCTGCTTCGTCAATCAGCAAAATTATGATTTTGTTTATAGCATCCCCATGTCATCACAGAAATCACTGTGATTTCTCAGATCTGCCATTAAAAGATCCAGAAAGTGGATCAGAATTGCTGTGTCATGTTATTTGAATATGCTCATGCCCGTTTCCCTAAGTGTGAAGGAAGGAAGGAAGTAATGGAAAATATGAAATGGATTTATTCCATGTGTCTTGCTGAAAGGCATCTCTGGGGAGAAAGGGTAAATTTTGGGTTTCTGCAGAACATCCTGACTTTCCTCCTTCATTAAATCAGGTAATTATGCTTGATTCAATTGAAAATTTCATTTGGCACCTTTTCATTCTCTGCTATCAAGCAGCTACCATGGGCCAAGAAACAATTTCACCAGGCAGGAAAGGACCATCCGCCGCCAGGCTCTGCCTCTTCGTGGTGCTGAGATGCAGACAGAGCCTCAGCGAGTTCTTGGGTGAGCTGGTAGCTAGCTACCATGGAAGGAACACAGTGATGGGAGACCTCCGTATTTCTAAGCCAAGGGTTTTGAGGCTCGCAGTGATGGAGACGGTCACGAGACTGCGGTTTCTGCCGACATGCAAGTTAGAAGTCAGATGGATGTGACAGCACGGTGCTGAAGGCCGCCCCAGCGCAGCCTTCAGTTGCTGGGCACGGCAGGTCCTTTGGTGGTGAGAAAGTCCAGGTAGGCGGTAGCTCTGTGGAGGAGAGGCAGGAAAGCCACACACGGATCACTGATAACCAAGACCACAGGGGTAAGGAGCACCTCCTGAATCCGCTTGTGCAGCTTCAGGATCCCTCCGAAGGCAGCCCGAGCAGCTGGCTGGGACGGGCCGCTAACCCGGCAGTGAAAGATGCTCTAGTTTGCTGAAGATCAGCTGTGAGAACGACCTGGATTAAATAGAGAGGGGAAGCAGGCCAGGTCCTTGCACTTCCTCCTGAATACTCTTCACAGGGAAGGAGTGGGGGAAAAGAAACACCTTGAGTCCTGCCTCCTTTGGTAACTCTTCCCACTCCTCTGCTCCACCTCCCTAAGCTTTTCGTCTTCGTTTACTGCCTGGACAACCTCTACAATTGCAACGCCTGGCCCCTGTGATTGCACGTTTTCCCTCTCACCTACTGAGAACCAAGTTCAGGCAGACCTCGCAACGCGCTCTGCGCTAATGACTTAACTTCTCGTGCTTCCTTCCACATTTAAGGGCAATGCCTGTACTGGAAAAGGAAGGGTTCGGCACAGAGGTTCAAGCCCACGTCGAAGCGCCGCGTGTAGCTCCGCAGCAGCATCCCAGTCCGGCCGGTAACAACTGCCAGATGGTTTCAGCACCGCCTCTTCTTGCAGTGGAAACAGCTGAGCAGTGGGCTCCTAGCTGCCACGGTAGTCTGGAATCTTCTAAGTCCCAGTTACCAGAAACTAATTTTTCAGTTTCAAGCAATGCTGTCGTATTGATCAAACCCAACACTTGGCATGTGCTGCGTATGCTGTAATATCATGGCACAGCTACTCATTTTCAGATGTGTATTTTTTTAACATTCAGCTCCATTCAGCTTCCCTAAAAATATGCAAAAATACTATACAGAACCTGGAGAGACTTTTTATTCCACCTAGTACACGGAACTGACAAAACATCCTACAAATTTTCAAGGAAAATGCACAAAGAAGTAAAAAAACCCAGAAAAACCAAACCAAACCAAACCAAAAAAATTCATTGCTCAGTTAGCATTAAAAAGAATATATCTGTTTAAGACAACAGTGACCCTGGGTTTTGTTTTGTTTCTGTCAAAAAAAAATTTTAAAATTACATGGCCATTTGAAATACTCCTTTTGTTTTAAAGTGGGAAAGATAAAGCTCAGCACGTAGCAAAAATTGTTCTAAAATAAACCAAATCTTGTTTGTTGTACATTCAAATGTTTTTTCTACCATAAATTTATGCATGTAGAAGTCTGGAGACAAAAGAAAAGCATGTGTCACCTTTTCAACAAAACGGCTGCAAAATCTCAGTTTTATGTAAATAAGCAGGCACGGCTTCCAAGGCTTTAAAACCAGGGAATGCTGCAAACATCTATAGTTCCTCAACTCAAGTGTTGCTCCTGGGCAATGCTATAATATTCATTAAAGAATCCATTTATCAACAGATACCACATGTCAGAGTTTTCCAGCACAGTTTTCCTGACACTCCACTGAAAACGATGCTTTAAAAAAATTAAAATGGAAAGCAATAATCCGAGATGCTTTTGCCTGCCGTTTCATTCCACAATAGCTATTAGCAACTAAAAAAGCAAAGATTTACACTATATCCTTTCTGATAACGTCAAGCATTATGCTTTATTTTCCAAATCATTAGCATGCACAAGAATGACCTCATGGTGAACAGATGCACTTGGATATGGCAGTGATTAGATCAGTCCTCTCAGCAGTCAAGTGTGCCCATTTCAATTAACCCTTTGAAGCACTAACTGCAAGTCTACGCTGCTGAAAAGCAGGTTTGTAGGTTCTCTTGAAAGTAGAAATCTACCCTCCTGAGTATAAAACCCTCAAATATAAATCTTTCTCTGGCAGAAAAGCTATCTCTTTTTCTTTCTAGAATATCCAACTACTTCCATTTTCCAAGGGTTAACACGATTCTGGCTTCTGATCTTAAATGAAAAAAAACCAAACCAAAAAAACAACAAACGCTTTTTAGTCAGCAGAGGTAATTAAAGTTGGAACGCTTTTGAATCTGTTTGTGCCTGTTTCATTTTTACGATTTTTTTAAAGAACACACAAGTATTTTGTTGAATAACTGTTTTTCTTTTTTGGCTAAGGGAGCAAGAATAGAAAAAGATAGCAGCTTAAAACCCCATCCTCTATAAGGAGAGAAATCTGCAGAGGGAAAGGATAAGAATAATTCAATAGTGTTGGATTACTGAGGATTTCCTGGGCTGACTCTCATACCCAGCCTAATTAAAATACAGCATGTAATGTACCAGTTTAACAACAAAGGACCGTATTCTCATCTTTTGTTCCTAATCTGCACATCCCCTAAATGAGTTCAGGGATGTCCATTCTGCCTACCAGGCTGCATTTTCAATGTTTAAGATATACAGGGCTATCTATGATACATATAGGGAGTTTAGGGCTCTACTTCTGAAAACAGCCAAAGAGGTCAATTGGACGATTTTCATGCATAAAATGTAGCACCTGCAAGAGTATTTGTGATATGGGAGACTAAGCCAGGGCATACTTCAAGAAACCCACAACCCACCTGAATCTAAGGGAAGCATCCCTAGAGGCAGTATCAGAAAACATAAAAACGTTTAGTTCAAATAAATGGATCATAGTTAATAAAACACCAATAATGTGTGTCATTAGCAGCTACATATTTGATTCATGTAATGGTCTTGATTGGCTTCCTATACTGTGTTAACTACTAAAAACAATCTTAATAAAAAGCGTACTTACTCATTGACCCTTTCTATTGTGCACATGTATACACAGCAATGACAGGATTACGATTAGGTGGTATTAAGAATAAGATCAAAGGGGAATTAATCTTAAATTCACCTGAAAAGTTTAAGCTAGGCAGGGTTAGTAGTATCAGCTGGGTTGCTGAGAAGGGGAAACACAGACCTGCATCAGCTCCATACATTTATTGCTCCGTGATTCGTTTTTTCTGTTTCAGAATAGAAATTCCCCTTTTACACGAAGAAAAACGCCATCCGTATTTCTTGAGCAGCAGACAGGTGATTTTTCAGGCACAGGACAGGTGAATCTAAGCTTGGAGGAGGTCTAACTGCCTGCGGCACAGGGGGACAGGCTGCACGCTGGAAAACGCAGAGCTGCTGCCGTTCACAGCCTGCAACCGTCCTGCTTGCCCCCGGCTGTGCCCACGCCGACAGGGGAACTGGCGGCTCCAGAATAGTTTTTCATCCCCTTTCTAATCATTAACAGGGATGAATAGATGGCTGCAACCTTAGTCAAATTGCACCCGAGCTGGTTCTTCATCTATTTCCGGACGCTGCCGGTACATTTGTAGCACCCCACCAATCTAAAGCACAATAAACACGGAAACAGGCAAGGCTGAGGCAGCTGCTCGTGGTCCGCAGGCAGCTCCGCACCAGGCCCCCGCTCGTGGGACGGGCACTCGCCCGAGCGGCGGCTGGCAACAGCGGCCGAGTTGCAAGGCTTACGCTCACCCTCCTTGCCGATTGCCAGGATGGCATCTGATGGAAAACACATCCTCACGGCAACAACTGACACAGCTCTTGGTAATATTCGACTAGCTAGGCAAGTAAATCAGTAGGTAATGTGAGGAGACTCTCTGAAGCAAAGATTTTGATGCCAGAAGTCATGACCGGCCTCCAGGTTCTTTGTGAGTGTGAAATAAATTCTGATGTTTGGAAGTCTGAAAATCGGGACCTGACTGTGGCAGGTTTTACTCTTAAAAAATAAAAAATGAAATAATGAAATCACAAAAACGCATTCAGGAACTAATGTTTTAACAGTGTTCTGAAAAACTTAAGTAGGTGTTATGAAATATTTTAAATATTTTTGGCATACAAAATATATTACAGACTTTAGAAAGTATGACTACGGTATTACCAAATGAATCTCTCCTTGCTTGTCGAACTAAATTTGTATATAATAAGATCACTGTGTGCTCTAAGAAGAACATGAAAACAAAATACAATTATGTGTAGAGGAAAACATTTAAAAAATATCAATATATCTACATTTTTATTTGCCGATACATCAACAGATAAATGATTCAAAGCGCTAACAACACTGGGCACGAAATCTACATTTCTATTGAAACTGATAATTTTTTTTGTCTCAGACTTTTGGCAGAGTGTATAAAAGAATTTAATTCACAGCTGTTCTACTTTTTAATGTAGAAAACATTAATCAAAGCTTTAAGTTATAAGCTTTTCTAATGTTGTTTAGTATTCCAGTTCAACAAAGATCAATAGAGGCCATCCCTGTGTTTCTTGACGCCTCTCCAGGAAGCAGAGGCGCGATTATGTAAATAGCACCGGTTCCCCTTTACTTCTGCCAGCTTGCTTATCTCCAAAGCCTTCTGCCTGCTGCTACTGGCGACCAATGCAAGGACATGCATATACCTCTTATCTCCTAACAAAGCTCTGAAAGCTCGAGGATTGGAGCCAGTAACGTTAAACAATGATGCACGGCTGATTTTATTTGTAAGTGATTTATTTTAGTAAATTTAATTTCTTCCTTCAATTTTTCAGTTTAGATGGAAGATACTTGCTAACAAGTCAGGCTAAAGAGAAATAGAGCAGATGTCCTGCAACGTTTATACATGTTTGAAATAATCTATTAAACAATCTGAAAGAGTAGCAGGGAATAATCAGAAAGTGCCAGTTTCACCCCGTGAGTGTAAAAAAGGGATTAAGGAATCTTTGCTGAAGAGTCCAACACACGGTGACCATATACTTTTTTGGAGGCTGGAAAAACAAATCTTGAGGGTACTAGAAATCTGCATTTCCGAGTCAAAAGTTCCTTTCAGGAGACATTTATTTAAACTCAATTAAAACAGCAAAGTAGCAGTTCACATCCTACTGACTGCATGCTAACTTAAGATCTCAATAAGGCACACAAGGAATAAATTCACGGAGTTCAGTATTACATTTGCATCTCTCAGTAGGGCTGATGAATGATGATCAGCATTAACGTGTGTGTATATACATGTACACACGCATGCATGTACGTATATCCATACACGTATTTAAAAAAACCCAAAGAGGTTCCAGGCCAGGTGTTGGAAGGAAGCCCAAAATTTGCTCATCTATATTTAAGGGAAATGTTAGCATACTGCACGCTGCTATGATTTTCTAACAGAACACTGTTCTTACATTTCTTTTGCGTTAATCCCTGACCCTGGTATCTCAGCAGCATAATCCCCATTTAGCATTAGTAGCAACGGCTTCTACTGTGAGGAACTATTTTTCGATAAGTAAGCACCGATTCAGGCATAGCTTTTGAACAACATATTCCCAGCTCAGCAAGAAACCCACACTCCTGAATGAACCAGAGCACATTACTGAGAGAAAGTTCATTAACCTTGCTAGATTCGGGGGTTAACAGGATAGCTGAAGAAAGGAGCAGAGTGAATAGCTCTGATGCAAAACAAATTAAAATGAATGTCATCATTCCTTTTGATATTCATTAGTTGATTCAGGGGAAGAATGGTCTTCTTAAATTTGCAAGCATTTATCTACAAAAAACAGGTGTACATCTGCTGCTCAAGTGCTTCTTAGTGCTAAAGAGAAGAATAACGTGCAGAGACTCACCAGTTCCACCGAGGGAGTAGCTGGGAGAGGGAGAAAAGACCTGAGCGGCAAAATCCTCAAATGTCATTACTTCTTTATGGTTCTGGATTATTGCTTCGAGATACAGAGCTCTTTCCTCATAACTGCAACGACCAGGTTAAGGAAATGTGTGCACAGAATTAAATGCTGTTACACAACGTCCACGAACACCAGCACTTCAGATCCCCAGCAACGCCAACCAGGCTGTACGCAGGCATGGAAAAGAGGGGACCAAAATTGCCCAATGCTGCTCATCAGTTCTGAACACAAGCAACTAGGAGCGAACACACTTAATGGCTTGAAATTAAGGATGATACCTTTTAGCTTCATGAATGAAAATCAGTAGATCCAACAGATTGCTAACGTTATCGAGGGCAGAAACAAACCCCCCAGACTGCAGGCTTTTTTAAACCAAACCCCAACTTTAACAGAGAAGTTGTGGCATTACAGAAAGTTCCCGGTACACAATATTCCTATTACAATGACCCTGTCAGACTAGAAAAATGATTAGGTTGGAGAAACAAGCTACAAGACAGAGGAGAAAAAAACCCACATATTTATTTGATCACTGTACTTCTTAAAAGGAATTAACTGTAATAAACACAATTCCTGAAAGAATGAAGTTTGTACTTAAGGCAGGTGCTAGAAGGTGGAATCTGACGTATCCTAAATAAATGATGCGCATTGGAAAAATTCACCCCACAACTTGCACGCATTATAGCCTGCATAATGCAGACAACAAAGCAATCTAAAATCAAGACTATTGCCTTTTAATTAAAACTCGGCAACCTGGAACACACAGCATTCAAATGTGTAATCAAAAACCAGTCACCAATAAAACTTACAAGCGTAACAAGCTGAAGCAACTTTCCAGCTGTCTTAATAGGACCCCTGCTTGCGGCAGCTTTTCACAGCGGAGAAAGCAAATCTTTTCCTTTTGTGTGCAGCTTCTGTTTTCTCAGAAGGTGAATCATACACTTCCAATAACAGGATAACGTCTGAAACAAATCTACAATGGACTGAAGAACCTCACGTATGACTTTATGAATTAACGCTCGCAGGAGCCACTATGACATCTCATTCTCCGTTTCCTCATTTAAAACAAAAGTTTTCAGATTCTCATTGTGTTTCTCTAACGGGGAAATGTATTCTAACTCTGCAAGACTGTTATGTGGGAGCAACGGCCAATTTAAATTCAGAAATTAGGAGCAGTGAGAATGACACCGGTGACAACATAATGCAGGTGAGGGTATTTAAAATTGAAAAGCATTACCAATTAATATTGAAGTGCCATTTGTGACTTTCATTACATTAACAAAACCACTCTGAAACAGTATTTAAAAAAAAAAAAAAAAAAATCAGAGTAAAGCGGTACTTAAAAATAGGACACGACGGTCTCTAGTGTTCTACCTCAAGGGGAATAAGCAAAGCGCGTCTTAATTGTATGCAAGCTCCTATAGGCATGGTGGTAAAAAAGAAGAAAGAAAAAAAGAAAAAAAAGGCATTTTGCTTTTAATGCTAGCAGAGGACGATTGATATGTGATAAATCTTCTTACAAACTTCCCGTGGAAGCCTGAAGAAAGAAAATCAATACACAGCGTTTCAGAGTTTGCACCTGCTGACAGCGTTATTTGCTTAGTTTTTCTCCCTCTTTTGCCTAAGCCCAGGAGAACGCATTCCTGATAGCGCAAGCATTAGCCCGCCTGCGTTTGGGGCTGCCTCCCTATTATGGGCTGAACTCCTGATGACTCTTGTTAATGAATAGGCTGCCAAACTTCCTAGGAGAGGAGGCACACGCCTGGGCCCTATTCTAAAGGGACTGACGGATGCCATTCACTTCTCATTATGAAGATGCTTATTCCACGGCGCGCTCGGCTGTTGCCAGGGCTGTGCGGAGCGCGCGGCCGGGCGAGCGCCGGCCCGGCGAACAGCGGGACGTGGGGGCTGCGTGGCCGTCTGGCGAACAGCCCCTCCGACACGGAGCTGGCACGTGCTGGCGCAGCGGGAACAGGCCCAGGCGTGACAAATTACTGAAAGGGCTCGGCTAAACTTGCGGCTGACGACCACCTGAGCCTGCGGACCGGCCATCAGCACTCGATTCATTGCGCAGCCTTTTAGGCTGCGGTCTGCTTGTGGGCCCGCTTTAAACAAGGCAGGGAGACTATAAAGGCTTTTCATGCTCTGCCTAATAATATCCTGCTGTTTAATGAAAGACCTTGCACATCTAACACATAAGCATACAATGCGCAGAACAACTGCTAACACACCAGAAGTTTGTACCGATTTTGCTGAATATTGCACGGAAAAAGAGAGCGAGGAGATTTTGACGAGGTTAGATTTACATCTCGTAAAATCTTTATTTATGAGACAGAAGATGCCCCTAACCACACAAAAGACCGGAAAAAAACCACTCAGCCAAACAGCTGGGCAGCTACAGGAGAGGCATCTGAAAAAGGAACACACCGAGCTGAGTTTAAGGTCCAGAGAGCTGTGCAGATCGATCAGGAGCTCTAGAGGCATAAGAGGAAGATCGCGATTCAGTGCCGCTCTTGCAGATTAAAAAGCTGAAAGCGGTAGGTGTGGTACCACAGACTCAGCGAGGAAGACTCCTGCGTAGACCAGCTCCACTTCTCCACCACGCTTCTCAGCTCAGCACGCTCCTCCTGTCTCTCCCAGGCTCCCCTAAGCACAACTACCAGGAGCACCAGACAGCACAGTGGCTCCTGCCATACGGGCAGCAAGCGAGATGCTCATGCTAATTTTCACTTACAGCCTAATCGAAAAAACATTAAGTTGCTGCAGGAAAATTAAACTAAATGCTCTGCTATCTCTGTTTTAATACATACACACATATTAGGGAAAAGGGTTTGGATTCATTAAAAAAAAAAAAAGTTTTACCAAAGTTTAGGGATTTTAATGGAGGCATTAGGAACATAATAAGCAAGCTGTAAAGAATCCTCTGAAAAATACCTCCAGCCTGTAAATATTCGTCAAGAAAGCAGCATGACATCACGAATACCAGCTGATCTCTCACACAAAACCTTTGTTCTGTAACTTATTCAAGTTGCGCTTCTTGTATGCAAACAAAAACACTGCTTTGCTACTTAATTGTGTTTATGTCGGAATCTTCTGTAGGCATCACTACGTTAGTCATCTGTCAGATACCCTGGAGTCCCAAGTAATGTATTTTCAGGATCTGAGAGAACATAACATACCTAAAGAATAATAATATGAGATAGATGGGGGGGCGGAGGAGAAGACTCAGCATTTCAAGACTGTTTTTACAGGAGCAGTCTGAAACAGTAATTTTCAATTGCAGACTCAAGAAGCTTCATAGTTATCACCACGTAAGAACGCTTTCATCCAGATAATCACTAGTGCAATACTTGATCTGTCAAAACTGCAGCGCTTGTAAATGTGCTGTGCCTTCATCCTTAAGAACCAGTGATGCGATTTTACTTACTTACGCGTGTTAAAACGTTAAGCTGAACCTTTTTAATATGAAATTTGTGTCATCTTTCTCCTGTGAGCTTTCAGCATAGCATATCTGACAGAAAGATGCACAAATGCTATAAGCCTCGTTGCATTATTTAGACCAAGCCTATATGCGCACAGTGCCATATAAACTACCACTTTTAAAAAAACGCAACACATATATCACCAAACTCCCACTGCCAGCTCATTGCTATGCTCTGGGTTGAGCAGGGCCAGGAGAAAGCTTAAAGTGCCTGGCTGGCTTTTCTACAGAAGCCTCAAGGCTAGATTGCTGAAGTGAAGCATGCAAATCATTGTCTGAAGACGGCCTGGCTGCAGAGAGGATGGGTTATGATCTTGAACCCTACCCCGGTGAAGAAGCTGGACAGCTGGCTTCCCTGATTAACTAAGCCCCCATTTATCTGAAGGTTTTGGGCGTCCCCTGAGATCTTCAGATAAATGGAGTTATACTAGACATTCAAAGGAGCTGATCAAAAGCAGCCTCTTTTAATATGTATGGCAATTTGACCCACCTCTTCAACGACTGCATTATTTTACATTTCACTTCTACCAAGGCAAAACTCCAGAGCAAAATGTTTTCAATGGGCACAAACATTTTTATTTATTTCATATATTAAATGACATAGAGAGGCATGACAAGGTGTGAGTTATTGTCCATGAATATATGTAACTATGGGAGAGCTGGAATTTAGTTCCAATTTGAATGCAGCAATCAAATCTCAGTATTTGAATATTGTGAGCTTTTATAACTGTTTTATCAGTTTTTCAATTATTTTAATAGTTCAACTGTACAACATAAGCTGTTTGAAAAAAATATTAAAATGCTACGATTAACTATTTGCAAGAAACCATGTCATCTTACTGCAAGCAGTAGGATGATCTCTGAAGTTCTGTCCTGAGACACATGGACCTCTTTCCAGATGGAGAATCCACAAGACAAAAGGTAGAATTTTTTGAAAATTCACCAGAGACACAGATACCAGCCAGTGCACATCTCTGACCTACAAGCATCACTTCCATCTTTAACCTCTACAACGTAGAGTCGGTCTCAGACACACAGTTTAAAATGTAAAGACTTTGAAAAACCTTCAAAGACCTCGTCATCTGGGTTCTGCAGGTGAACTGAGCCATCCTGGGGTCAAGATCTGTCCAACACTTCCTTCTCTGCACATACACGCAACGTTAAACCACAAATAACTATGTATTTAGAAATGGGGAATACGGAAGACGATTATTCAAACAGATCCTGAAAATTTAGAAGTTTTGCTTATTAACCTTAACTCTGAGCTGACCTCAAGCCAACAACATCCGCTGCCCATCACTGCTGATGGTAACAGTCAGCAATTCCTTCCTCACACTATTTTTAGAAAATAAAAACACTTTGGCAACATTTATCTACTCTCACCAATATATGGAAACAACTGTGTATTCTGTGGACACAGCACTCTTTTCACGCAAATAAAAGACAAAATTATTTGTGGGTTTGTGAACAGGCAAAGAGAGAATTGACTGGCTACTCTCCACAGCTCGTTGTTTGTAACACGCCAAGGGGCTCTAGTCCCAGGACTGGAACCCAACCGCTTGGGTCCATGGAGAGCACACACTGAAACAACTGTTCCTCTGGCTCCAGAGGGACTGCCAAGGAAGTTAATGCGGACTATTGGCATGAACCTATTGCAATTCCCATCTGTGATGTGAATCCCACCCTGAAAAGGGCTTTCGGGGCATCTGGCCAGTGGAGAATCTGGAAGTATAGAGGCAGACAGCTCCTTCCAGTCCATCAGACATCAAGGCTCTTTACACGTCCGCATGCCAATTCCTTCTTCCACCCAACTAGGGAGACTTGAAGAAAGAGAAAATCTCTGAACTTACTCTTCAATACAAGAAAGCATATTTGCCAAATCCATGCTAGAGCTATCCAGCCTCACCAGTGCTTATATAGGTGATCACATAGGTAGTGTGTGGACAAGAGAAGGAAAACCTGTTTTCCAAATAGCTGATACCTTGGGCAGGCTTGATAGACTGTAAGGCAGAGGAAATATAGGGCTGTGGTGAACTTTTGTTTCACTGATTGCCCTTTCAAGATTTCAGTAGTAAAGAACTGCTGATAAGTCATTTCTGGCCACTACACATATTTCAGTATCCTCCTAATTTGTATCATAAGAACCAAAGATGGTTTCACAAAAAGGTTTTGCTCCTGACACCATGATAGCCGTTTTGAAAACAAACAAGAACATAAATGTTTGGGACTTACCAAAATAGAATAAAGCAGGGCCCATAAAATTGAGGTTACATAAGTGTATCAGTAGGTGACTTTTATGCACCTAATTGTCCTCCTTAAGCTCTAAACAGGACAGAGTTACTGTGCTTTTAAATGTTGTGATAGGCTATTTCAGTGTGAAACTCAATATGCTTGATTAGGCTTGCCATCATTTCTGGTCTAGTGACCATCGCTACTGCATAAATTTAACTGAAAACTTTTGGGGGAATTTTAGTAACATATATCCTTTGTTGAACAGGTGCAATTAAACTATACCTGTCAACAACCGCAGATTTATGTGCTTTTTTTAAACCAAAGCACCTGAGATTAAAACTTTGAATTCAGAGTGACATGTGTCTTAAATTGGTCAGTGTAACACGCAAGACGTGTATTAGACAAGGCTGACTGTGTAACTGTCCAACTCAAACCAACGGTTTTGTGCAAGGGGAGCGAGTTTGGCTCCCTTGCCCCATGGTCAGTCCCCAAGAAGGCCATCTGTCTGCAGTGCAGCCGGGGGAGGCAGGGCTCGATGCTCTCCCTCAGCGGAACAGGGCCAGCTAGTGCCAGGGCTGCTGTTCCTCCTCCTTATCCAGAATGGGCAGATGATCCTCTGCTGCCAAAACCAAGAGCTCATCCTCTCAGCAGCATAATTTTCCTCTGCTCTGCCACCCCTCAGAGCAGAATTGCATAGACAGGCAGCCCTCTTTTCCTACTGCGCCGGGGGGGAGTCAAGGGGGGATTTCCAGTCACGGGGGATGGCTGGAACCCAGAAGACTCTGGTGTACAAGAGACACGACTCTCACTGAAACCGACAGGTACAGAGAGGTTTTCAAACAGATTTCTCGTTTGTGGAGCATTTGCCCAGTGCCTCAGCACTGTGTCTGGAGCTCTGCCACCTCCCTCCCCCCGAGCGGGGCCTGGGTCTTTGCACAGGATTACAAAAGAATCTCAGTCCTGACTGATGGAGATGGCGCTTCAGATACCGCCATAACACAGAATAAAAAATAACCTGTAATTGCTTCAAGTAACACGGCAGGCTGCGACAGCCTTTTCCAACATGCGCTGCGCGATACATTTGTTTCCTCACAGACAGTCGCCATTAATTGCTTTACAGCAGAAAGTGAAACAAAACAACAACAAAAACATGTTTCACATGGCTTCAAACCACCTCCGTGGAAATCAAGTAACATAACAGCAAAATCATACTGAAGGTGCCCCGAGGCAAAAAGCTCCAGCTCATGGTCTTCTGTGCAGAGCCCCGCTCTGGCACTTGCTCTTGGCTCCCATTGCTTGTTAGGTAGCACGTTGCCCAAGGTGTGCAGCGAACCACCAGTCTGGCAGAAGCACTCGCCTGCCGCTCTGGGATATCAAGAATATGTGGCACATTAGTCATGCCAAGTGCTTCAGGGAAGAATTTTGCATTTATTATGAATAAGGCAGAAAACAAGCTTTCATCTTAATTTACTACTACTCCTCCTTGCGGGAAGCCCCTGGGAGCAGATACATCGTACCATTACAGACCGATCATTTCGCAGTAGGAGGGAAGGAACAATGGGTTACTTTCCTGATATAATACAATTCTGTACTTTAACAGCACTCATCTTCATCCCTGTCTGAAGCTTTTTTTATTCTAACATAGACTACTTGTGACGATCTCATATCAGGTACTCCTGTTTGTACAGATACCTGCTGTGTTAAAAAAAAAAGTTAGAAATGTACCTCATCTCCTTTATTAGCTTTGCTCTCATTGAGATTATTCATAATACAGCAGAAATGAAACACTAAAGTGGTGTGCAAATCAGTGGCAAAACTAACAAACATACATGCCTAGAAAAATGGCATTGTACAGTCAGCCCTCTGCATATCCAAGGTCCATTTAGCACCTGTACTCCATGCTTCACCATACTGATAAGGCTTTGATTAAAATATTTCAATTGATTAATATGATGACATAATTGCTGGTTATCAGCTAGTGCAGCAGAAGCCCTAACCAGTAAATCATTCTGCAGGGGACACAAAGATTTAACCACCCAGAAGCTATTTCTGAAAGAGTTCTGCATTGCAAAAACTATCATGACTTCAGTTATACAAGTTTTTGGCCAGCAAACTAGTGGGGCATGATTCCCCCAATACATATTTTCTCCAGAAGTATCCATATAGTTCCCTATCCAATCCCCAGAGATACCCTAAAGGGACAGAAGCTGCTCAGGTCCAGTTGAAAGTCACCTTCCCAGCACCCCAGAGCAGAGAGATGTAGAGGTCCTCTCTCCCAAGGGCGGTGGGATGAGTTACCTTCTGGTCATCTCCTCCAGCAAAGTTACTTATTCACCCAGAGAAATAACCTGGAGACTGCAAAATTAAAGACGGGTGGGAGAGGCCCAGCGTGCGGAGGGTTGGGAAGATCTGCTGGTCTCCCTGTGGCAGTGCAGGCTGCAGGAAGAGATGGACCTTCAGACGAACCTCATTAAGAGCAGAGCCTGGCCACATCTTGCCTTTGCCTATGCACTGAGCCGGAGCTTATGAAAGGGAGCTGCCGTCATGAAAGGGAGCGCGCCTTCGCCATACAGGTCTAGAAGGAAAGCTGCCCAATGACTGCAGAAGACAAATCCCTAGGTCATGTTTTCAGAGATCATTATAACACCGTAGCTGTCCCATTTTATCAGGGTATGTACAGCTGCCGATGCCCATGTTCTGCAATTATCTGGCTTGTTCCACAAACGGGGTGATCATCAAGGGATAAATAACTGGAGGAAAGGTCACATGTTACTGAGCAATGCTTCCCCTGTGCTTTGTTGCAGTCTTAATTTTATTCAAACACTGACAAAATGCACCTATTTCAGTAATTCCACTAATGAGCTGTTACTTTGGGACATCTTAGAAAAAGGGCAAAGGTACAAAGGTTCAATTATTTGTCATTTACTTATGCCTTCCAGTTCCTTCAAATTGGCTGCTTGAACACACAGGGATAATATACTATCCTTGGTCTACTATTGTTAGCCACATACCAGCAATACTATCCCCTTTTACTTTTATTATCCTCTTTGTTACAGCACATGTGTGTTACAAGAAAGGGGAAGCTTCTTTTGAAAGTTTGAGTATTTTTCCACTAAAACAGTATTCTAATAATTTTTTGTTTGTGAACAGCAGCAGGATTTTCAGAACCATTAAAAGTCGCTCACACCACCCTTTGGGAGGGATGGTAAAACTCCTGATAGCTTTTATCAGGCAAATCTTGAGAACTTTTGAAAACCTCAACCCTGTAATAACAGCAATAAAGACCGACTAATACAAAGCCAGATGCAAGACTGTGAATTGATGTCCTTCCCCAACACGCAATCATTTCAGAGGTATCATTCAAGTGGTTGCAGAAACGACAGCTTATGAAGACAGATGATGCACTGCATTTGAAAGCCTCCCCACAACTTTGTGGAGAAAAAAAACCCCAGGCTTCTTTACATTGGGTGTTCGGTATTTGTAATTCTCATTCTTCAGAGAAAAAAGTGACCTAGCGACTGAACCCTTAGGAGAAGAGACTGTGTAGGAAACGGTAGTGCTACTTTGGAACTAAAAACCTGAAAGCCACAAACCACTACTAGCGGGGTTTATACACATTGTGCTTCTGCTTAACATGGGTGCTCTCTCGGAGCCTGCAGATTGCACCGTGTGGGTCAGGTTAAGAAGAAAATTGTTAACTCACTGATCTTTGCAGCATGTGTGGACCAAATATTTAATTAAAGTCAGACCTGGCGTGTGCTTATTTGAATGTGCAACATAAAGACATTGTCTACCAGTGTTTGTGATTAATTCACCACTTACAGATGGCCAAGCCACGTGGGTATTATTCAGCATATTCCAAGTGCAAGACCCTCACTGGTAGGTTGGATGACCTAATGGAAACTAAAGGACCAGAACATGCTAAGTGAGAAACAAATACGCTATATCCACACAAATAAATTAAATGTGCTGAGGAATGCTCTGGCACTTCACATATTTTGTATGGAGCACCTTGCATCCACGCTATTAATTTTTTTTTTTCTTTTTTTAGTTTCCAAAGCAGGATAGCTATCTCCAAACATTTTACACATAAGAGAGAAAACCATATAGATGGGGAGTATTATTACCTTCATTTTACAGAGGACATAGGTACAGAGGGACTGAATTTAGAAATTACACAGGATGATTTTGTGGTTAAGGAACTAGACAATAACTCAGGTCTCAATTTTTTTTTTTCCTTAACAGATTTCCTGTCTCTCCTGTTTTAAGAATTTAAAAAAATGTAAATACTATATTTTCAAAACACTTCTGCTGATATGTTTTAGAAACACAAAAATGACTTTAATGAGGATTTTTTTTTAATGCATAGGAACTCTGTAGCTTTAAAATCTTAAGCAGAACTTGTTTCATTTTTGCAAAGCTAGATTTTCTTTTCCCTCTCTCTCTCTCTCATAAGACAAAGCATCCACTTTTGGTAGCAGTAGCAGACTGCAAAATATCCAAACCTTTGGTTAGTCTTGTACTTCAGCATCTTCAGCTTTGGGCCATATACATGTATTAACTGGGGAATCAAGTTCAGGGGAGAAGCAGAAACAGTTTTTCCAGTAGCTTATTGTTTGCATTTGACAACTGTTGGAAACTGCTTACATGCTGGAAATATTAATAGTCTTGATGGAGATAAGTGAGGCAGGCAGGCAGGAATTAGAAGAGCTGTTTATCACATGGCTCTCCTATATGGCTGCAACTTCCTCTGGACAAGTCAGATAATACGATTTGGTCCTAAAACACACGCAGCAGATAGTGGAATGTTTACTTGGAGCCGTAACCAGAAAATAAAGGCAGCAGCGTGGTTAAGTAAATGAAAGCCTTGCACCTTCTTGTTAAACACCGGGCTGCTCCTGGAGCTTTATGCAGCAATTCTTTTTGAGTCTACACAAGAGGGAAGGAGAGAATCTTTTCTCTTTCCTATGGACCTTGTTTCAGTGAGCCTCTGTACCTCATGATTAGATTGCCATAGCGACCTATACGCATACCTTTACCCTTAGGGCACTCAAAAACCAAGCCGATATAATAAGCAGGCAGCTGCGTTCTGTAAGCGAGAACCCATGTTGGGAGCACAGCTAGCCACTCGGCCAGGATCCACACTGCCTCCCCGTGATGAAATTCCAGGTGGAGCTCAGAGGGATCCTGCAAACCTCCAACTCCAAATCCCGAGGTGGTGGCACCTGGGCAGCCAGGGGACCTCCTTGCGGGGATGCTCTGCAGGGAGCGCAGCCTGTGCCGAGCGCAGTCCAGGCTGCAACTCTCTCACCATAAATGCAAAGGAGCTGCTAGCGGGTTATACTCAGCTAGCTAGACCAGATCTTCCTAACTTTTACTCAGACTTTCAGGAAAGGTGCAGACTTGCCTGCAAGGTCTGTGATTTTATTTTATTAATGATATCAGCTGATGACAAAATGCTGTTGGTAGTCACTTACATCTTAAAGTTTTATAATTAAAAAAAAAAAAAAAGATGGCCCACAACAGCATAAGGAAGAGGTTTATAAAAGTTTTTGAAAATGTGTTGTTATACTTTGGTCATTGCACATATGAAAATACACAAACACACAAATACATATACATATAGACCTCCAGGCACACATCTGTCTACTTAAACACATGCGCGTGTATATACTTCTCAGAATATTTTAACATTACAACACTTATTGCCATCACATTTTCCAAATGCAAGCATATTCACATGAAGTCAGAAATGACACCAAACTGGTACACTGCCTCTTAAAAATTCCAAATGCCACATCAGCTCTACTCCTCAGCCCACTCTGTTACATAGTACACCTTGAGAAAGGGTACAGGTCACTGCATTTCCTCAGAGTCCGTATTTTTAACCTGTCACAACAGTATCAAAGTGAATATACAGTGAAGAATCTCCCACGATAATGGCACACTCAAAACCATTCAAAAACTGAATGTACCAGCAATAGCCTAAGTCATTCCCAGCTTTGAAAATTACACAACCAGAGACAGGGGAAGAGGGAGATAATGACAGATTCATAATTCAAAATTTTTGAGAACTGCTTATCAGACTTATAAGACAATTAAGTAACTTGCAAGATAATTTTGCTACAGTAAATCAGAAATCAACTTTTGTCTCAACATTACATTTAAATGATAAGGGAAAGCAAGCAGAAATTACCAAAATACTTCCTGCACACCCACTTCAGAAATCTGGATGCTTTGGAAGTTGTAAAAGGGATAATTACTGACAGCTTAAAGACAACAAGCAGTGCAAAGGCAGGAAAACACTTGCAAAATAGTTGACATAACTGAAGAGAAGAATCTGGTTCACCTAGCTACGCACCAATGCGTCACTTGAGGTCGAGCACACCAACCCCTGCAGGCAGCTGGGCAGCAGAGGGGTCCCCCCAGGCGGGGGGTGCTGAGGACGCCTTCTGTGCTGTGTCACCCCACCCAAACTGCGCCCTGCTCCCCGCAGACCCCTCCCAGACCGTGCAAAACGAGAGGACGTCTTCAAGCAATCTCGATGCAAAGCACCTTTCAAAAGCACAGAACCTTTCCCTGTAAACTGCCTGGCCTTTTCTCCAAAGCAGCATTGATATTGCCTTACCTGGGAAACTCTTGCACTACTGATGGCAGTTTTGTGAAACTGCCACACACCTTGCAGCAAAACCAACGCACGTCTGGGCGCGATTAATGTATAACGCACTCTTGCCGCAACGCTCTAAGCTGCTCATGAATTTACTAGATAGCTAAACATGCAGCCCTGCAGAACGGCGAGATGAGATGATGATAAAATTACCTAGAAAACCTGTGTTAAACAGGGAAGAGTCCACATGTAGCTGTGTATTTGCATACATAACTTTCAGGGGCAGGGAGGATGGATGGGCTGGCAATTGCAGACTCATAAATCAGCTGAGATTATATTCATTTACAAATTTGGTGGTAAAAGTCTGTTTCAAGTTTCTGAGCAAGAAGCTATAAGTGTTATTTCAATGGTGCATATACATGAAGGACAAGTCAGGAGACCATTGTTATCTACAGGAAAGTGAACAAAAGGAAATGCCTTTCCTGATTTTAAATAAATTCAAACAAAAAATGTAATTCAGTTAGTTTTGAATCAATCTTTTTGCCCACAATGAGTAGCAAGCTGTGTGCTGAACCAACCTGCATCCCATACACATCTTGTTGATGTGAGAATCTATGCCTTAAATGAAGGAATAAAAAGTACCATAAGCCTGATGAGAGGTAATGAACTACTCCATTGCTTATAAGAATAGAATACTCAGTGTATCACTTGCACAAATATATTTGATTTCTTGAGATTCAATAGTGATGTTTCCAGCTCTTCAAAATAAAATGTTTTCTAAATGTAAATCTTGGAAAGCTTCATTTCGCTGAAAATATAAGATTTTACAAACTATGAAGCAGTTATAAAAGTTTACAGGTATTTATTATTTATTTTTGAAAGAGGATATTCCATAAAGGAACTTAACACATAGTCTAGAAAAATATAAATTGAAATACATTTAATAACATATGATTCCCGCCCCTCCCGGAATGAGCGCAACAACACTGATTTCTAAGAGCACACACTGTCCCATGGCCAAAGGGCTTTGGGTGCGACTGAGACCGGCTGCACCGAGTTGCTGATGAGCAGCACATGGACATATGGGATTCACGGAATTTACTGGTATGGGATTTCACCTCCCGTCACACACATACAAAGGTCACCTTTGTGGCTTGGATATAACCAATGGACTAGCAATCTGTCCTTCAAATTCTCACTCTTTGGTTAAGAGAAAATCTTTTCAGATGAACTTATAATCACATTTTTTTCACCTACTCGAGGTTAATAAACCATCACTGTCAGTTCGATAAGAGTATAAAGATCAGGCAGCTACAACCAGAACAAAATATAATTACACAAAACAATTTTGCCCCTTCTAGTTTATTACAGATCCTTTCATTATTTCTGGGACTAGCACTAAATGGCTCAGTTTCAGGCCTATTATATTTGACAATTTACATTCATTACAATCAGGGATAGGTAACTGTGGGACTTATTATCACATCCTTTACAAGTGACATCACTTGCAGGATGCTCAACACTAAATGTACTTGTTGCTGCAGTGATACAGGCTGGGAAATTGCTCTACATTTGAGGATAGGAAGGAAGAATAAATTAGAAAAAAGACCACCAAGAAATCAGAGGGGATGTCCCAGCTTTAAATTAAAGGGGGGGTGGGGGGTGTTTAAAATTATAATCTGACACATTCATAACTCTTGTAGATATTCCAAAGCACAGCTGACCTGGGGACTGACCAAGGCATCTCCTGAGCACAGGGCTCTGAGTAATAGACACAACACATCGAAAAACTTCTCGGGTCGGATTCCGTGAACCACGAGAGCTCTGTGGTGGCCTAATTTCAAGCCAATACTTTCACGCTGACCCCTTTTCGTTCCATACAGCCCCCCTGTACTGCCCGCTCTACCTGAGCCCACCGGGGAGCCCCGGGAGCAGGGTCCCTGGCTGGCAGCCATCCCGCTCCTCGCCCCAGCCGCCCAGCGCAATCATGCTGTTTATTCCTCTGCGACAATCAGGCAGGCACAGCACAACACCTGGTACTCCGGTCCGGGGCCCTCCTTGGCAGCTGACTGTGAAATCTCCCTGCCAGGTGGTTGCACTTCAATTACATTAGCTAGGCATTGTAGGGTTAACAAGTATCCAGAGGAAATCTTTTATTCATATAACACAGTATGCCTTTTGTTGATCTTTGAATAATGTTGCTTAAAATCCATTAAATTAAAATACTCTTTCAAGCAGACAGCCTGCAACAGGTACAGCAGTACGTACCCACCACTGTCTGTCCACGCAGCTTTGTCATGGGCACACAGCCAGTTCAGGAAAATCTGATCCCCAAAAGTACATGATTAAGTCAGCATTTAAAATAACATTTTTTTCCCTGGAAGTGACCTCTCAGTAGGGTGAATGGATTCCCCTTTCATTGCATAGCTCAGCCAGTGTGCATGCTGTGATGCCTCTCCGTTTCCCCAAAGGAGTAAATTAAAATTCTGGTGCATGTTTATGAAATCTGCTTTTTTTACTTATATAGTGGGGGTGGGGGGTGAGTGGGGAGAGGAGGATGCAAAACTGAAAATGTAAGAGACTCCTTCACAAAAAGACAAGTTAATGCAGTAGTTTCACTGCTGTTAACGCCTTCTAAACGTTCTACTGTTTCTAAAAAAAATTCCCCATAGGTTTTAAGTAACTCAAGTTAGCCAGCAGTCTTATAATCACATTTAATTATGGGGCAAGAGGTGAGTTAATGACTGAGCTGTATGGCATACTACTTCAACAACCAAGTTCTAAATTTAAGCACAAGAGAAATTATGGTAAAAAAATGGAGAGAGAGTATAGGGAGGATGCCGAAGGGCTCTTTGGCTGACTACACAGCCCTAGTTGACAGCTACTGTTTCAATGCCTAGGACTAGCCAGTTTTAAACTAACTTATAAAAAAATGTGAGCATAAGACACAATCAGAAAACAGACTATGGTATACAGGTAATATAATGCACAGAGGAACAAGAACAGAAGTGCTGAAAACTGCCCCAAGACAGTACAAAAGAAAAACCATTTCTGCATATCGGAAGAAATTAGATTATAAAAACAACGTGAAGGGCTTTGAAAAACCAGCAAGGTGGTCAGGAAGAACAGATGAAGTGCCACTGGAGTCCTTTCTAGATCAAGGCATTTAGTCTGTGTTTTCAAATTAAAAGCTATTAAAACATATTGGCTGGAGTTGGGCCACGGAAGCGGCACGTCACAGGGGAATGAGGGGGAATGACCCATACCCATGGCCAAGACCTCCCAGGTGCTCAGAAGACTGGGGTCACACAAATACACTGGGGAAAGCATCAGTGAGAAATTCTGCTGCACAAGCAATGGGGCATTGGCAAAGGCTTTACACTCCTGCCCATCACCAAGGTGTCTGGGTTATGGAGTATGCACTTCCACCGCGATGAGATTATGGCCGATTCACAGAATGGCAGCACTTTGTTAAAATGGAAAATTAATCTGATTTGAGAAGGCAAACAAGCGAGGTAGTGCTGCTGTAGAGAAAGCTACAATGCGGAGTAGAAATCCTACACGAGCGTCATAAGTAACTTCTGCTCACGCTCCCAGTGAGCCAACACCAGGCAGGAGAGGTGGATGACAACTGGGGACAACTGTGCAGCTCTGGTCCCTTTCTCCAAGGCTATAAAAAAACCCATGTAAGAGCTCCCAGTGAAAGAGCAGAGCTGTTTTGCTCTGCACAGCCCTCTCCATCTGCCTCCTGCCAGATCTTTTTGACACATCTCATTCTCCAGACAGCACAGAAACGCTCCTTTGTGTACTGCGTTGAAGATGCCCACAAATCACCTAATGAGCTGACCCTTCCCTGGCACGTGCCTTGAAGCACCATCTCCAGCTTTATAGATTGGAACGATGCTAACAAAATGTGTGTGCTGAGGAGCTAAATACCTGGTGCACGAGCCTCTGCGGGATGCCCAGGAGTCAGGCTGTTCAACCGGTTTCAGGACATGAAAAGTGTCCAGGTGTCACAACCCTCATCACAGAAACAGACTGAGCAAAAACCCGGGAAGTTTTCTTCTTGTTCTTGGCTTCCACTGCAACCCATCATTTCCTCAGTGTGAACACTACTTCCCAAAGACAGCGCCCTTTAAGCTAAATTTCTGAAGTTCTTTACCATTCTTAACTGCTGAGTCGTTTCAGATACAAAAGGAGATCACACGGATCCCAAAGAGAAAGGAGGAAAGCAGAAGATGAATTTTTAATGAAGCATCAAAGTTGGTGGAAGCAAACAGAGAAGGAGAATATATATATGGACAGTGACCTAGGGAAGAAGCTACACAGCAGTAATGCTGCGTGCTGCTGCCATCGTACTTCAGTAGAAAATATTTCAAGTGCAGGCTTATGTAGGATTTTTCTTTATTCAAGTTTTCTTCCAATTTTTGTTAAGTCTTAAGTTTATCGATCAAATACCTGTCCAGCTATAAGCTTTCTGAATGAACATCTTTTAATTAAAATTTAATTTTTATTAAAATAAGAAATTATATGAGAGTTTTGAACATGTCCTACTTTACTGTTTAATTTGCAACTTCCTGGTTTTATAATCACAGCTTTCTGAAAGCCATGGTTTTCTAATGCTTGAGAAACACAATAGTCAAATTGTCTAAATTTTGAGCAGAAAGCTCTTCAGCATACTAGATGACACTTTCCCACAATCCATCACCAGAGACTAGTTTATGGTTATTTAAATTACTCCCTCAAAACTTGACCACCAAATTTCACACAATTTTAAAAAGGAAGGTTTTTATCACTCAATTGTCAACTATTCTGTCCTCTACAGAACATAATGAACACCGAAAAAACTCCTGTGCAGTTACACACTGACACTTTACATATTTATCTTCACGAGGAATTCAGTGAACTATTTCTTCACAGTCAATAGCAAAAAGAGAATTGGTGTCTTTGGCAAAAGTAAGAGTAGCTATAAACAGCCCTTCTCCATGCAAATTTGTTCTTACGACTGTGTCATGACCTACATCAGTCCCCTGCTACGTGAGCTGCGAGCTGGTCCTGCGAGCAGCCTGCAAAATTTCATCCATTTGCTGGAAAATATCCACTGCAACATAAGATGAGGCCATCCAAATAATTTCACTTGCTAATTAACTTTGGAAATACATTACAGCCTTGTCTTCAAGAGTGATTTTAACAGACTACAGTGCTTATTCCACCACCAAGCTTTCGTTCTACTTTAAAACCGAATTATATGACTTGGTGTAACAGCAGTAACACCGACACACATAAGTGGATTATTTGAAATTAAGCATTTGGCTTTTTTTGCAACATCTATTTTCAATAAATGCCTTGGCTTTGCCGTGGTATTTATCTGTGCAGGCACACTGTTATCTGATCCCAGTGTATAATGCCATTAATATTATTGCATATTTATATTATGCTACCTTGAGCAAGGTTGGGCTACCAGGGTATTAGAATCTGCCTATATGAAGCAGATACTGTTCTGCAGCTCAAAACAATGACCAGCACTTCTGAATGAAAAGAGAGAAAGTGAACATTAGCACATCAAAGGCTCCTTTCTGAAAGAAGAAAAATTGCATGATGCACACTTTAATCTTTCTGACAATCTATGCATGGATTGAACTCAATTCTATTTTTCACACAAATGTGAATGCTTGATATGAGGACATCTTTACCAACAGCAAAAAGAACAGAGAAAGACGTGCTAGTGCAGTCTTTGAACTTTTAAAATATGGATTAGCATGCAATAATATTTAACAACTGATAAAACAACATCCTTCTTATCTCTCTTAATAAACCCAAATAACGTAAACCACATTTTACAGGCAACATACAAAAAACCTGTTATAAATATTTTAATCTTAAAATAAAAAAAACAATTTAAGAAATTAGTAGTAAACAAAATACAGGCAATATTAAAATCTTCACGTAAATATCTATTATTTAAAATCAGTTACCCATCATTGAACAGTCTTAAGTGTAATTCACTTAATTAGCACTTCTATTTAGCTAAGGGTGGAATGGGACCTGTGCTTATAGGTTTAAAAGAAAATATTGCTAAAACATATATATACAACATATATTATACTAATCATGCTCACTCTGCTGTAGTAAGCGTAGAAACCTCTGCATGTAGATTGCAGAAGACTTATGTCAAATCAGCCCAGAGAAGCAAACACTTAGGGGCTACTCTGATCTAGACAGCTCTCTACTCAGCAAAGCGTATAGAGAAGCACTTCCAGAAGACAAAAGCACATGCCAACAGCATGATACTACCAAATGCTGCACGAACGCCTCAGCGATACAGGTCTCCATACCCTCTCCATCAAATCACTACTTCTTGCAGCGTAACACCGCAGATGGGATGACTTTGATTGCCTCTTTTCCACTTAGACAAAACTTACTTTTATTCTGTTCCTTTAATGAAGCAGCTAAAAGGAGAGTACAGGTAAACAGAACTCTTTAAGTGTGTTTCTGCAGCAGATGCAAGTCTCGAAGATGGTACAGCAGCTTTGGAAGATTGCTGCAAGATAAGTTACTCATGGTCACATATCCAGATGGACCTGCACCTGCCTGCGGAGGAACAAGAGGAAAAGGGAAAAGGAATGAAGAGCAAGACATTTCTCCTCTCATTCCTTTGTCAGTATGTTCTGTTTGCTACTAAAATTTCACCGAGATTGTAAATTTTTTTTTGCTGACATGTTAAACTGTTAAGTCCAAATGCTTGCTGAGAGCAAGAAAGGGACTCCACAGAAATGACATCACAGAGTTTTCTTCATGTAATCAAGAACTGCATCTCATAACTATCAGCTTGTAAAGGAATGGCATGATTTTATAAACAAGCGTTATTAAATGCACATACAGAATGAATTTGTTCCTAATTCAATTGGTTATAACTCAGTCACAGCCAGTGGAATAACGTCTCAGAAGAACTTAAATAAGATCACAGTCTTTGACTTGCAGAACACCACCAATGGAGGAAGCTGAAGCACCAAAGCCGAGCCTCGCACACCTGATACTTTGCACAAACTGGTACATTCCCAAACAAAACACATGCACTTCCAAAAAAGCTCGAAAAAACCACATTATTCTTGCAGGTATGTCAGTGACCTGAAAGTTAAACTACTTCAGTTACAAAAAGGAGCAGCAGACCACATTCATATTCACCTAAATATACTGTTAAAGTGTGGGGTCAGTGGTGAGAGGATGACTTACCATATGCAAATACTGGAAAAGGAATTAAAAACAATCGGTTTTGTAAATATCTCTTTTAGGGCAATGAAAACACTTGACATTCATGTTAGAATTGGTCCAAAAGAGGACAGTGGTGTGAGGAAAACCCATGACAAAAGATTAACATGGCCAAAAACTGTCACGGCAAAAGTTTGCCTGTGCCTTATCTTAGACACCCACGATGCTACAGAACAGCACACTGAAGGTACAACAAAAACCAGGGGCTCTTTATACTAATTTCACAAATAGCATCTGATATTTAGAAGGCAGGCAATACAGTTCACTTTTCTAAACACAGTGGGTTCAGCCCCATACCCAAGACTTTTCTTTCACTTTGTATTTTGCTTCTCCAGGATACAGCCCTACTCAAAGCACCAGCTAAAAAGCATACTGGGGGAGGAAAGAATGACTGCACCAGACAGATGGTCTGCCTTTGGATGCTGAAAAGGATTTTGAGGGAGTTGAGTAGTATGACTTAATTCTTGTTCCGAATATTTAAGGTAAACACAGATCAATCCAAATTAAGTAAAGCACAACTACAGTACTAAAATACTGTGCTGTATATAAAACGCAGCAACACATCATGAACGCAAAAATGCCCTACAAAAAAGTGTCCTTCTTCCCCTTTACTAACCTCTCTAGCTCCAAAGTCGGTCATGATAGGAATATGACATTCACATTCACTTCTAAGACTGTTTTTCTTAAAAAACTTGGCACTCTTAAAATACCGCCTCTTCTGTCTGATCAGGGAACAGAAATTCATTTTCATTTTTTCAAAAATGCAACTATTTATTCATTCTGCATAAATCATTGACTCGGCATGTTACTGCACAGTCAAAATGCACAGAGGTAAAGCAGCAGAAACACTCAAAGTATTTAGGAACTTCTGTCCTAGTGTTTACTCGCAATTCTGGACCATTATTACAATAGTCTCTATGATAACTCCAGCAGCACTGGTGGATTCCACTCCACCCTAAAATCTCATTATACTGAATACGGAAAAAAAAACCCCAACCCCCAAAACCCCACAAAGCTGTCTCAGTCCTAATGCTCTAAATGTAACAAAAAGATGAGATACGAGGGGAGGAAAATGTGTGTCTGCATGCATTGTATTTCTAATGTTCTTCCAGTAAGTGCTAAAATAAGAAATGAAACATTTTGTTTACTGGTCTCTGTATATCATCTTCAGTGATACAAGGGAAGATTAAAAATTGTTGTTTTGGGCGTTAAAAAGAACATTAGAGTCCATGAGAGCCTTTTATTTGTAAACACCAGTTTAACAGATACTGTAATTGACACGAAAAATTGAAACTAAAAGTAAAATCTCTCCACTTTGCTTTCTGAGATCCCAGTACTTTGTGTGTTGACTTCTGGGATTCCAAAATGCATGTTGCTGTGGTATTTAAAGAAAAAAAAACAACAACAACAACAAAAACCAACCAACCAACCAAACAAACAAAAAAAACCGGAAATGCTGGCATGCAAATCCTATTCAACAACTTGAGAATACTAAGGGCTTTTACAAGGCAAAGAACACGTTAAAAGTTCATTAATTAAACAGTGCTTGTGAACAGATGGAATGGCTATCTGGGCTCTAATTACTGTAAGTTGGTACAGAGGTTCGCAGACCTTAATGAGGTTCAATAAAATGAATGATTACACATCAATCACAATTAGAGAAACCTGTAAGATGAGCTGAATTATCATGGCAACAAGTCATAAAACATGGGAGCACAAAAACCAACAGGCTCTGCTAAAGCCTATAAAGAAAACGTTTCTGAATTGAAACAGTTCTGGATTGGAACAATTCCTCTCTACTGCCAACTCATAAAAACGCTCAGTGATTTAACTATAAGGGTTGCACTGTCCCTCTCTGACATCCTGGAGGATTGATTAGCCGTAGGAGAGTGCAGGGCACAACAGTACCTAAGGGGTTAGCAACAGCAAAGCAAACAAGGCAATGATCTGAAAAATAACCAGTTACAGAAATGAAGAGAACGGGAACCCTTTGTCACACACTAAATACGTTGTTGAAAATAAAGACCCTGATGTGTCTTTTTATCTTCCCAGTGACATGGAGATATCAAACATCAGGTACAGAGGCTGCTTGAAACTGGTACAGTTAGAAAATGCAGCTATGGGGAAAACTGTGTAGCTGAGGTTATTCAGGCTGATATGTGTGCACGTAACTGCTACTCCTACCACTTCGAACCTTTAAATAACATGGAGTTTTGTTTAAAAATTAAGGACAGAAGAATAATCCCAGCCACTTTCATTTCTTACCACTGGAGCCACCTTGGGAAACAGTGTTTTCAGAACCTTGAATTTCCCAGCTCTAATAGATGCTGGCAGCGAGGAGAGGAAGGTGGTAAGATGGAGACAGAAATTAATTGTAAGGGGAGGAGTTCACTTATGATATGTGAAGCCTCTGAACATCAGCTTCAGTGCTCATCCTCCAAAATAACAACTCTATACTTTTATCATCTTCTCTGTACTGCTACACTTCTATCACCTTAATGGTGTTAGTCTGGCAGACACAGCCCTTTAAAAACTCCAGAAGTCAACGTTCAATACAAGGAAGTTAAGAGTCACAGGTATGGCACAAGTTAAGGTAAGATCTTTCAGGAACAAGAGAAAAGAAAAATGCTTGCTAGCTTGAAGTTATTTCCTAAATTTTAATTACTTCACTTTCATGATGCTGCATTTTTGGTATCAAGACTTTGCGGTAATGAAAAACTGAGATAACCCCAAGTTTGTTTGTTACAGTGATAACACTAAGATTCCTAAGCGAAATAACTGCTACTTGAACAACACTACTTTGCCCAGCTGAAAGGTGGGCAGGAGAATGACTGTTTTATTTAAGTAAGCCAACAAACTGTAGACTAGCAAGGTTTTATAAGATCATCCATGTTGTTACACAGGTGAAAATGAACGAGATGGATAATCCTAAATAGGTACAATAAATCTAGCTGTTCAGCAGAAGTTAGCGTTACAGGTTCTCAAAAAAACCTGGCCCAGGCCAATTCAGAGAAAGTACTAAAAAACAGCAAATTAACTGAGATTTCTTTTTTTTACATGTTACTTAGCATTAGATTTAAGGAATCATTAAAAGCCATCTGCTCCTGTTTATACACTAGAACCCTGACAGTTAATCTTACTGTGAAATACACACAGAAGTATGATACTGAGGAAAGAAAAAAAACGCAAATTAAATACACCAGCCAATAAACTCACTATGAGAAAGTAGCTTTCTCCTATTCCTCTCTCTTGCTGTCTCCATGTTTATGTCCCCAACCTAATAAAAAAGGCCCCGGTAACAGGATGGCTTTAACAGTTTTTCAAGCGCATGTAGACGGAAAGCCTTTCCTCTTTAAAGAATGATATAAGATTATGCTGCTACCCATTAAAGTAGCTTTTATATAATAGGCACAAAAATTATGCGCTTCATCTTAGTATCAGATGCAGAGTCAGTCAGGTTGGAGGGATGTCAGGAGGTGATCTAGTCTCACCTCCTCAAAGCATGCTCAACACTGAATCCAGCAGCTCCTTTTTACTGAGAGAGAATCAAAGCAATTAAGAAAATTCAAGGCTAAACCAAAAAACATTTTTCCTGTTTGGAAAATGATTTAACTTTTGAATTAAACGATTGCAGCATGTATGGTCCATGAAAAACATATACTGAAGTCAGGTTTTCTTTAAGAGAGAAAAAGAAGAAAAGTTGTAAAAACTATGTAAACCTACATTGGTGATTACACATTTGTATTAACGCAAGTGCCCGGATCGTTGGGGACGTGCACATCAAAATGCCCACGTGCACATCTAGCCGGCCTTCTGCATCCTTTGTGCCTTCTCACCACCCACGGCGAAACAAACGTGTGGTTTCGGGGACACGGGAACTGCCTTGCTGGATCAAAACCACAGGTTCCAAGGTCGGCACCTGGGCTTTGGCCGTGGTGAGGCCCAGGCGCACTGTACCGGACCCGTTGCGAACCCCACAGCAGGCTGGTACGGAGTCACCAGCCTCACAAAAGCTCTCAAACTATCCCCTAGTAAAAACTTTCTGAAGCCAGGACTTCTCCTCAAAAACGTTCCCTGCAGGAGCATTAACCCTGCTGAAGCACGGCCCGCAGGGGCTCCCCGTAACAAGTTGCTCGCCGGGAGCCCGAACCGCCGAGCTCGGCCACCTTCATCTTTCACCGCAGGTCCCTTTGTTCCTTTGTTGCAATGGAGGGAGCGGGGAGCTTCCTGCCGCGCCGCCCGCTCCGTTCCCTACCCCTCATACTTCCCTCGTGCTTTTTGTCTCGTAACAAGAGTAAGCAAGCCTCAGCTTTTCTAACGAGTCTTTTCATGACCTCTATAATTCCACATTCATGCAGCGTACCCGTGCGCCATGCAACCAGGACGTGCTTTAGTTTTCTCTGGATTTTGTAGTTTAATTTGATGATTACACCGTAAAAATTAAGACGCATCCTTTTAATCTAAATTACCTGTGATAATTTAACTTAATTTTATTAAAATGTAGAAACGATCACTGTACATTCTGCACAAAGGAATTAGACTGGAAGGTTAAGAATCAGCCTCAGCAATACCAGCAGCTCCCTCTAGTTGGAAAGTGTATTATCTTGCTCCCCGAAGAGCTAGTATATAGGAAAGACAGCCAGATATTACAAGCTTCTTACAATAAGCGGCTTGGGAACTTGCGCTGTAATATATGATCATTGTAGATCTACTAGCTACGTTGCTTTGATTCTCTCTCTTAAATGAAAATAACTTTATTATCTACGCTGACTTCTGACTATTTTTGTAATACATAACTACCAAAAATTTAAAAATTCCCAACATTTGACAACGAATCTACTTTGGAACAACAACAACAACAAATTTACCATATGTTAGAACAGTAATTTGAAAACTGTGTTTCACCGAAATCTAAAATAAGAGTTGGAACTTGCATGTGCTTTAAATAAATATAGGGTTTCATATATTGATCCAGAAGCCACCTCCTTACATTTCCAAGGCTTTGAAACTAAAGAAGAGGCTTTTTAGCCTGAGGGGTTAAAAGTGTGGGTGTGGAAGTGGGCTTTTGTTAGAAAAATTAGCAATGCTATGAGTCATTGTGCATTAGCCGCAGAATAGTTTTGCATCTTGTATGAATCCAGACACCATATGCCATGCGAGGGCCTGCTACTTTATGCGGTGCCGCTGCTGATGGGCGGCCACGTGGGCATCCCCAGCGGAAAGGCTGTCTGCGCGCGGCGGCGAGCGCAGGAACCCGGTGATCCGAACACGCTGGACATTGTCGCGAGCAGCAGGAACAGCTGGTAAGCTAGCAGAGCTAGCAGGACTAGCAAAGCTAGCAAAGCCAGCACGCCGCAGCGGCGGCGGCGAGCCAGCATGCTAATGAGACGGCGAGTGCGCACAAAGCCCGCAGCAGAGGGGATCGACCCCGGTGCTGCCGGGTCCTGCACGGCCCAGATTTTGGAGATTTTTAGCCTGCTCCTCGAAAGCACGCTGCTGCTACTCCCCCACACCCGCTGGTCTCCCCAGTGCCACAGCAAGGGCTCGGGGCCGGCCGCCTTGCTCTGCTCAAATACAAATGTCATCTTTGCTCTTGCCACCGGTGCAGCAAGCGGGCCAAGACGACGACCCCTAGTCAGGCAAAACTCACGCCGAAGCCAATGTGCGTTTTGTCCGCGTGAGGATTGCACAGCCAAAATTAAAGTCCATTCAGATGAAACTCTACTTCCCCCACCCCCCGCCTCATTTGTGACAAAAGCCAAACAAAAAAACCCTAGGAAATCCAAAGTGCAAACGAGCGTTCAGAAGCAAGTTTCCAAAAGATGCAACGGAGGTTTTAGCTACACAAACCCCTTCAAAGTTATTAGGGGTGGAACAGCAAAATCATCAAAACTTACTTCGAAAATACAAAGAACACAAACCCCGTTAATTTGTCTGGTGTGTAAGTAAAAACCAAAAAAACCCCAACCCACAAGACTGAATGAAGTACTTTGTAGCAACCCAAATATATCAGTTTTGCTCTGTGAACCTTTAAAGAGAGCCTCTCATTAAGCACAAGTTAGAGGCTCTTTGTCTAATATGACAGAAGACATAAAACACCGAGCAATAGGTGTTTGGACCTCTGTATATCTTACTTGAAGAGAGTGGGAGCTTGAGTTTACACCTTACAATAAAAGGTACATTTACTAGTCAGTTATAAACAAAAAGCTATACGACCCTGACTCGATGTTTGTTATTGCAAGTTAAATTGAAGGCAGACTTCCATCACAGACTTCCTGGAAGCCCTTTGGGTAGGGCACGATTATGCTAACAAAACTGCACTTTTAATAAACTTGTTTTATTTTTACGGAGAACAACAGAAACACTGATCACCGTCAGCTTGACCAAACTGTAGGTATTTCATGAGCAATGCCACCAAAGCCGGCAGACTGCAGCCGAGTGAGACATGAGTGGCCAGTTAATCTAGAAACGTGGCCCATGTCAGGCTGCTATAAGCACCCTGTTAGGCACCCCGTGAATACCTACTAGCTATTGGCTGGTCAGTACAAACCTCAGAATCCATACATTTCCTTCTTCAGCCCTTGCTTGTGGTGCTCTTCACAGACTGGCAGAGAAATCTATTGCATTTTGCTTGTGAATACACGAAGAACTATATTATGCTTTTCCAGATTTCAACTGGATAACCATTACTCCCAGCAATCTTAAGAGCAGCAGTGGTACACGAACCGTTTTGCACAACTCAAGTTTGATTCAGCACTAGGACACAAGTTTAAAGCAGCACTTAAATAAAAAAATCCCAGTTTCCTGCAAAATTATTAATGAACAAATAAAGTATTACTGATGAAGAAATGGAATAAAGAAACCACGTTTCATTCAAAGCAGCAGCTTCTCCATGGCAGAGGAGAGTTAGGATCCAAATTCCCAACTCCCAATCCTGATCTGCTGCTTTATGTACTATACTATTTCCAGCAAGATCGTGACTTTCCAGTCTTTGGCAGGGGCTAAAGAGGTATGGCTGTGTAATTTAGGAAGCTTGTTTTCAGTTACTGCACATGCACATCACTTAACAAGTCCGAAGTTGAGTTGGGGGTGGTGTCCTGTTTCTGACATATCACACGGTGAATTCACTTTTCATTTAAAAAAACATTACATTTGTGATGTCACTTATCAACAGGTTCATTTTTGGAATTACCCATTAAATCACTTAGCAAACAAAACACTTTAAAACTGTTGGGGTTTATTTACTCTTACTGAAGCATCAAGTTGCTGCACAGAAATCATCGTCAGGAGGGGCAGCAGTTAGTGCCGTTTAAAACTCTGCTACAGAACTAGCTTGGGACTTTCTTGGCAACCCTCAGTGACCTTTACAGCTTCCAGCCATGGAGAAGAATAACAATGCCCCAAGTTATAGCAGAAAAATAAATTGTACTGTTAACATGCAAACTTCACTGCTGCCTCCCTTGCCTTTTGTAAAATGGTGAAGCTCATCGGCAGTTCGCAGTAATGCATATACAAGATATGCATCTAACAGGGAACTGCAAACGGGGACAGATATGTACAGATGCATGCACAAAAATATGGAAATGTAAAACCAGTGTCCATACATCATTCAGCAGCATGTGAATTTTAAATCCACAGAAGCATTATATACTCTTTATATATTCACAAGCGGGATGCAGTAGATTTCTCTGCAAGTCTATGAAGAGCACTGTGAATAAGAGCTGAAGAGCCGCCTCCGCAATCCCATGTAATGCCACCTAAAAGCTTTGCCTTGCATGACTTATTACAGGCTGGAGCAGATTAGAGGCATCGATCGCTGCCTGGAGAAGGTTCTCGCTGCGAGGAGGGAAGGCAGCCGCAGAGACAGACAGCCCGGCCATCGATCCGCTCCAGCAGGGAGCTGCGCTGCAGAATGAAGGTCAGGGCTGCTTTACACCACCCCGCACAGCCACCGCCGCGTTCATCAGCATCCCTCAGAGACTGCTGCGATGGGACCAAATACTTCTGTCTGAAACTCAAACCCTCGCATGAGGGCTGGTTACAGCAACCACCAGAGAAGCAAAGGACAGCAAGTTAAACCTGCTGCTCTCTGCAGACAAAGCAGCAGAGGACTGACTACAGACAGACCCTCCTGCGAGCCAGAACCGATCACTTCGGCGGAAAACTGTCAGATGCCATGTCACATAAATTGTCACAGCTCCTGTGACACATGCTTTAGAATTTCATAGTAATTTCTAACAGCATCTACATAGCTTGAGGGCATAACTTCTTTGGATGAAATAAAGGGAACAAATTGTGAACCTTTCTCTAAAAAGAGTAACAGGCTTTCTATTTTATTTTCACGGTATGATCAAACACCCCTTTACAACCAAAGCAGAGTTCTAAATGCAAGCTCAACAAAGCACATTTTGAAAGGTATGCAAAATGTGGTTTTAGGCATCTGACATTATGTGCACCTACAAAATATATGATAGCCATTCACACAATTAAGTCCATCATAGCAAATATCTTTGTTAGTCTCTGATAAAGCAGGCAAGACGATCAGTTGCTCTACATTAAGTTAATCAGAAATTGGCTTAAACCAACAAAAGGAATTAATTCGGAATTCAAAGTTGATGTTATTTGCTTAATCTTCTCAATTCCAGACATGACATACTAATATATAGTAGATGTGTTAATATCTGGATGCAATATAATGAATTAAAGTTATGGATATCTTTTTTTGTTATGTATTTAGATGGTCTTTTGATTTTATCCTAATGAACTACTTGTTTGGTGTAGTTAAGTAGGCATACCATATTCATTACAGTGGATAAAACTTTAAGAGTTATTCGTGTATCAAATTACTTCTCCAAAGTAAGGGCTGTGTTTTCTTCTGGCCCAGAAACAGGATTGCAAATCGTAAGCAGGGAAATGGTGACATCCAGTGCTCAGATATTATGTAAAGTGTATGCATCCTCATCATGCTCTTTTTTGTTTCCTCCAATGCACAGACACCTTCAGCATCTAATGCATAGATACATTATGTTGCAGCAAAGTACTATGAACATCCATGATAAATTCAAAAAGAATTTTAAACTCTTTTACCTTCAGGTTTTCTCTTTGAATGAACAACAAATAATGCAAACAACTTTGGAAACAATACCACAACCTGCCACTGTGATGATTTTTTTCTTCTCACCAGACTAAGACTATTTAGGTCAGCCCTTATACAATTCTATTTATATTAATGAAAAAGGCAGAAGCAGCACAGCTTATATTAGAGATTTGTTAGGATTACATCTCCAAGAACAGTTGCACAGCTACCTGAAATGGACAGTTCTGACAGCAAAAATAGTGGCTAACTGCATGCCCACCCCATCCCCATCAGTTATTTTTTCTTCCCCTGTAGAGTAACGCAGCACTGTACTTTAATCAAGATGCTATAGAAGAGTATGGAAAATACACAGGAATCAAGCAGAATAAGAACAAATCCCTTTTCTTTCCCTAAGACCAAACCAATTTATCCTAAAAGTAAGATTGCTTAAAAAGATGATTTTGAAATAAACATGTTAATTCTTAATAAACTCCAACTGGAACCAACTCCCTATTTACTCTTCACAGGAAGATAGATGTAGCTTAAATTACTAAGAAAATAATTCAAGGACTACAAGAAATCAACAAAGAATGCAGGAAAGAAGCCAACCGGTGCTTGCCCATAGGGATATTTTACACCCTCTCCAGTAGGTTCCTTACAAAAAGCTGGTCAAAGCTAGGGTAACATTTCAGACATGTCAGAATCTCTCCTACTTTTCTTCAAATTCAGTTAGTGAGACCAGGTAGGACTGGAACTAAGACAGTTATTTGCAATGGCAGAGGAGAAAAAAAAGTGGTACGATACTACCACATCAAAATAATTTTTCAATTAAAAAGAAGCTTTTTTTCAGTAAAGGAGTGGAAACAGATACACACATTTACACCCAGGTACATGGGGCCACTTCACAGATCATGGCAGCAATTCACCAAAGTTTGCTCTTCATCACTGTGTCCATTTTTCAAACTCTGAGAAGCTTTTCTTTCCAGTCTAAGAAGCGTGCAAAAAGGCTGAAAAAGCATTGCTCCACCTTACACTTACACATTTTTTCTAAAACAAACCAGGTCTGGTACAATCTTTCAGGCAATGCAATTTGAAGAACGGCTGTCTTACTTGTGAAGATAATTTTGCACTACACTTTTTTTTTAAAAAAGATGATGATAAAAGATTAAGAATCCAGGATGTTTACCTCTATTGTTATTATGACACATGTGAGATGGGAAAGAATAAGCATCCTGGTTATGAAATTTCATAAGTAAAACCTGAGACCAACTTACAGATCTCTAAACAGGAACAATTTAATTCAGGGAACAAGGAAATTACTCCATTTTGTAAGTCAATCTGAATTCTGGGTAGTCAGAAGTACATTTTCCTATGCATTAAGGGGAGCTTTTTGCTCAGATATCACTATCCCCAAATCCCAAAGTCTTTCTGGAGACCAACATTAAATTATGGACCAATGAAAGCACCTGACACCTGCAGACTTAATTACATTTTCATATTCGGAGGTTTACTTGCACCTGAGCTTAAAAACAGCAGCTGTAAATCAGACCCGTAATAAAGACTTAAATACAAACCCTCTTGCACTGCCCCACCACCTCTAGTATTTTACCTTTACCTTTCTGGTAAGGCCAGCTACCAGAGACATGTGCTACTGCAGCTTAGGGCGACTGGGACTCCAGAATGTACAAGTGTGCAAAAATACTTTTCAGCATACAACGAATTTAATACAAGCTGGAAGACAGCACAAAGTTGCAGTTTTATATCATCACCCCTACCATTTTTTCAAATGTTCAGTATTACTGGAACCAGAACAGACCCTTGCTTAGGGGGTCCTGCTCAACTCCATTACAATTACCAAAGCACCAAATGAAGAATGCACTGTTTTTCATCTCTGCTCTCATCTCCTAAGCCATCCTGCTTATATAGACTCATGTTACTCTTAAATACTGACAATTAGCAACCTCTGCTTTAACTGGGCTTAATTAAGAGGAACTTCAGATTTGATACATAATTGCTCATCTGTGAGATTGGTTGTTCTTTCCTTTCCCCAGCACATAAAAAGGTGGCTTTAACGCTCCCAAAAACTTGCATAAATATATACACTTTTATACAACAGTTTTAGTAAGTTTAAATATTATTATTCTTTGTTTTTATATAATTTAAGACACCTTATCAGTTACGATTTCCATAAAATACACATGCATATTTAAAATGAAAATTACTGCCTGAAAAAGCAGACTGTCAAGGCTGCGGAAACACATTACCTCGCACTCAACAGTTACTTAAGGATGGTGAGAGCACCAATTAGTATGGTCTGCAGCCGCTCAGTCTCAATGCTTCATTGCACCAAGAATGAATGCACTCCTGAAAAAATGATTATTTTGAACATATACTAACGTATAATCATCCATGACCATGTAAACATTGCAGCAGCTACAGAGACAACTGAGCTTTAACCGTTCAAAAGACAACTAAGCTATGTATTAACTACCCTGGGTTTTGCTCCTGGTGTAATGCCATCGCATGCCATTTTATATATACAAAGAACTTGTAGTCAGAACAGCTTTAAACTAAAGTTTAAATATAGTTAATTATTTTTTCTCTCGCCCTACTGAATTCCTTAAAACAGAAACAGTTACATAAACATAAAAAAATAGATTTAAAAAAAAAAAATCTGATGTCGTCTCCCATAGTTACCTTCCTCATTTTCAAAGAGATTTCCAACAGAAAAATGTATTTGGGTACAACAGTGGAATTTGTGTCATCATGACCAAGCGATTATAGCACACAGCGAGATTCTCCTGCGGCTCTGCGGTCCTGGTCCCCATGGAAACCGGACTCGGATATTGTCCTCCACTCGCTGGAGCACTGAGACTTGGGAGCCTTTTGTGCCTGATGAGATTTCTTCCACAACCTTCCAGCAACAGACCCTATGCTTCCTCCTGACTCTTTCCTAATTGAGATGCAAATTAATCTCTGTGGCTGATTACACTTCCCCTAAAGCCCCTGACAAGTGCAGCTGTAACCAGAGTTTACAGACTTTCCAACAAGTGACTTCAGCTGTCACTACTGGCAAGATGCTGCCCCAGCTCCCCGGCACGCGACCCGGCACACCGCACCAGCTCCTTGCCAGGCAGGAGCGGGGGTAAGGGCTCTGCTCCGCTTGGAGCAGGGTCCCAGCAGGTATTTCACACCCTGCCACTGCTCCAACGCCAGCACCGCAGGCTTGGTGCCTTCTTGCCATTGAACCATTTACACCAGGTGAAGCCTTCAATCCATTTCTAACCACACTTGAGAAAATTTTTAGCTACTAACCCTTATTGTGGGTGCTGACTTTTAACATGACCTGTGTGACGAGCAGAAGTGGCAGACCACTCCTCAGCTCTGCCTTAGGCAAGCTTTTCTGCACTCACCCGAACCGCAAGGTTACATCTAATGCGCTGCCAAACATCATCTGTTACTTTTCCAGGATTGGCGCTTTTTATTTCTCCCTTCTATTGAAACTTTTTGAGTTATTTCGCCTTTGAGTTATCTCCAGTCTGACAAAGTTACTAAACTCTTTCATTTACTCTCTAAATTGCTGGGTCTGCTTTCCTCCTGTTCTCCTTGCAGCAGTTATCAAAGCAAACACCAGAGCAAAGTCATTCACTGCACGTGCACCTTTTGGGAGCTACAAAGCAGCGTTACTGCACTGGACAGGTTCAAACACCACCTTTACACATCTATACGTTTACAGCCCAATTGCTGGCTCATTAAGAATTTTAGTACATCCAAAACTGTTTCATTATCCACAGTAAAAGTTACAGACAGCTTTGTCTCCCACTCCAGTGTCATCCTGATGGGATCTTCCCACCACATTATCTTTGTCCAGTTTCAGAAGTTTCTCAATCCACTTTCATTTATCAAACAGACAAGTGGCAGTTGATTCACTACAGATATCGCTGGTGCAAAAGCAGGCACAAAAAAGGAAGAAAAGAATCCAGGGACAGATGCTGTTTCAGCTAGACCTCAAACATATGCCGAGAAGTGGCATGTGCTATCATATTTGTGCTGCTCATGTTTCCCTGGGGACAAGAAGGGACCCAGAGAGAGACCCTGTTAGAAAGCAGGAGCACAGCAGGCTGGTGAGCGCTGTTTGCTAGCAAAATGTTGAAAGCCAAAAATGAGCAGGATCGGGAATCAGAGGACTCTGACCAGGAGTGAGGTGCTGGGATACCGGTAAGAGGCAACATGATCTCTTCATTCTTGTAACTGCTGTTACTTAAGTTAATTTTACTACACTGCTATTTTATTATTATACAGTGACTATGCAAGCAGATGGATTAAGTTAAATTCTGCAT
>JAVJGG010000082.1:9011620-9025849 GCA_035590195.1 Aviceda cuculoides
AAGAAAAGAAAAAAGAAGTGATGATTTTCATTGGTAAATAACAACTACATAACTTCAACGTGCCTTGTATCAGCCTGTATCATACCACTGAATTTTCCACTCTTCAGAACCAGGTAGTGCCTTTAAAAGTAAAGACTTTCACTCCTACACGTTGGGTGGCAAACTATACCCTAGTCGTAAGAGAAACGTGTCAAAAACATAATACATTATGAGAATCAAAAAGTTAAAACTATGAACTTAGCTTACAGTTTATATTCTAGCAGAGTAAAATAAAGCTAAGTTCATAGAATGACTTAGATTCTCAGTTTACTTTAAATGAAACAGAAGATAGAGTCATATCTTATTTACACCCACGAATAAAAGACATTTTTAGTTCTGTCTGAAGAAAATACAACATTTGTGTCTTATAAAAACATGGAACCATTAACAATACCATTACTAGAGCTTCATATGTGTGCACAAAATTAGTGCAGATTACTGTTCTCATGTTCATTCTGATTTCTGTGCATTCTCTTGTATTTTCTTAATTGCTCAGTAAAAAGAAAGCAACATCCAAGAAAATACTTATGTCGATAATATCACAGTGCAGACTAATGCATATAAAACTAAGCAGTAATTTACATGTACGACAAAATCCTGATCTCACTTTCTGTGAACAGATGTAGCTAGGTCACCTTAAAAGTGATTAAAAGCAAGATGTGAAATTTAGTCTTAAAAAAACCAAAAATCTGTCTGGCTACAAGACTTTGTGCACAACAGGTTACACATACTGAGGATGTAAGTGTTTGGCAAGGCTATTCTGCACACAGCCGAAGCTGAGCTGTAATTTGCTATGAAAGCTGAGCGAAGGAAGGACCCAGCTCACACCAGCTGTATTCAGAGCAGCCCAACGGCAACGTATTTGTAAGCAGCACCCGCAATTTATCAGTCTGAACCCAACGCACCCTGAGTTCTGGCACTAGCTTCACAACACAGAGAAAACCCACAACAGTGGTGTTCAGCAACCTCTGCTTTAAAAAGCCCAACAAATAAATATGGAAACAGCATTCTGTAAGGTGATGCAATTGTCCAGTTGCACAGGGCAATTCACGAACTGAACACCGCTCTTCTTTCTACAAAAACAAACTGTGAAGAAAAGGCTCTGTACTGCCTTGCCTCCTATTGCTTTTGGAGTGATAAATAGCACATACCACTATAAAACCAGTAATCAAAGTATGTCCAAATATGGCTCAAAAGACCGTTTTAAATCACAAGGAACTATTCTGACAATAATCAAATACTTCTCATGCTGAAGAATCCCAAAACACCTTGTGCTTGTATCACATCCAAAAGGACAAAATTCAGTAAACAGGGAGAAGTTAGATGAACCGAGGGTTGCTGTGCTTGTTCGAGACAGGAAGTGACAGCTATGAGCTCAAAATCTTGCAAACATCATATGATAATAAATTACTACCTTTGCTACAATCCTCATCGCATGCTACTAACTCATTTTAAAGCTTGAGTTACTACCTCTCATTGTTTTGAAGTCATACATCCTTAATCATCGCGTTTAGAAGGTATAATGTTGCACATATAAAATTGGTATTAAGCAAAAACACTTGTTCTTGAAAGATAATTTCATTGATAAAAAACATTATAATACTCTTTATCAGTGACAACAAACCAGCTGCTATTTTCCTGTATCGCTCATTCAAAATATAAGCTGTGGGGTCGACTCAATACCCTACAGGACACAAGCAAGTTTTGCTTAAGGGTCCAAAGCAACATAGATGATGCATTTGGAGCTAGAGTCCCAAGCTATGCACGGGATGGGGAAAAAAAAAAATGCATTAGAAAAAAAAAATCCCAAAGCAGCCAGGAAGTAAGATAAATATTAAAAAGCAAAAACAAACGACAGACCAACTCAACCGCAAGTTAGCCAGGTTTTTTAGGCTTATTGCTGACTTGAACCATCTCTCTACAAATGCTCAGGGAAGGCAGCTCTTGAAATTGCCATTGCTTCTCCTCCTCAAGTGAGTTGACAGTGCGTGATTTTTTAGCCTGCGTGTAAAAGCAGCTTCCCTAACATGACCAAAACATACACGTTCCCAGCCACACAGGCTCAGACACAGCCACGGCTTGATGTTTCAGCTACGCCGAGCATTCAGCGCCTGGAAGCTGGGTCAGCGTATCGCTCCTGACGTGCGTCACGCCGTCGTTAATCATATCTGGTCTGCGTTTCCTCAGCCCCGATCTGGGCGTCGAGGCGCAGCCGGCAGCTCCAGGAGCAGGCAGCCTCCGCGCTGGGAGGCTCACTGAGCATCGCCGCTGCTCCCCTTCGCTTGAGCAAATAGTTTTGAAGGCTGCCCGCTTCGGCTGGGCTGCACGCTGCCTGCCAGGCGACACGCCGCCGCTGACACTGGTCACGGTACACACCTAATGGCCTGACCTCCTTTCCCTGCTAATTGCATTACACAGCCAGCTGGCTCCAGAGAGGAGTCGTCTGTTTGACTGAAGAATTTCTGCTTTTGGGGAGGCATGGCTGCTACTTTTGCTAAGTAACAGTCGGGCCTGACATCCCCATTGTCTGGCTGACAGTGTACCCATCCTAAAATCTAAGTTTTATTTGTAAATTAACCAAGAAACTTCCTGCCAGAACAGTGCTGCCTGGAGACTGATAATGTGTGCCTTTCATTCCCTTTCACTCTTACTGTATCACTGCCAATTTGTTTTTCTGCTGCTCGCCAGCCCTAGGCTATAAAAGCCTTGTAAGACATAAGTGCAATTATAGTCCTGGAGTCAAATGAATTGGACAAATCCAATAGCACAGCTCTGTCCCCACTTTGCAAACCCCTACAGCAGTTAGATTAGCTGCTAAAAATCTAATCTAGCTCTAGCTAACAAATTTCTGCAGCGAAGGAGCAAGAGTTCAGTATGGGGTTGCAACCAGATTTCTGAATTGAAGAAGTTCTGCTATGACAATGAAGAAGATGGAATAAATCACTTAAAAATTTTGCAGCTAATTTTTAAACCGTTAAGTACAATTTAGGTAGAACAAGACAGGGGACACCAAGATGATTGATTTTCATTCTTGCCACAAGACAGACATATTAAAAAAAGTTTAGAACCAATGATCCTAAACCCTACAGCAGCAAAAGGTAGCAGCTGAATTTTTATTATTCCACTAGAAAAGATTTCTTTCAGGGCTAAGACTTTTTTGGAGAATTTTTTTTTCTTTCTCCTCCCCCCACCTCTGAATAAGCAATATAATATGTCAGCATATACTTCAAATAAAGGAACACAAACTGAAAATTACAACTGTACTGCACAAAAATGAGGGGCCAAGTTCATCCTCAGTGGAAATGCACTTATTCTTGTGAATTTATACCAGAAATGAATTTATCCTCTTGTGTTCAGTAAAAATAAAGAACCATAATAACATATTTAATTAAAATTACTGCATCTGCTTAATTCCTCAGCCCTCAGAATTTATGGCCTGCTGTACTACTTCCTTGGCCAGCAGGTGGTAAGACCTTCTGTTCAGCTCCGGAGCTTGTGAGCCAAGCACACTGATTGGTATTGAATTCTTTTTGCCTGTCTGTAGGCAAAACAAGCAGAGAAGAAACCACAGAAATGACAAAGATTTCAGAGATATCCCCGACAGTATCTATGCAACCCTATCTGTTGGAAGCAGGGGGAAGGCAAGAAAAAAAAGTTGTGGCCCCCATTGCATCCTGGTCGGCAACGAGATAAAATTTTCTCCTCCCAGTAATACTGTCCTGTAACACCATATATAGTTCTATCACAGCAAATATTAACATGGAGCAGGTACTGAAAGACAACATCGTAATCTGCCTTCCTCTCACACACTGCTATGAAAAAGAAGCACTGACAGAAATAAGCAATAAATATAAAATCATCTTTTTAACCTGGACATACTGCCCCAATAATCTGAGGTGAGGATGCCCAGCATGCACTAACTGTTCAGTGAGCTAGTGGAAGTATTAAAATACTTGTAATGATCTTGAGAGTTGCCATGATCTCGGAAGCAGCGTTGCATTTGATCACAACTCTGTTAACCAGGTATTGCAGAATTCATAAGCGCAGCATCAACAGGTGTGGGAAATAAATGAATTTTCCTCTTGGTTAAGAGTATGCTGCAGGCAGGCACGTGTTTCTTTTCAAGCACACACGTCAGTTGTGGTCTGCACATGCAACGGCTGCCAAAATCAACATGGGACTTCTGCAAACCGGAGCAATTTTGCTGCTAGAGCATCAATGTACTTGTCTTTATGTATTTCAGTATACAGCCTCCACAGCTAAGGTTCACAAGTGAAATTTCAATAAATGGACACTTTTAGGGTTATAAGAGTTCTTGCAGGACATTTAATATTGTCTTTAGAAATGGTTTGGATCAACACTCATGCTCAAAACACTGGTTTCAAATGCAGGCTAGTTCATCCATCAGCATTTTCAAAGAATTAGAGAACTATCAATCTTCCAGAAATTTTACAGTGCTTCTGAAATGCATCTTGCCTCCACTCTTAGCTGCAGTTCTATAAAATTTGTTAAGAAGTCTATGCTAATTTGCACAGAAATACATGCTTGCTTACAAAAGAGCTGTGACAAATTAAACGAAACTGTTATGTGCAGAAGCACAGAACCATGGAAGATTACACATTAAAAAAAACCTCTGGAAGTCATCTGGTCCAACCCACCACTTACAGTGAGGCCAGATCCCGAGGTCCCTTAGGTTGCTCAGAGCTTTGTCCTTCTTTACAGAATACACAGTTTGATCCCTGCAGTGTACCATTCCTATAGCAGATTTAAGGTTTGGGGTTTTTTTAAAGTCTTAAAGCAATTACTTTGTGGTATTTTCTGTGGATAGTATGTACTGTAGCTGGCCTTGTTTCCTAGCATTTTGAGACTTGGAGGCTGGCAACTACTAAATGCTTTTTCTTTTTCTTTCTCACAAAACCAACATTCTCTTAAAGCAAATGTAGGGAAGACAATTAAAAAGAATAACCAGACTCTCTCAGTGTCTGTATTAATCCCTAACACACATAGGAATTAGGAGAATTAGTAAAATATACTGTTTGCAATTAAACCCCATTTTTCCCCTTGTGGTAGCTCTTTCAGACTGTGCTCTCTCCTCTACCAGGTGATGTATTACTCACCATCTAGATGATATTTCACTGCCTTTGCTATGCTTCCATAAAAAACGGGGAAGATTAGACTAAACGACCACCATTTGTGCAGGAAAAGTAAGACTGGGAAAGATATGGCAGCAGTTCTCAAACATGAATAAGTCTGCTGCAAAATGATCTGTTCTCCATATCCATGTGGAATAGGGTAAGAATAAATGGGTTTAAACTGAAGCAAAGTATATGCTACAAGAGATTTTCTCATGGTACAAAAAGTGGAGCATAGGAATATGTTGCCTAGGGAAACTGTAAAGCATTTCAACACTGGATTTTTTTAACTAGCAGCTAGATAAATAACAGCCAGGAACAATAAAAATACAGATAGTCCTACCTTGGTAAAGTGATAGAGGCTATATAGCCTTTTAATATGTACCACAGCCCTACTTCTCTATCCTAAAGTACTCAGACAACATTTTTTTCCATACCTATGTAAATCTACTAATACAAAGATAATGAGTTGCATACATCAAGCAAAACATTTAATTTTGTTGGGGTGGTTTTTTTTTTTTTAATGACAGATATCACAATAAAAGAGAAAGGATCTAGCTTTACTATTAAATGCTGGGCAAGTTTTCAGAACGGGTAATCAGAAATTCCACCTTTTTATTTCGAGGAAAAGCACGTTGTTTTGAAACTAACTGGACAACAAATACAATCACCCAGTGACATATTTATAGATAATTTTCAGAGCACAATAGTATCACATGGTAGACTGGATGGCTGTAGTAGCATTATTAACGCACATTAACAACCTATGTAGGACAAGTTGCCAATCCTAATTAAAAAGGCAAAGATTTGGTATGCACCTAAAATCTTCTTCGACTCTAAGCAGCAGTTGTCAAGCACCATAATCTCAAATCACTCCTTGTTAGGAAAGGCAAATGATTAAGTACTGATACCAAAAAAATTTTGGGCTGGGTTCTGGCCATCTTTGAAGCAGAGTCTGCTTGTCAGAATTGTGAATAACTGGATAATGGCTTTAAATATCAGCTGGCTGCTTTTGGTACTATGCTTGTCACTTCTCTTTCACTTCTTTTCTTTTCTGTTAACATGCTGGATGATTCATCGGTAAGGTTTTATTATGCTGCATTTGGTTGTTTTGTTCTAACAAACTACAACAGTTTTGGCAGGCAGACAACATTCAAATGAAATTATTGCTAATATTATTACTAATGGTGGTATTTGAGGCTACCATGGAAATGTTAATTGTGTTTCAAAATCCAGAATTTAGATGCCATTTAATTCAGATAATCTAGCTGCAGAGCACCCTGTGGCACAGCAAAGATGGCCTGCTAGGACCGGTTAGCACAATCTGTTTTCAATTTAAACTTTAATTTAAGCACTTGAAGACTACAGACAACGTTTTGAAATACACAGCAAATTATTTACCTTTTTGGTCAGTGAATCATCTGAATCTGATGGCATTCTTGTAGACACATGAAAAATTATTTCCACAGTAGAGGTAGCATAATAGGGTGCTGTTTGTCCTGTGCTGCCATTGCGCTGCAGGCCGCCCATAAACCCACCATGTGTTGAAAGATCAACCTGATTGATTAGAAGTCATAATTAGAAGAAATTTGAAAAGAACAATCAGTATTTATATATCAAGACTTGGTGAATTTTCCACTCTAGAACTCTGTAGCCATCCCAGAGAAAGAGAAGTCTTCCCCTATGTGTTTGTGATCTTTGCATTAGATGTGTCTGTTTCCCATTCCTGTATTTGACATTTACTAAAAGTAAACATCTCTTAACTAGGTACTGAGTCATTATCTATATGGCTTTTTTACCTTCCTTCCAGCAAACAACAGCAAGGAAGCAAAAGGCTGTCATGCACAGCTGCTCTAAGGGCTATGAACAGCTTAGCAAGGCCACTAAAAGCATACACCGCAAGAAAAGTGCAGAGAAAATATAAATATTCAGAAAAACTGCAAAAGAAATTGAAGATTTGTACAAGAAGAAAAACCTTAGAAGAAACTACTCTAGAAGATTATTCACAAGAAATGCTTCACTGAAGACAAGCTTGTGTCCAAAAGCTTGTTTTCCCAACTGCATCAGTCTAACCGAGGATGCTACCTCTCCCTGTAGAACTTGTGTCACTTAAATCCTTAAACATGAAATGCAGCTACTATATATTTCCCAAAAACATAAATGTTCATGTCATTTAGGTTACTGACACACCATTTCAACAATGCAAACTAAAACAAAACGGTTTTGTCCTTTTGTAAATCAGTCCTGTGGCGGGGTGAGTGGTCTGACCACATGAAGAGCTACAAAGAGCTAAAGTGAAGGTAAGATTGTGCTATAGCTCTTAACGATGCAGAAAGCAGAAACGTCTACTGCAGCACCACTTGTCCATCAGAAACAAGAAGGATGCATTCATCCCTAAGAAGCATTAGGATTTACAGAATTCTGCTAAAAAGGTGATCTTTTAAGTACTGCTAAATATTAGTGTATATAAAAATATGTAGTTATATAAGCAGTTTGTTTTCCATTTACCTATTTTAATCTATTAAAACTAATAGGTAAAAAAAAAACCCTATTAATCAATTTACATTGATTTTCATAGGTCTTCAGATCAAGTACGTTAGCTCGCCTAAATTTATGACTATTACCTCCCAGCCCAGTCCAGCAACAAAATCTTCATATGCCTGGCTTCCCCTTGCATTGGACAGTATTGAACATTTGTCCTCCTGTCCTTCTGCAATGTAAAACACTGCAATCTTGTGAGTTTCACGGCTGTAATTAGATATAAAAAGAAATGAAAGTTAAAGAAGTTTTAGCTCAAAATTATTTTTTAGATCACCTGCACTTAAAAAGCTATGAACAGGTGACCATGTTTAACTCTACATGTCCATTTCTTTTATGCGCGCAAATACATCACTCAATTTCAGTTGCAGAAATCTGTTTTCACCAGTTTTTTTTCCCCCGTGACCACAATGCAGACCACAGTTCGGAGAGCAGAGCAGAGTCTATTCCTTCCTTGCATGAGTAAAAGAATTGATGACCAAGTTCAATTACAGAGTTAATCACTTACATCTGTGCAACTTTGCCAAAGACAGTAAGATTGCACAGGTGTTAATAGGAGCATAATTTGACCTACAGAATTTTAATTATAGAGTGATGATATATGAGAAAGAAAACATTATTAATTTTCAGATCCTGGGTTGAGTTTTACAAGGCTGACAGTGACAGTTGGCTGCTTTGAAAACAAGCTGAATGGATTTGGTATGACAATTGTTGGGATACAAGAAAATCAGAACTCTGCAATGCTGCAGACATTTTTTGAAATAGCTATATGTCAAGTAATGAAAAATAAAACATAATATTCGGAACGCTGTTCTGCCACTACCTAGCTGTAGAGCAGTTGTATGGAGATTACCCCTTAAAATACTGCTCTCAACACAGGGGTCATCCTGCAGAAAACAGTCCTTTGTGTGAGCTGAGTCAAGGTAACAAAAAATTCTGGAACTTCTTCCCTCTCCTCTCAGCAAAAGAAAACAGGAACTAGGTTGCTGTGTCTTATTATTTGCTACTGATTTTGAATTCTATGTATATAGTGCAAGTGAAAATAGCTTGTCCGTTCAAGTTCCAGAACGCCGTGGAAACAGACAATCCATTTTTCATACCAATATTTGTATTGCTAGCACATGCAATTTTAATGAATTTTTGGTTTTGGTGATGTACTCATTCTTTCTTTGGAAATGCTAACCTTATCAATGGTGTCTTTAGTAAACATTACCTACCATTGGCGGGAATCCAGATTTTTCAGTTCTCGCAGTAATTTTGAATTTTTCTTAAGAAGATGAAAGCTTTTTCTATAAATATATAAAAAAAAAAGATTTGAAGGAAAATGCAACCCAGTGCAGACACAGTATTTTCTCATTCAAACACCTAAAAGAAGGGAATAAAATTAGCATGATTCAAATGATTTATTATTATTATTATTATAAACAATCTACAGATGTCTAAAGTAATCACTGAAGCTGGTATATATAAAAGTTCAAAAGTATGCTCTGACTACCACCCAGCTATATAATTCTCACTTTCTTAAATCTGTACACATTTGGGGGTAGAAGTGAGAAGAGTACTGTTCTGAATCCTCTCTTCCTACCTTCTGTCCCAGGAGTTCATTCCCAAGTCATTTAGCAACAGCCGACAGAAATAAAAGGATGCTTGAGGTTCAGCAGGATGTGGCTCTTCCTGACGGGCCACCTTCATACTGAAGTCTGAGCTGCATTTAAATACATACTCTTTTTCCTGGGCGCTTTGCCTCATCAGGGCTTCAGTGATTGCATTCTCTTGTTCGTAGCTCATACCAAAGGGCGGCGGCGATGGTTCATTCAGCTTTCGTTGGGGATGTAAAAGGCATTCAGGACTGCTGTTACCAATCTTTTCCAGCAATTGGTCAAGAGCATCTTCTCCTTCTTCCACCTGAGAAATGTCTTTCTGGGAAAGGTAGTGGTGCTCAGGGTTGCCTGAGATCACAAATGCGTTCGTTGTGCTCTGCCGTGGAAGGCAGCCCTCCAGAGGTCCATACAATATTCTGCCATCCCAAGAGTACTTCCCTGAGATATCTCTGACAATTACCCTTACGTCCGAAGGGGCTGCTGCTGACTCAGTGTTCGTCGTCTTCTCTGCAGGGATTTGGAGGTAAGATATAAGAGTACTGTCATTAAACACGAAGAGCTGCAGGTTGGGACTCCGGAAGACTTCTGAGGACAGCTCGGAGGACTCCACATAGGAGTTGTCATGGTTCTCGCTAAGGAGACTGTGAAGAATGGCAGGGCCTCCACTGAGCGGGTAGTGGCTCAGGTGATTCACCAGGTGAGTCATAACCATCCGTGCTGTTAAAGGTATCAATTCTAAATTCCTCCTTCTTTTTTCTAAAGCGATCGATGAAAAGATAATAGATCAGTAAGAGCAGCAAGAGGCAATTAAAAAAGAGCATCTGCAAATTTCTGCTGTATTTCAGAAGCTTACCAGAAGTTGTCCTCCTAATCTTCCTGTTCAAGAAACTATTTACAATCGCTTTCCATGAAATTCTACCTGTCATACATTTTTATTTTATTTTAACACATGCCCTTTGATATTTAGCCTACTTTGACATCCAAGTCTCCACACAACATGCTAGAAGTCCTGCACACCGATCCCGTGATGCCTGCTGTCACTACAGTTTCACCTGGCAGGTTAAGGTGTTTCTCCTTACTGCCTATATTCCCACAGTCATCCCCACAGCCATAGTAGCAATAGAGGGACAGGGCACAAGAAGCACAAGGTAAACCAGAGATGCAACTAAAAACCAATGCTTCTCGGTCTTTAGAAGCATAGTGGTAAAGTTTGTTGTATGAGACAGGAAGAAGCTTTTTGGATCCCAAGATGTTCCTCTCAGCACAGGCAAATTCATCAGTTCTTTCATAAATTGATTGTGCTCTGAGTTACTTTGTGCCTTCTCTTCCCCTACTGGAATGTCATTCCAGAATATTACCCCTTTTATAGCCAGAGACCTTCTAATTTCTAGGTTTTGTTCATATCCAGTTTAAAACTATTTTTCTCTAGTTTATAGTGTTTTCCTCTTTTCTTGGTATTTATACCTTCTAATGCACTTTTAAACAACGGGTATATCCCTTTTCAGCCTTTTGCTAGCCCCAAAAAGCCAAAATTCTTCAGCCTCCTCTCATAAAAAAAGGCTCTTTATTCTTTTCCTGAATCCTCCAGTAGTAAATTTCTGAATTCATCTTTTTCAAAAGCAAGCAAACCAAAGAACTTGTAGGGCACTAACATCCAAGATGAGAAACATCTCGTTCTACCTAAAATGACAAAGGTACCCAACACATAACTTTATCTTTCTGCTATTCACAACACGTCCTACTCGGCAAGAAATGTGTGCAGAATAAGTTTTAAAGCTTTTAACCTTTTCATTAAAACTAAAAATACATACACAAAACCAAAGAAAATAAGCTGTAGGATAGAAAAACAGTACAGTATCAAAACCTGAAAATACTACTTTAAAGCATCACTACCAATCCAACATTATCTCACACAACTTCATATTGCATCTGTTACTTTTGATTCTTCCGCAGAAATACGTTAATGCATATGAATATATGAAATTACTTTAAATGGACATAATTAGTAGCTGAACAGCCATTGTTTTAAAGGTTATTTTTAACAAGTGTTTGAAATGAAGATGACGTCTATGATAAATCACTTAGAGATAAATTATTTCATATGTTTGGATGCATTCTTTTAAAAGTTGACTTTTAAAAGTTAGTAATATATTGTACCTAGATCCAAATAATCTCTTTTCATTTTAGACACAGGTAGATTGTGAATCAGCAGGAATGGCGTATTTATGCAGCTGTAGAATTTGGTCCAATGTTCTTCTCGAATCACTCAGAACAGGCAAATTATCTATGACAATGAAGTCATTTCTACTGAAAAATTCAAGAAGGGCAGCTGCATGCTTCTGAAAGAAGTTTGATTTGTGGCTTATCTTATTTATTGAATTTAATTCTATATACTAAATTATAAGTAGTACCAAAGGAAAAACCAGCTTCTCGGTCTATCCTATCTCTGTACAAATTTCTCACTATGCAGCACCTTAGTGACATTTTCTTTCTCCCGTGATCTTTGTTGCTGATGTTCCTCTTCAACTCGAACATCCTATTACAGATGACACTGAAATTCATCAAAAAAGGGCGTTGCCCAGTTTTCAACCAATAGTTGCTACATGCAGTAAGGAGACGCACATTTTCAAGGAAGAGATGTAAACCTGGAAAGCTTTATTTCCTAGCTGCTGACCCCCGACATGCTGGTCCTCACCACACTCTGTGAACTCTCTTACCCTCTGCAACAGTGAGCAAGTTGCCCAAATCCATGGAGGAGTGGCACTGGGCTGTCTCAGAGCTCTTGACATTCCCCAGTGGCAAAAATGGGTCATAATCACTGGACGAGAGATCCGCTAGACTCAGCACGTAATGGCTTTGCTGAGTATACGTGCTGGAGCCATTCACACAACAGTGCAGAACCTGCAAGGAGACAAGCATGACACCGAAGAAGTGATAAAGTATACATTACAGTACTCACTTAAACACATTCCATGAGGAGTGACCCACCATAACTTTTACATTGTGAAAGTCAGGGCATGCTACAAAAAACATCTATGTCTAAATACAGCATTTTAAAAATAACACTCTTTGTCGGCTCTTATTTTGTACTTTTAACAGCTCACTTCAGGACCTATTTTGTATTTTAACAGCTCATTTCAAATAATTCAAATATTTCTGCAAAGATTATTCTCCTTGGCTCGCTTCAAGCATTTTACCTTTCTCTCTTCACCATCCTCTGTCTGTTCCACATCTCTGATCTTACCATCTTAACATTTTGCATTCTTAACTTCTCATCTGTATGATTTCTGCCCACACCGCAAGAATTCATGATTTTCTACAGCTTGCTAAAAATGCTTCTATGCCTAAAAGGATCTGTGAAAGGCTTCTTTAAACATCTAGACACAGTAAAATACATTCATTCCTCATACTCACTCTGTAAATATAGTCCAGTAAAGGAGCTTTGGATGCATGCTGATCTTCAAGAACACCAGCAGACACCGGCTCCAGTAGCATTTTCATGGGTAATGCCATACACCAATCCAACAAGCAAAGTAGCAGTGAAACTATAAACTAAAAAACATGTAACACAGTATTTTGGTATATTCTATTAAATTCACCCAAACTTAAAGGTATGAGTTCGAAAGTTTGAACCATATGACTCTGGTTCAAAGCAACTTCATTTAATAACCACCTCGAACAGCACAAAGAATGGAGACTGCTCTTTTCAGTGACGTACCTTTTTATCTGCTTCCACAGAGGAGTATTCAGCACTTGGCAAAAGAAATGCAATAGTGGCCACAAGGATCTACATTAAAATAAACAAAATTCCAGAAAGACGTTTAACTTCTTTCACTATCAACACAGAGCATGAACTTCATTTGAACAGGGTATGAAAAAGGTTAAATTCTCTTAGAAGCATCTAACTGCCCTTGTAAATCAATGTCCAAGTGAAACAAAGTTTTACTGAGCGTTTTGGAAATAAATCACTACAAGTGAGAGAGTACACCAGTCCTAGGACTACAGGAAGTACATCGCCTAACAATAATTGCAGAAGAAAGAAAAAGTTAACATAAAGTCACAGTGACAGTAGCTCAAGCAAGGAATTAAGGAATTAAGGCAACTTTGCATACAATTTCCATACAAACAATTTAAAAAAAAAAAGACGTACTTCAGTAATTTTTCTGGACAGCGAGGATTCGTACTTCTGAAGCTTTTGCCAGTAAGAAACCAGCAGCTGAAGAACATCACAGGCTACTTGAGCTACCAGTTTATTAGAAAACTGGAAGGGAAAAGGTGATTAAAACCCAAATAAAAGATCCAGATACAATACAATGTATTCCATTTTTCTACATTTTAAATTATTTTGCATCTATACAAACAATAAAAAAATGTTAATGTTGCAAAATCACATTGTCAGCATTAGGAAACAGCAGGCTTGACATTATCTGTGTAATCTTAATTTGGTCTATTGTGGAAAGCGTCTTTAGGTACATAATCACATGCTGGTTTTGCAAATATTTTGCACTTTTGTACAGGATACCACCTTGGCCCCACTCTGAACCATGCTCACTGAAGATAATGAGCTATTAGTTACACACCAAGGTTCAGAACTGGGAGACATCTTTTTGAAGATGGCTAATGCCATATCACTAATACTACACAAAAAGTCCCAAGCAGTTGTGTGTTCAGCAGTACCCTGTCAGTGCTTTAAGCAATGAAAAGACAAGCCAGAAGACTGTGCTCCATATAATCAGCAACTATTGAAAAAAATGAGAATACCTTTCTTACGCAATGCTTATTGACTACAGAGACCGTCATAGTAATACCTTCAGTGTCACACCTATGACATTGATTGCCTCCTTCACTTGGGGGTGGTTTGTGCACTGCGTTAGTTCTTCACATATCCAAACTCCAAGGCCACAAATGGCTATGCATCT
>JAVJGG010000082.1:9025856-9045318 GCA_035590195.1 Aviceda cuculoides
AAGAAAAAGTGGTTTTGTCAGAAGTTTTAGAAAAATATTGGGGGGGGGGGGGGTGCTAAAGAAGGAAAGAAAAGAAATGCACAAAGATGTGATCTCTCTTTTCCCTCTCATGCGACAGTCAGCACCTTCATGGCGCAGAGTGGACCTCATCTTAATACAGCTGAAGTGTATCTAAATAGGATCAAACTACAAGGCAGTAATAACAACCCAGCTGTTCAAGCACCAAAAAGAAGTAACAAAAAAGCCTCCCCCATTTTCCCATTTCTTTTACTCAGTATTTTACCTTGCAGCTTCACTTGGCTCCTCTGTAGCATTCTTCAATAAAATATTTATGAGGTAACACTAAAATAATAAAATAAATTAGAATAAGCATCTTTTTCATACATCTACTTCAAATAAAGTTGCTTAATTTTGACATACAAGTGAAATAACTTTAATTCTCAGTCTATTTTTAAAGCATTTTTACCTTATGCCAATTTTATTTTGTCAAGGGAGAAATACTTCATGACTACACCTCAAATATACAGGCCCTTGTGGATAAATCCAATCAACCTAAAAATCGTGTACAGGCGGCACTATGGAAACCAATTCGTTTTCAGAGTTGATGGGTATTTACTAACGATGAGTGGTGATCACTTGATAATACAAACTATAGTGTTATAGTGTTTAGGTCTAAGCAGGCCACATTATGAAAAATTTAATGTATTTTTTAGTACAGAAAAGACACTTTTAGAATCGAGACCATTTTAACACACCCCCAGTGACTCTCAGAGGACTGATGAAGAAAGCAAGAACGGGAGCCAAGCATGCTAAGGGTTTTGCATTCTCTCTAGTTCTACCTTCTCAGGCCGCATGAGGAATTCGGAGATTCCTCCCCGGCTACACCTAATTTTGCGCAGTGGATCACTGTGGTGCCTCGAGTTTAGCAAAAAGCAACAAAGGCTTGTGTGAGGGCAACCATTTGGGCAGGTTCCACCTGCAAGTGATGTTCCAGGTTACCTTTGTCATGTCTTTGAGGGAGGGCGTGTGTGATTTTTCCCCTACAAGTTTATTGCTGTGAAGGTCATTAAATTACAAAGCTTTCCATCCTGCAAAGCAATTAATGTCTCAAGGTGTCCCACTGAAATTAATTTGCAGGGAAAAACCATTCACGTAAGATGGTGTTTCCAACAGTGGAATTTTCTTTACTATAATACCAATATGGCAAAAAAATATCTTCCCTTATGTACGCCCCACATCTCTTACAGGACAAGCTAATATACACAGATACAATGAATGGACACTTTAAATAATACCACCAACATCATTTAATGAATTGACCTGACAGGCATCTGGCTGGAAAACATTGCATTTGATCATAGCCAGTTCACTCTCCTTGAAAATAAAATGTAATTTGCTGTATCTAAGCTTTGTTAATTTTATGGTACATGTTAAGCAAAGCAATGCTTATCAAATAAGTACATATAATGTGTGCAGTTGTGGGGTTTTGAGGAGGGGGGGCGGTTATTTTTTAAACAAAAACATACAGTAAAAATGAAGTGACTGAATAGTAAAAATGTTACGTTACCTAAGGATTTACTAATGAAATGTGACTTTACCTTCACATCCGCAGTTCCTGCGATGATTTCACCAGCTTCTGAAACGGGCCGCAACAGTGGGATTTCTTGGTAGATATTTGGAAAGCAAACAAGAGAACCAAGGATTGTGTGAGCTTCTGAACGGGGAGCCTAACGAAGGAAAAGTAAACAAAAATATTAATTAAAAAGAGACTTCATAAAGTTATGAAAATGGCATAAGCTATGAGGCTAGTGTATATCACCATAAATACTAAATGTGCTGTATTCTTAAAGTGTCCTGAGGAACAATGTCCTGGTAGCTTTTCCTTTACAACTACAGCAAAAGCTGCATTAAAGCAGTGACTAACACACACTTAACCTCCTCATGTTTTTTGCTGCTGTGTTGATCTGCTCTTTTTCTGAGACCAAGCTTCTCCTCCAGCAAGGACTTGGCCCTGCTCCTAAGCATATTCTACATATTTAATACCTCCTCTGTCATTACGCAATCCAAATATCAGCAATTCAGTGTCAATAAAAAATACAGAACCTCCTAAAGAAAAGCTGAATGAGAGTTTTAAGCACTAATCCAGCACTACTATTAGCTAATTGTGACACAAAGGACAGCACAATGCACTCAAACTGACTGTATACATGATAAAAATGCGTAGAGAGATTCCTACTTCAATACGACCATCAAAAGCAACATGGCATGAGCTATAAATGCATTAACTACTGCCATATAATCCTGCATAATGCTGAATATACAATGCACGCTGTTTTATGCTTGTAGGAGAAATGGAAGGTGGTGGTGTTTGGGGTTTATTTTTCCTCCATGGTAAGTTGAGTATTCATTTCTTACTAGCACTTTAAGCTTTGGATCAATGATCAGGCTGATCAGGTTTTTTTAAAGAGATGTCAGAAAATTAATGGCTGTAAACTCTTTGAGGGACAATGGAAAAAGCACAGCTAGGCTCACCATTTCGGTTCTGCTGAAATACAAGAGGGCTGTGTCCCTGCACAAGGCCACCCGCTCAGCCACATAAATGTCAAGAGCAGCCATAAAAGCACTTGGCCAAAACAGACAGAAAGGTCCCCCTTGAACTGATGTTGCATGCACAACAAAGCTTTCCTGTTTTTCCCAGGATTGCCAGACCTTTACCCTTATTTTGGTATTCCATCATTGATTTGCTATTTTACTTATTCTTCACTAATTTAATCGATTAGTCACATTCCTATTAGTGTTGATGTTTAGCATGAAATTCAGTATTACCAAGAGAGTTCCATATTTTCAATATTTGCTCACTGAAAAAAGCTAATGAGATTCTGAAATCCAAGTCCTGCTTTTAGCACACAGGCGTGCTGCAATATTAGCGAGGATATGATTTCTCACACTTTGGCCTTTTGATGAAACACCTTTGCAATACTAGTATGTCACCTTATCCCACAATTTCACACATCAGCTGCCATGGTATCTGCCCCAAGAGCCCCATTTCACATTGCACTAATGAGTCAACACCTGTTAGAGTGGAGACATCCGAACCTCGTTAGCAAGCGTGTGCTCTCAGAGGACAGGGCCACCGGGCATTGCCATACTCACCTCCAGCATGTCTGTGCTCAGAACCCTGGCCGCTGCAGTAATGAAGTCTCCTATCAGCATTGTAAAGCCAGGTAAGCCCAGGAAGAAAAACCAGGGTGGGCAGTGCTTTATGACAGTATTTAAGATATCCTGAAAGAGAAGATACCTGTTTGAGAAGAGATAAGAAAAAAAAAAAAACAAACCCCAAAACCAAAAGTGAGAGTTTCAGAAGACTTAACTTTGCAATTCACCAGTTCCACACTAATCAAGGTGATAATTCAGAGCCATACAGCTCTATGTATAACTGATCATCATGTAACAACCAGTACTTTCCTCTGCAGATGCATTTACTAGGAAAAGTGCATTTTGTATTTTGGTAAAATTTGTACTCTTTAATTCCTGTTTTAAAAAAAAAACAACAAAAAAAAAACCCCAAAAACAAACAAATGCCCATGTCTCTTTGTGTCCAGGCATAACTGTTCTCCTGTGAAATAAGACTTTGGATTGAAAACATTCATACCATTAATCAATTTAAGATGAAGCATTACACCACTCCAAATGAGATATTTCCTAAAATCACACAACTCAAAATTCTGCAGCCATGAAAACATGTGATGACACAAATGACTGCCACCTTTGCCCTGAAGGAACAAAGTAACTGAGAGCAGGTGGCTTACTACTGTTAGGCTGCTCCAGGGATTTTTTAGCTCTTCTGGACTAGTTGAGAAATACAGCTGTATCAAATACAAGAAATTATCATACACAGCACAGTAACACAGATAAATCTATGCTAATTAAATTATTTCTAAGTCACCCTTCTTCTACGTAATTCAGACAGCAAATATAGATAAGCCTTGGGGGAAAAAAAAGAGGTTTTGCTGAACTTTTGAAGGAACAGAGGGATTTTTTTTGTTTTTAAGAGGTAGCACTATATGTGTAAGAACAGACCACCAACCACAGCTTTGCTTTCATCATTATCCTGTGACACAGAACACATTTGAGGTAAGTGTTTCAACTTTACTCCTTTCACATTTCAATTCTTCACAACCTCTCCAAATCAGAGCAAAGTTCCTGTATTTGAGTTCAGATTTCCTTCCTACAAGGTTTCACCAGGTTTAAAATTAGGCATAAAAATCTATATAATCCTTACCTGCAACATTATATTTGCTGAAGAATTAGATAAAGCTATTTCTATATTGAGTAGAAAATTATTTTTCGTCTCAAAATTCCAAAGAAAAGTTGCGAAGGAAAGCCATTTTCAGTGTCCATCTTCACTGGTTTTATGATGTGTTAAAGAACACTTGAACTTAAATTTAGTCTCAGAATGTGTCTGTATGCTCCATTTCTACATCAGAAACTAAAGAAGTCAAACTCATTTTTCTCTATATGAAGATACACTTTAACTACACTAGTATTTTCTCAAAGCACTGCTAAACACCTGGAAAGAACCTATTTAGCATTCCGCTAAGTATTTACAGCAGTAACATCCTATGAAATAACTGTTATATATTTTAAATAAATAATATTAGTTTTCAACATAGTAGCAGATAATGTTTTCACTTTCCTGAATAAACTAAAATGCCACTCGAGTTAATGTTTAAACTAGTTTTAATCACTTCCTTTGATACATTTTAAAGTCAATATCAGTCAATGCAAACATTCAAAAAGAGGGAGCAGATGGATGCAGCAGCTCATAAAGTGGGTGGTAAACTCACCCTCCCAGCAGAACAAAAGACCCACCTTTTTATAATTAAGGGTCTGATTAATGCACCGGGCTCCTCGGAACACAACACACCTGTAATTACAAATGGAGCCGGGTACTGCGATGTGTTTGGTCTCTGAATAATTGGGCATCAAACTACAGAGTAGCAGATGGGAGTACACTTCTGTTGACATATGCCACGATAAAGAGCCCATGCTAACCTGGCCTGGAAGGTAAGAGAACGTTGGAAGTACAAAGACCTGCTACAAAGAACTGTGTTAACTCCTGTCCTCACTCCATCAGTCCCATCTGTTAAATACCACTGTAACGATCATCCAGCTTCATTGGCTTTTAACTATGGTCATTGTAGGGAACACTTAGAAACTGAGGATAAAAAAGTAATGGCAAAACTGTTACTTTAATATATTAATACCTGTGAGCCTACAGCACAGCATAACTAATACAACTTTAACAAAAGCTGTGACAACACACACATTCCAAAAAGCTGTAAGGATGTGGTTGCGTGGATCTACTTGCTGTTTATGAGATGCGCCACTACTAAAAAAACCAAATTATTTTTCATAGTGAAAAACGTTTGAAAAATTTATTTTTAAAAGCTAATGAAACAATCCTCAATTTCTCTTTTTTGTTACATAGCTTCCAACTGATGAATTCACAGCACAGATCATATGCTGCGGTGAAACAACGCACACCTAACTGTTGCAAATTTGCAATGTACAAGTGCGTAAGAGCCCAAACAGAAACCTGTTCAGCCTAGCTTTCCCTTTGTTTCCACTGCCATTTTTCATCTCAGGCATTTCAGTACAAATTTGTGACAGTTTGAGCGACTCCATTATTACTAGGAGACAGAATATGTCCTGACGAGAATATTATTGTCCTACTTGAGCTTACTCCAACCAGAATGGACAGGAAAGAAACCATGCCCCAGGAAGGCGCTTACCAGTAAATTTTGACAGTTTTTCTCCCATTTCCCAATTAGCACACTTTCATGCACAACCCAGCTAACAATAAAAGCATGATTTCATGCAGTAATTCAGTAGCAATGCGAGCTTATCGGAAGACTCAGGCTTATGAGAAAGCGACCAAGTGAGAACATATGTCCTATCAGTGATATTGCAAAAATCAGGTAATTCAAACAGAGGCAAGTTGTTTCCTTCCCTTCAAAGCGCAGTTCTGTAAATGTAAACTCTGTTCAGCAGCTTACAGCCTAGTAAATGAATCACTTTAATTGAATGCTATGTACACAGTAACTGGAAAAACACAAGCAATAGGAAAAACATATGGTGATGGCAATAGAAATTGGTTTACTCATTCTGTACAATGTTGCTTCTTTACTTCTTTCATAATTGACCTTTAGAACGATAAACGTGTAAAATAATTTTGGTTTATTATGGCCCCAAACCTTTCAGCAATTACACAAAATGAAAATTTAAAAGGAAGTATTCATTCTGGAAGCATTTCCATTGTTTACATAATTGCACAGCTATAATTTAGTGTTCATGTTGTTAAAGAAAAGTGAAAAAAAGGACCATTATGGACTATTTCAATTCAAAATGATGTTCTGTAGAGTTAAAAATGGGGATGAGGGGAGAGAAGGGGGCAATCACATGCACGTCCTTCTCAAATGCATTAACCCTATAAATGGCATAAAATTTCAGTATAGGTTGATCTAGTAATCCAAAAAAATAAGGCCATAAACATCCACTAAGTGAAAAAAAATTTATGCAAGTTCACTGAAAGGTCAATTACAAAAATATTCTTCACCTAATTTTTGTTCAAGCTTTTGCAGATTACAGGTGTAACCAAATAGCCTGCCATCTGCCTTCATCACGTTTCCAATTGTCCCTCAACAGGAACAACATGGATTTTTCACTTAAAGTTCACTCTGTTCTTCACTGAGAGACACCTCATTAGGGGCTGAAATTTACAGCACGGGAAAGATTATTAATTTACACAAGACTTAAGTGGTAAATCCTTCATTTTTTTATTTTAAAGGAACAAATGCTTCCATTTACTTATTCCAAGTTTTCCTAGCTATCATTACATTTTAGGCAAGAGTTAACTTGTCAAAAATTAGGTTCCAATAAAAATTTATTAAGTATTTTGACACCCTCACAAACCACAGGATTAGCTTGTCAGAAAAATTAATTTCAATCTGTCATTTAAATCTTACCTCCAAAAACGTTATATTTCCTAAAGTATCTTGTGACCAGAATGCAATAAGGAGAGATATTAAAAACCAGAGTAACATTGCATTTGTAAAACCAGGGGTAAGGTTATTCACAAGTGCTAAAGATAACAGATTACTGCATAAGTCACCTGCTGGTAATTGCTCCTTCCCCTCTGAACTACATTAGAAAGTTCTCTCTTCTACAGTTGTATTAATAACAGAAAACCCCACCCCAAAGCCCTTGGGCTGACAGAGAGGTGCTCAGATGCCCTATTAACAGAGATCAGAGAAACACATCAAACAAACAGAATTTTTAAAGTTTCTCCCCTTTTAGAGTATGTTTGATATTTTCACAACCTAGGAGACCATTAAGAATTAAGGAGACACTTCAAATTGGAAGAAATATTTTAAGTTCATGCACAACGAGAGGGAAACACCTGAATACCCATTTGCTACAGGTACAGAGGTACAGGTACCAAGAACACAGTTACTAGACCATGGCACTACTTGAAGTTGAGACGACTTTGTGTCGCCATATGGATTTCTCCCAAATGCCTGTGGCAGGACCACTTCGAAGTCTCTGATTCTCCGAAACCAACGTGGAAGTGCTGAAGCACCTGTAGGGCACAAGGTTTACTGCTTAGAGGGAAGGTGGTTTTAAGGAAGGGAACATGAGCACTCCTCTGAGAGGACAGGTAGAGGAGCTCCCTGCAGTGCACAGCAGGAAGGCAGGTCCTCTACCTCAGGTGGCAATTAGCAGCACTTTTAATACTTTTCACTTTCACCTGCGTGCTGTATCAGTTTTCAAGATGGAGGAGCGAGTGCAACGGATAAGGGATTGTTTTGCACATTTTTATTAGAACATCCCAAAAACCAGCAAATACATTAAACCTTCATTTATTTAAAATAGTCACTCTCAGAATTTATAATGTAACCTTGCTTAAAAGATAAAGCTAACAGCTAAGCCAGATGCTGAAGTAAAACATGACTGAAGCGGAGAAGCACAAATGCACACAGAGGGAAAAGGAAGGATCCTGAAGACGCAGCCCCGTTGAAATAAGCAGAGGGAAAGGGGGAAGTCAAGCAGAGAGCTAAGGATGACAGATGATGAAATAGCATTGCATTGCAGGGGCATGTTAACAAAGAAACTTACTTCAGGAGATCCCAAAGCTACAACGATGACTGGAGAGGTGGAAGAAAAGGTGTGAGCAAAATGGAAGGAAGAGAGATGTTGACTCTATTTCAAAAAACTCAATTTCTGTTCTGGACAGAGTTCAGAAAATCCTCAAAAAAGAAACTTACAAGCAGCAGGCACTCCAGCAAGATATTGCTGGGAATACAGAAAAGATAAACACTGACTACGAAACAAATTTGGGTGGGATGAAAGCAATCTAGAAAGAGCAAAGTATTACACAGACACACACACACACAAACAAAAAACCCCAAAACCCCCCAAAAAAACCAAACTACCAAAGTTGTTCCAGAATGCATAGCTCCTACGAACAGCATTACCCAGTTCTCCCTTTCTTCCAGTCAACCCTAGCAGCTATTTTTCTCCAGTATTTCCAACTTATCCTACTATGGGTGAGCAGAGGGGTATGCAAGACTTCCTGTGACACCTTGGCATTTGTATTTTTGTCTCTACTGGAACATGCTGTCTGTTAACACTTTTTCGAAGCACTCATAAAGCACATAATGGTGACACACAGGCAAATTTTCTAAAGAAAGTGAGATATGGGGGAGATTAGAAGAGGAAAAAAAATCTTGGTAGCCATTGGAAGAAAGTCATAAGAAATCTAAGCCTTAACAGACTACATTATGATTATTGTCTTTTAAATGGCAGTCTGGAAAGGAATCTAAAATGCGTTATGGTTTCTGAAATGCTGTCCAACTAAGGGTCATCATGTGCAATATTATCAGGCAGAAATCTGGGGAAGTACTTATTCCACAGTGTACAAAAGCAAAACTGCTCATTGGTTGTACCTTTAGAAGACAATCCTCTACCCAGCTAATACATATCCCAGCGAACAGCACTAATGGCTGAGCAGTCTAGAAGTTGTACACTGCTCCTCACTGTTGAATAAGAACAGAAAGATATAAAAGCTCACAAATACTTTTTTAAATTTCAGATCAATGTTAATTCAAATAGGTAATTAATATTGCTTCTCTGGTAGCAACTCTACTAAAAATGTTTCATATTATAAATTAGCCATCTCTTATGCGAAGAGCTATAGTCAGTGTTTCTACGTAAGACTGCTACATAACTGGTGCAGCTTCATTTCCATAATTAGCAACAGTATATTTTAAACAAATTAAGAGGCTTATAGGCAAGCATAATGTACATTAGTATATTGATAGAGTACTTCGTCTAAGTCATCCTTTTACTACTAAAAGGAATCGAGCTAAAAACATAGCTGTTAACTTCTCTGTCTACAGCTCGGCTGTGTTCTGCAGGCAGTCCAGTCTGCATGTGCTGAAATTTAATCACCAAGGACATCTGTCAAGTCATTTGGATTTGGGCTTTTTTTTTTTTGTCCCCATGTTTAAAGTTTTTTCTGCCCTTAACAACACTAAACTAAAAAAAAGTCATCAGCACACTCTCTTTCCTTGTCTATTAGTTGTCCTTTCCACAGAGGATTTCTGAAGACTATACTTTTTATTATATATGTAAGAAGGTATTAGGGACCATAAGAGCTCTATTCCAAAGATAATCTGGCAAGCCAGCATAATTATACATTTATTAAACTTACTTGTTAAAACTCACTTCAAAAGTCAGGAATATAACTAACCTGTTAGCTCACTTTTCAGATAACTTCTGACTACCGCACAAAACCACGGTAGCACGTGTTGTCAATAGGTTACACCAAGCATGTTAACTCATGCTAAAGCCCTAGTAGTAGGGTGAGACTTTCAAAAAAAATGACACCAAACAGCTGGGGGTTTGAAACTTGAAAAATATTGAAAATCTGCCTCTTCTTTTACAGCATAACTACAAGGTAAGCACCTAACTTGCACTGCATTCTCTTCTCAAACTAGGAGTGAAAATTTAGACAGAAATAAGACAGGGTCACAAAAATCCACATAAGTTTTAGGAGAAAAACACCAGTAATCTAGAAGAATTATTTAAGTACCAAAATTGAGAAATAGAATTGAGAAATCAATTATCTCAATAGTTGCTTTTCTGAGAAGGGGGGATGAATACCGTTAGTAGTATTTTGGAATCATGTTTTGGTACTTTTGTTCTTCAGCAAAAACAAAGAAGCTATGAAGCAAGAAGATGCTTATGTACCTTTTCAAGGTCATGAAGCAAAAATCACTGCTACAGGAAGCAACCAGTAGCAGTAATAAAATACATTTCCTTTCCTGGTTCAGGTATTTGTAAAATCTGTGCGTTGCAGTATTAGACTTTGGCTTAATTGAAAAAAAGCTGTATTTATTGTCCAAATCAAAAGACATGTATAGGTGCAATCACTGGAATAGGGTTTTTTCAACCATCAGTCTCACCTAGCAGCATAAGGCAGCTATGCCTACACAAACTGCAACAGGCTATCCCATGGCATATCCTAAAAATCATGCCTCAAGAATATTTCATGATTTTCCATAATCTAGACAAGGAACTGGAGCAACCATAGGTGAACTACCTCCACTAACCCACAATGTGGTACTGAATGTCCAAATTCACTTTCCATTACACTGGAAGTCAGAGACGGGAGGTGGTGAGCCTCTGTGAACTTCAGCCATAAAAAAACTGTAGGAAAAAATCTGGGCTCACTACAGCACCAGAAAAATTCCCACTGACTCAAGTGGTACAGGAAGAGAATCATCATCTCACAGACAGTCACTTGCCCCCTGACCCCAGGCCCCTTCGCAACCTGAAAGCAATTACAATGCCAGACAATGACTTACTCCATACTGCCATTTATGCAATGACTTCTCCCACCTGAAAAGGTGATGCAATTGTTGCAGAGAATTGTTCACTTCTTCATACAGAGATGTTTGTTGTTAGACACTTCCACATGGACAAATTAGATGCAGCTCATTACCTCTCTATCTCCTTTCTCATCTGCTAAGCTAATTGCTACATCTTGAACTCAGAGTGCCATGGGAGCTTTCTATAAAATATACCCTTACATTGTTCTTTCATATACCCTGTGAGACAAGTCTGCAAAGTTAGGTTGCACTTGCTGGGAATAATATTGTATTAATTTATAACCATATTAAAAAATGTATTGTCTTCCTATCAACACCAAAATCTACACAATACAACAGAAATTTTGTATACTTATATCCTTAAGGGAGGAGTGGAAAAAATAACTATATTTCAAAAAGAAACATCTCTGATGCTAACTAAAATACTGATAATCATGTTCAGGTTAAAGAGGTTTCTGACTAATCTTTTTAAATTATGTAGCCACCTAAAAAGCTCTTCTAAAGTAGCCAGTGTAACTTCCTTGAGTTGGTCTACCTTTCTGTTGCTTTCCCCCATAAATTTTGAAGTTGCACTAGTCATACATACAGAGGAGAATTCCTCCATGAGAAACGCCCCCCACCACTTCTCCTGTTAATGGTCCTTAAGAGCGAGAAATTTATGTTTGTGCTTTAGCAAACAAAAACAATCTGTACTAAAAAAAAATCTGCACCAAAGTTTATTTTGGTATGCATTAACTTGAATCCTAGAAACCATGCTTTGGCTGGGGGAGATTTTGTAGTGCTATAAAGAACTAGGATCCATGTTTCAGTGATCCTTGTGCCCCATGATATCCCACCCTCTTTATAAGTAGTTTATCAGGTAACAGCATATACCAAAAATCACCAAGAAGTAAAAAAATCACAAAATCAGTACCAGTACTGTGTTGTGGTCATTGTACATCATCTTGTTTGTTACAGGAAGCTGTGAGACCCTATGACAGCAACACGCTTTGCAACGCACACTTTATACTTTGCTACGGTTTGCATGTATCTTTCCTGCATTTGTAGTTACCCTCAGCACACAAATTGTCCGACTAGTCTCAACAGCCATCAAGCACCTTGACGCTAATCATACTGGAAATATGTATAAGGATTGTGCTTCATATCAACACATTGCATGAGAATCCAAGCTCCAAAGCACCATGAGTCAACACCTCCACCAGTTTCACAGCTAAGGAAAGCAAAACTGGAAGGACAGTAACACAAGAGAAAACTTGTGGTCAAGTATGCCACCAAGAGGCAAAAAAAGCAAAACTGAACAAGGCAAGGAAGAACAAAAGAGCAGCATCAGCATGCAAAATATCTGGGAAACCCTCAAATGATGTGCAATGTGGGGTCTGCCTTCACTACACAGTCTTCATCTTTAACTTCTGGATTGTAACTCTGCACAAGGACTGAAATCCAATGTGCACAGCGGCAAGAAGCTTAAGATCTGTGGAATCGTTATTAACACCAAAGTGCAATAAACAGGGTGAGAAACAGTTCAACAACCACCGATCCCACATTTTAAAAATCTCCCAGTTTCTATGTAGGAAATGGTTCTCCAGGAAGCAGTCAGATTTCAAAAAACAGAGCACCTTTTAGTTTAGAAAAAAGGAACAGCTGACAGCTAACACCTCTGAAAATCTGGCCATTTCATGGAAACTTGTAGATGAAAACAACTTAAGTCTTAAAATTACTGGTTTTTTCCCATCCTACAGCTCTGTGTTGGCAGTGGCTGCTATATTGATTTAAGAGTCCTGTTTTCCCAAACATAAAAGTGAGTATTTTTTTTTTAAATCTGGTCTACGTCAGGCTTTCAAGTTTCTCGAGTTGTGTGTTTTATGTGAGAGGATTTAATGCTGTGTGGCTTTTAAAATTCAGGGGGTCTGATCATAGTGGGTGCTATCACAGTCTTTTTTTTGTAGGGTAATGGAATGAAGTTACTCTGTACACCAAGCAGTGTTAAACTGTCTAAAATCTGAACGGCATTAGTGAAATGAAAGAGTAACAAGCTCTTCATTACTCTCAGGTAACATATTGAAAGTGGCAAAAAGGGGAGTTCGCACTACACTTATTTTTCCCCATTTGTGCTTTATAAATGGCAGATGGTTATGTTATTTTCTAAGTTTCAGCGGCAGCCAGGACTCTTAAGTTTTTCTAGAAGAAACCCCTCTCCTTTCTATTCTTTTTTTTCCTCCGTTATCTATTTAAAAGGGAGATTTTTCCAAATGCTCTAACTTTTCAGGAAGGGAACCAAGATACAGAGGGCAAGAGTTTGGTAACAATTCATTATTTCTCTCTTTCACCTCAGAAATAACCAAACCTGTGTAAGACTCTTCCTGCTGGCTTACTAGAGGCACCAAAAATAACTCTCAGAAGCAGAAGTGACCACTACAGGACTTATGAAGGGGTCTGTGTGCCCTCTGCTGGCACCCGCAGCACAGCTCTAGCCATTGCTTTCATTAGGATGTTTTCAGGAAAACTCACTCCCACAGCTATGAAAACATTAGATGTTCTCTATTTCGTCTCTATTTCTTACAGTTTTTATGAGTATTTAGCTGTTTCTGTGGCCCAATAATCTTCTTACATCTCAACAGATTAAGTATTTTCCTCATCTCCCACTGAATACTTTATTATTTAGGCCAACCCAGGAAACAAGGACCTAGAAACAACATTTATCCACAGAAATGGAATGGTTTGGCAACATGTCTCAGTTACAGTGATAAGATAACCTTCTGTCTCAGTTCTCTCTCCAGTCGCTTTCGCACCAGTTAAAAAGAGCTGGTATGACAGTTTTCAACACCCCCTGAAGGACTAATCTTGAAGGGGAAGAGTCTGGAGAGGAGAACATTAACTCCAATTTTTGAGGATGTCCTTGCAAGCAAGGGCACAGGGCATTCAAAGGGGCATGCTGAGAGCAGACACTACTCAAATTAACATAAAGCTCTTCACAGCCCCTCCTTTGCCAAAGATCATGTCTAGCATTTTACCTCGTGATAGAAGGTAAAAACATCTGTAACATGAGCTGGGAATAACTGCTATCTCCCTGATGGTGTATATAATGTGAACAACAAACCAACTCCAGCAGCTGCTCTGGAAGCAGTGACTTCACAGCATCACAGTTCACACAGGAATGCGGTAGGGCCGCTGGACACGGGAGGCCCCTGCTTCAGCAGAACCAGAGTTTAAACATGCTGGTCAAACACACAGTTAGGCTCAAGACTTAACATCAACTGAGCGTTTGAACATTTTTATTGTGACCAGCTTGACCCAGCTACTAACCGTGCAATGCAGATGGACAGAAACTCATCACAGATTATTCCTCAGAAGTGTCAGGAAACTGAGAAAGAAATACCAAGTGTCTGTGATACAGTCATGACAGTAATTCACAAATAAGTAGTTGTTGTTTAAAAGTTTATAACTGGGAGAGCAATGAGAAAGTTAAGACTACGTTATCTAAAGAGAGTACAGACTAGGCTACACAGGATAATTTCATGCAACAATTGTTGCAAAGTATTGCTTCCTTTCCTCTTCATATCTTCAAATATAAAAATATGGACATTTCCATCAGCACACAGTAAGAAATTAGTTTTTTTATCAGGTAAAGTTTGTACCTGGTCTTCACTTGTTAAGCCAAGGTGCATCACAAAATAAAAATGAACCAGGAAATCAGAATTTGGCAGAACATCTTGACGCCTAGTCATCATAGCACAGATCAGCCTGTATGCCTGAAGTTTGCCTTCCTTATATTCATTTGGCAGGGTGGTTGCCTGAAAAGAGCAAAAACCTTGTATTATTACTTTTTTTCTAGTAGCCAGCTAATGCAAAACTGTATCTTCAGCAGATTTAACATAAAGCAAATCTGTTTCATGTATTTATTAAAAAAGATTCAAGTCCAAACAGCCTTTCAAAGGTATTTGTCTTCTTAGCCAGCAGTGATCATAAAAATTAAAAATAACGCAACATACATGAATTCTGTACCGATATAGAAGAAAATACTAATGTGTGAAGATTTTAGAAATAACTTACCTTGAACAACCATGATGCAAATATTCTGAGAGGAGGAATTAAGACAGGAGGAGAGGGAGTAGACTGATTGTCCACACTTATAGCAAGGTTGTCCCGTATCTAATATTTTTAAGAGAGTTAATAAAACTGATAAAGAGCATTAAAAAACTATTTCATACTATTACTTTTTCATTTTATTTACTTTCAAGGTACTACACCCTGCGCTATACTCTAAGTCAAAACTACCAGGAAAGCTTGTTCTATAGTGCTTCCCCACAGCCTAAGCAAATATTACCATTTGAGGTCATACCATGGGCTTTTACACCAAATACCAATGTTTGCAGTATTCTATTCTATACTTCTATTTTCCTTGCTACTGTTCCCTCACCCCATTTAAATTAACCAATCTAAGTTTTCTTGTCATGGAACAGGAACATTCTCTATTGGGGATACCTACTAGAAAACAAACAAGATTATCTTTTTTTATGGCAGAATCCTCCAAATCTCATGCTTATGTTCCAGATGCTAATACTAAATCAAAGTTCGTAATTATTTTTACAAGAAAAGAAAAATCATTGTAATTAGCTGTAACCATCATCTACGATACCTTTGCAAGTTTATACCACAACTCATAAAGATACCCAAAAACTTTTGCATGGATTTTAGGTGACTGTATATTGTTCACATCTCCAAGAATTCCCAAGATCCTCCTCCATAGCACAGCAGCAGAATCAGGATGCCAACCGATAAGGCTTCCACCAGCAATTATACTGCAGTCATCAGCAAGGAATTCACTACTGTCTGTAAATTTAAAAAAGTTCAATTTCCAGGAATTAGAAATGCAGTGTCAATAAAATAGGAACATTACCCCTCCTAACCATCTTCCATCTCAGAAGTATTCTCTCCCACCAAATCATCTTTTTCATCGCTCAAGCTAGCACGATTCAAAGAAAAAAATGGCAGAAAATGTAGGCTAAAGGGCCTTCCACATAGAGACGACACAGCTAAAGATCAGTTTTATATCAGATCGACTGCCCCCATTCAAGACTTTTTTTTTTAGCAGGGAGGAAAATGCAGTTATATGGAATACTCATGTACTCCAAGAGATTTATTCAATCAATAACTGGCTTTTACAGGTAATATTTCTATTTCCAAAAGTCCTTTCTTTTTTAAGATCACACAGTGTAAAATGACCTGGAAATGGAACTGAATAAAGGAACTAAAAAGTATGCACTGCTAGTGATGAAGATATGCTCAGGCATTATTATTTATCCAGAAGCAGTTTCTCAGATAGCAGTATGCAAATCAAGAAAGAAAGCAGGGTTTTGTTAAGACTGTCAGGATAATGGAACTAATATGCTTAAACAATAGAAGAAAAATTCCACATTGATGTGCAAATTTTAATGACAAAAGCTGTTACATTATCTTCTACCAGACCAGGGAAAGCTTCGTAGTAGCCTGCCTGCAGGCAGAATCAGACCTATGGTCCAGCATGGCACCCTGCAGTGCTCAGCAGCCAATGTTTTGAGGAAAGTTGCAGGAAACCTCTATGCAGGCAGAGGGTAATTACTTGTGTCCTTCCAGGGCCCAAAGAAAGTTAGCAAAATAAAAGCCATTTCAGATGTTTTTATGTTTGCTTGAATTTATTTTTTAAAAAGCTCTTGGGTTTTTTTTTCTTTTTTTTTTTGCTTTGTTTTGTTTGTTGTAGCATTATGAATTCCCAAAGTGTTAAAACAGATATTAGTTATTAAGCACATTAGAGGGATCTTCAACAGATCTATCTTAGGGAAGTTGCATCTATGCTGTTCAGTGGTGGCGTATCAGTATGTTTTTTGCCTTACACCACAGAGGTTTAAACTGCAAAACAAAGTTTTGTGACTTGGGTGAGAACCAGAAATGCAGTTAAGGGCACATTTGCTCTGTTGGGCAATTATACCCCATTTTTCTTTTTAGTCTATGTTACCTTTCAGGTTATTTTATGTAATTCTTTCTCTTTGTGCACACAAAAGAGCAATCTTCGCATCATAGACATAAAGAAAGCAATTAATTTATCATACATAATAATCCTTACCATGTACTGTATTACATACTACCTTCTATACAACAGCAGTCTGAACTGTTGAACTAGGTGTGCTGGCTCATTAAATTAGAGATATTTCAAAGAAAAAGTGAATACGAAAAAATATCCTTGAAACTATGTATCTCTTAGCAAAAACAGCCTATAAGATAGTTACTGAAATAACATCTGTCTCACATTATTAGATGGGAAGGTACCTTTACAAATTGCAAAGAAATCAAAATATTTCAATAAGTAATCATGAGTGTTGTATATGTTAAAGATACTATAAATAAAAGAAAAAGGTAAAGGACTTTTACTTCCAAATTAACTCTTCTGAGAATGCCACTTATGACATCCTACTGGAGTATAGGCATTGTGTACTTTGAAGTATAAATAAGGAGGGTAACAGGATTAAGATGAGAGAAGTTATCATGAATTAACCAGTTATTTCCTACCAGTCAAAATACATAGTAAGCAATTTCCTTAGACCATTCTGCTATGAAATAAAACCAATTAACTTAAAAGATAAATTAAATTAATTTATTTTACTTGAACACTGGGGCAGGCTAAGAAAGCACAAGTAATCAGCTATCACAACTCAGCTGATTAGTAGTAATTTGACACAGTAAGCAACCCAATTATTTTCAACTGTGTGATCATTTTCTGGATCACAATTGATTGGCACCTATATCAGCTTTCATTTGATTATCCAAATTCACTCTGGGCATTCAAAACTCATTTTTGAATGAGCATTATAAACGGAACTTCGTGATATATGCCAAACGAAACATACTTTTTATAAGCACACCGAACTGTATAAACTCCCTTTTTTGAGATAAAAATCTAAAATAGTAAATACCTTTTCTGGAGTACAGTACCTGTTAAATTTGCAGTATCTGAAGGACTAAGCTGAAGCCAGCGAGGTGCATCAGGATACACACAAACACCCGCTGACGCATTAACTTCATGGTCTTCTTCAGAAGCTTGCCAGGGGATAAGTGCGATCTCTACTTCATTATTATAGCCATTGGATGTGTCGCTGCTAACACTTTCACCTAAAGCAATAAGATTAATACAGATCACAAACCCTGGTTTTAAAGGCTACATGAGCAAAGCATGATGAGAAAAGTGTCTAATATATCGGTAACAAGATGAAATTATGACACTGATTTCAATTGCTACACTTAAGAAAAATACTGTATTTTTTGGAACTCACTTTTTTCTCTCTCTCTATGATTTCCATGTGATTGCTGCAAGTCTGCTTTCAAATCTAATTCAGCTGCACTACTGCTTCTTCGTACTAGTACCTTCGGAGAAAAAAAATTAATCTCAGCTTATTACGGTTTTGAGAACTAAATCAAATTTTAGCAAATTTAAGATACACACAGTTAGTAGAAATTAATTACAACTCAGTCAAGATATTTTCATGAATATTTAGACTACCCAAATGTCTTTAAATGTCTTAAGGAAACCATCATGCTTTCAATTTCAGTCTTTATCCTCCCTTTCTTAAACTCAATTTTCATACCAACAAGCAGGACTTTTTACTTATGTTTTTCCACAAATCTGAAATCGTTCAGTACTTTTAAAAGTATCAAAAAATCTTTCAGGAAGAAATCAGTAGTCATCTCTTACCTTGGGGCATTATTGCATTGCAAAACAACCCACACAAAGACACCTGATCTTTTGTTTACCTCCTCCTTCTTTGCCAAATGGATTTTTAGCCTACGTGCTGAAAACCCTTCAGACAGTTTTCTGCTTCTAGATGATACTACTCTGTCCCTAAGCATAATCATTTTTCTTTACATCTGTCAGATCACCTTCAAATTCACATTTCTTGCAACTCCATGTCATCTATAATAGCAAAACTTAATTTCTGTCATAAAAAAAGAATACATTTTCCATTGCAAATATGGAACAAAAAGACCCAGCGCCTTACCCTTAGGAGCATACTAGATCTAACTGCTGAAGGAATTTCTACTCTAAAATTCCTCAATTCAGTTAACATTTCTGAAATTCCATTTTAGTATTTTCAATTATTAGTATTACTATTTTAAAATAAATTTCTTGAAGCAAATTCTGATCCACTGGCCAGACATTAATCTATTTGCTCTTCCTGCATATAGCTGTGTCCTGGTTTCAGCTGGGATAGAGTTAATTGTCTTCCTAGTAGCTGGTATAGTGCTGTGTTTGGGTTCAGTATGAGAAGAATGTTGATAACACACTGATGTTTTCAGTTGTTGCTAAATAATGTTTAGTCTAAAGTCAAAGATTTTTCAGCTTCTCATGCCCAGCCAGCAAGAAGGCTGGAGGGGCACAAGAAGTTGGGACGGGACGCAGCCAGGACAGCTGACCCAAAGTGGCCAAAGGGGTATTCCATACCATGGGACGTCATGCCCAGTATATAAACTGGGGGGAG
>JAVJGG010000082.1:9045418-9082143 GCA_035590195.1 Aviceda cuculoides
AGGACAGCTGACCCAAAGTGGCCAAAGGGGTATTCCATACCATGGGACGTCATGCCCAGTATATAAACTGGGGGGAGATGGCCTGGGGGGGCGGGGGGGGGAGTCCCTACTCGGGGACTAACAGGTCAGCAGGTGGTAAGCAATTGCATTGGGCATCACTTGTATATGCCAATCTTATTATTATTGTCATTTTATTATTATTGTTGTTATTATTATTATTGTCTTCCTTTCTGTTCTATTAAACCGTTCTTATCTCAACCCAAGAATGTCACTTTTTTTTCCAATTCTCTCCCCTATCCGACTGGGTAAGGAGGGAGTGAGCATGCAGGTGTGTGGTGCTTAGTTCCTGGCTGGGGTTAAACCATGACAATATGAGAAAGTCAATTATTGCCACCAAAGAGACAACTGGCTTGTAGAAATAATTACTATATTATCTAATTTTTCTTTTTTTTTTACCTGGAGAGAATTGACAATCATTTGCAAGAAATACATGTTTGCTTGTGCTGCCTGATAGAATGTAGAGTGGTCTATCTTCCCTGGCAAATCTGGCTCTTGGTGACCACTAATGACAATATTTCAGTGGGTTGTGATATGAAGTCAAACTGGTTCACATGGTTCATTCGCAAGTTATGCAGTGAATATACGGTCAAACTCCAGCTTCCACTTACAAAAAGGGTGAAAGTGCAATACTGGTAGCAGCCTGGCAGCGTATGCTTGTGAGTATTTTATAACACATACCACTAAAATAGAATGGGGAGCCCGGTTAACTTCTAATTCCCCCAACTACTGAGCTTACTTCTCTCCCTCTCCCTTCTACCATGCAAAGCAGACCAGGTTTTCCTTCCTTTCTGAGACACTTTGTTATTCCTGAAGCAATTAATGAAAGCACTCTGCAGAAAATGTCTGGTCTCTCCTTTCTATAACTAACTGTTAATGGTACTTTAAGTCTAGACATATGGGAGAGCCAAGGTCCAAAGATGAGATTCAGCTTGAAGTCCTCTGTGCTGTACTGCATTGTACTTCCACAACAATGATCAGCCTCAGTCATTTATTATTTCTACTGTTTATTCAAAAGTTGCATTAAAAATTTATGAAGCTTGCCTGTCCTAACATTAACTTCCACAAACTTTTGCTATACAAAGCTGGTGATACAAATTGTGCTGAAGGAAAGCAGCCATGAATTATTTATATTTAAAAAGTTACGAACTTCTTGTTTATATTTAGCATTAAAAAAAAGCACAAAAGTCTTGTATAAGACTAGAATATAGCCAATTACATAAAACTGCATAAGCAACTGGCAAGATCAGGAGACACAGAATGATCATACCAAATAGCATAATGAACAGCTACAGCTCAATTCCAGATTCCACACTAGAAATGTGATCAATGATTTTTCACACTTTCAGTTGCTAGTTTCTAAACACTAAAAGGCATCTGATTAGACATAAAACATTGCTAGAATCTTATTAATCATCACTTTCTATTTTGCCTTACTTGCTCAGCTTCATGTTCCTTCTTTGTATATCCCTTATTTTCCTGAACTGATTTGGAGTCTGAAGGAGTTAAATTATGAGAACTTCCAGTCTTTTTACCTAGAAATTTTAGAAAGTAAACAAGAAATACAGACATTTGTGGGACCAAAGTACATAGCAAATCATATGGAAATTTCAGTTACGTTTACATGTACACTTTTTTATTTATAGCCAAGTGAAGTAATGCAACATTAAAATAGAATACAAGATGGTTTGAAAAATCCTTCGTAAGCGTAACATATTTGCACAATAGGAACAGCAGCAGAACTGTTAACTTGAATACACAAAATTAAAAAGCAAGCCAGATAATAAAAAAATTTAGGAGTTACACAAAATGCATCCATTCAAAGGTTTCATTTTTAACTGCCCCGCTTTATAAAAGATCATGTGCTGCATTTGTGGTCTGTAACTTCTTTAAAATAGTTCTTTCAACAAAATGCCAACAATATATTTACTAAGAAAACAAGATAAAAACCATTTTAGAACAGAGGTGGAAACCAAAATAGATAAAAGCAGCATTTATGAGGCTGAACAAGTCTCAACAGTTCTTCTTCAGAAGTACAGTATTGCTGTATCTTGTCAAAATTACCTTGAAAAAAATCAGATGGAAATTGATCTGTAATATCTGAAGTGCTGCTACTTCGAGTTAGCTGCTGCTCTTGGTCTGCAAATAGGCCTGTTGAATTTTCCAGCTGTTGAGATTCTTCAACTTCTGTTGATTTAATTAAAACACAAAATATTTGCTTCACTGCAGAATTATGTACACATGTGAATTCCTTGCCTAAGAAAGCTATATGAAAAAGTAACCCATTCAAATATTTAGAATTCCCAAGTTACCAAGCTAGAATGTAACTCCTAGTTACAGAAGTTACAGCTGAAGTTTTATAAAATATCCTTAGAAAAATTGTAAAGTTTAGAGAGAGATGTATGAGTTGTGTAAGTGGTAAAAAGTCTAGAAAAAGGATATAAATTACTTTGGGGTTTCAGAGTGCACAAGGAAGGGTAGGAGGATGTCACGTGAACAAAGCTGTGTTTTTCAGTGCTAGAGACCCAGACTAGACCCTGTTTGTTCTGTAAACAGAAATAATAGAGGAGACGCAGCAAAACTACTATAAATGCAGAGTGCAGAAAAGATGGCTGTGCTTACTGACTTTTTCTCCATAAAGAGGGGAAAGGGAGAATAATAAAGGCAAAAATTCAGAGTAAAAAAAGATCTGAGCTACATATGATTCGGGCTTAGTTTGTGAGGACAAACTGAATCATGCAGCTTTTTTGCTGTAACTGCAAATGAGAAATAAAAAGAGAGGAGAGGCATGAAAATTCAAGTGAGAAAGTAAACTGACATACGGGGGAAAAAGCAACAGAACTCTTGAGATTAGCTAGCCACACAATGCTTTTAGAAATGCATTTCTCTTAGCATTGGGGGCTGGGTGGGGACAGACAGTAACACTCAGGATCAAGTAGGTTCCCATTCAGTAGCAGCGCTTTCAGCTATAGCCACAACACTGGTTAATGCCACCTACCATACCTAAGTTAATTGCTAACTCTTTCCCTAGAAAGCCATCAAAGAGGTGGCCCACACCCCCTACCAAAGCTGACCCAACCAAACCACCAGCAGACCGTTCGAGGTGTTCAATCTGCACAGCCAATGCTATTTACCTTTTTTAAAAAATTATGAAAAATGCTGCTGTAGCAACTCTTATGAGAACCCTTGAATTTCTTTTTTTCAATAAAGAACATGAGCTGAATTAGTAAGGCTTCCAGATTTCTTTCAGCATATTGTTACATAATATGCACATTAATAAAATTGACCAGCTTTCTACTCTCCTCCTCTTGTCTCCTTTCCTCTGCTCTGCTCTCTGTCTGCTCCACAGGCACTGACATTGAGGCTACACTTACTCAGAAATGAGCAAGAAGCACAGCCCCTTGGGGTACGAGATTACAGACCAATATACACAGATTGCAGCCACAGCCTGCAGAAGGAGGACAGTATGCTTAATTCATTCAATCTACACTACCAAGTGAGTTTAAATAATACTTAAATACTTAATAAACATTGCATGTATTTCAGAAAATTACCTCACAAATACACATGTACAAAAACGTAACTGTTCTGGTATTTACTGACCTCAAAGTATCACTGTTGACTTTAAATGTCTTACAGAAAGCAATAAAATAAAATAGTAAATGAAATTCACTAGCTAGAACAATTTCAGTGTTACAACTGAAGATAACTTGAGATGAAAAAACACTAAAGAAATTTCACGGAATAGGAATCCCTAGACAGCCATAATGCACCACATACAAAACTTTTCTTTTCTTGCTACAGCAGGTAATGACTCTGGTTAGGGCTTAAGAGTCAGAAATCCCTCCCAGGAAGTGATGTGGGAGGTTAACAAAGTCCTATTTTCAGAGACTTACTAGCTGGAAACAGAAATAAAAGAAAGTCTGCTAACATGATAGAGAAATCTCACTGCTTCCACCAACACATCTTGGCTACATGAATGTCCTTTCATTCAAAAGGATGAATGTCCTACAACAAAGTAGCTTTGTATTCTCAGGCCATTAAATCTGGTTTTCACATCTTTGTCTGGGTACCAGTACAGAATTCAGTTCAGAAGTTGTACGCTTAGGGTTTGCTCAAGCTTTATCACAGCAGCAAGTTCCACAGGACGAGACTGTATCAAATGCAGGAAAAAAATTTACTACACTTTTGAGCAATAATATGCCCACTTCAGTCTAAATAACCACTAAAACGCCCAAATCTGGATTGCTGCCTTTAATTTTTGCATTCCTAATCCTCAGTATATTTGGTCTGCACTGTATTAAAACTTTAACAACTACTTGGAAGCCTTTAATAAATCAAGTAATTTGAAGTGTAAACATGAATAAAAGGATTTCTTTATCAAGAAATCAAAATAAATTTTACTTTAGTTACTAGGGAATATAAATCTAATTGTAATTCATGGTAATCTTTAATACTAAAATGAACAAAAACTGCATTGCCTGCAGTACTACAAAAATTTTGAGAGAAATCAAACACTATCTGAGAACTAAGGCACAGACAAATCTTCTAATTTGCTTCTGGAATCAATAATTACAGGAAGAATTCTTTAGAAGGAAAAAAAATCCACATTTGTAAGCACCAATTTGTAACTGAGCGTAACATAGATTAAATGAGATTTCTTCTGTAAATTAAGCAGCTCCATCAGCTGCATTTCTTTGCCTGCATATTTTGCTTGCTCTAGCCCATACATTCAAGCATTCAACTAATTTCTACGGTAGTTCCTTGAAAGGATATCACTGTCCTCCCTGAAAAGGTTACTTATTTTGACAATGAACCCCATGACAGAATAACAAAAAAGCATTAGAAGTAGCCACTTTTTGCCACCCTTCATAACTTTGAAAAAGGACACGATATGCTCCTATTAAACTTACTCATCTCTTAATGGCTACCAATATTACTAAACACCATGTTTTTAACAGATCCAAGGCATGGGAAACAGAACCAGTGCAAAACATCTCATTCCACACTACTGAAGAATAATCAACTAGACAGAAAGGGAGTAGACAGCAGTTTAAAAATACAAAGAACATTTATATAAAAGATGACTTTAAAGTACAGTACCTGACAGTCTGTGAGAGCAAGAAGTGTAAGAGATACCAGGTAAAAGAGAGCTCACAGTGTGAAGCAGAAGAGGTACACTTTTAGTAGCTGGCAAAGCCTCATAAAGATGAACACAGTTGCTGATAGACTGGCTTCGCTTAGCTTCCAGGAAAAAAATAAAGCAATGATTATGTCAGAAAAAAATAATGAAATACTTGGGGTTTTGAGTGTCATGATACAATGAAACACAAAGCTTTTGAAAAAAAAAAAAAAATAGTTTTACAACATTAAGCCCAGAAGTACTTCCTATAAGCTGTAAGTTAATAATGTGCAACTGTATCTCACACATTGAAAGTGCAATAATCAGTGGTTTCTGAATCACAGCAGTTTGACAACATGGAGTATTTCATTTTGTCAGTGTATGATTCCTATCTCTGGACTAATTCCACTTATCCTTTTTTTTTTTTTTCATTGAAGTATCTGTAGCAGTACATACAGCTCAAAAATAAAGAATGGGAAACTTATTCAAATTCCCCTTTACTAGCAGTGCTCCCCCCAAAAACCAGCTACCTCTTTCATTCATTCATCTCTGCTGAAAACAATCCATTTTCATCTGAGAAGCGGGATAGTGTGCTTCTCAAAAATCAATCTAAAGATACAGCTGCCTCTCATTTTGCTTTTAAAACTTGGCAACCCAGCTCCAGACTGGTACCCTGGTCTGATGGACAGCTGACCCTGCTTTGAGCAGGAGGTGAGACTTGGTGAAGTTCCTTACACCCTGTATTATCCTGTGCACTCTGGTTTTGGGGTACTGAGCCCTGCTTTCCACATTTCTGAACAGGATGATGAAAGGGATGCAAGTTATGTGAAAGCTTTTAGAGTTCTTAAGTCACCACAAGGGAAGGTAGAAGATAAGTGCAGCCTGAATGCAAATCTTAGTGAATTTGTCTTCAAAATAGCAACACTTAAATGGGCTCACTGTTTCTTAGAAAAAGAAAGGCTACCAGAAAAACACTTTCCAAGGTGGCTAACTCTAGAAGCCATCTAACATCATTAAAAACTTGGTATTTTATGGATTAATATGCAATTGTCATAAGCTTGAAGTATCCTTTAGAGAAAAACAGCAATTTACCATCAGTTGTATTACTAAAAGTTATGTTGAATTACAGAAGTCTCTAACAGAAATTTATTAGGAAAAAAAAAATCTTATTCACTGTACAGTTTCTCGTCTTGTACACAGCAATGTCAATGCTAACACTTAGAGGGGAGGAAGGAGGAAGCAAAAATACTCAAAAGTAGGGTAGCGGCAAAAGATTTTCTTCTGCTGCAGAAATACTCTGGCTCTTACTCTTACAGCTCTAGATACAAGCAGCAGATCAGAAGAAAGTCTTACCTGGAAGCAGGGGATGCTCTGATATTTGTATGTTGATTTAGGGGTTTGTTTTTAAAAGGAAGAGGGAGAATATTAGGGATTTAAAAGAAGCCCCCAGTGGGAGACACTTTTCCCAAAATGTTGACTCTGATAAAGAAAGTCCTCCCATGAACAGCCCTGGCTTCTGTATTACCTTAAGGACTGCTACATTTCATTCTGAAAGATGACACCTCTGGAGGCTTAGTAGCAGAGTTTTGTGTTTCTAAATAAACTTACATTAGAAAGGGGATATACATTTTATATATTTGAAATTATGATTTGTTATAACCACATGTGCAAATATAAAACTTTTTTGCACCTGCTGATTTGGGAGCCATTGATCATCACCAATCCCATGAAAGCCAGAACAACTCTCTTTTTGCACGACCATGAAACACAAAATGAAACTAAGGGCTTTTTACACAGGCTGCTGAAACGCTTGAAAGATCAGGTAATCGGTTCAATGCCTAGGGTCTCAGACATTCCCCCATCATTCCTCACCCTGTTCTCCCTTCTCCTGCTTTCCTCTTTCCAGAAGTAAACACGAGAGAAAAGAAGGAAAAGGAGGTGCTATACATACCTCATCATGCTAATAAAAAGAAAGCAAATGAAGTGAATATGAAGGATGAAATTGTTTACTAAATATCTGGTTTACCTTGTCCTCACAGTAAATAGCTAGCTGTATGAAAGTTCAGAAGCAATATATATAGCTGACTAATGTTAATAAATGCTTTCTTATGAATTGATAAAAATAGGAATGTACTTTACTTTTTTTACAAAAAACATAACTTGCACATAACTAACTTGCAATTAAATGTAATGTACCTAAAAGCATATATTTAGAATTTTCCAAAATACTTTGATTCTTTATTCATACTGGTAGCAGTCAAGACATTCAGACACAGGTACACAACACCTCTGATTAGGCATTTAATTACTAACTTGCACGACTTTTGGAAGCAGCCACAACTCAAAGGCAGATTTATAACTTGAGTGTTAGAGTGTTTGGGAACATAAGCATTTAGTTATTGTCTAACCTGTTGCTCTTTGACGAACAATATTTCTTGCTTTCTCAACTCCTGGGGCTCCAGAGGTTGTAGCACTTCTGAACCTCATTGGTTCCACAACTTCAGGATGACTTTTCCAACTTAATGAAAAAGATCTTCCCACTACAGCTGTCTTCTGAGGCTCTAAAATGCCGCCTTAGAGATAAAGAAAACAAAGTTCTCGAGCATTGTATGCTTTGGCACATATTTTTGTTAAAGTATGAATGGATTTACAAACACACATGAAAAGTATTAAACTTTTAAACAACATAGAAGAATCTTTACTATCATTAAAAAACAATCATTACTTCAACTATGTGCATCAATTGCAAGGTGGCACATAAATGTAGCTACAATACTGTAATGAATAAAGTTTAATGAAAATACATGGAAAAGAATTTTTGCATTCATGTCTATGTCAGACCACAGCACAGGAAACCACATTTCATTTCTGCTACACAGAAAAGACTGATTTTGAGTGCATACTAAAAACTGCTAAATAGCTATCTTCTATTGACCCCAATTACCTTTCCTCCCACAATGAAGGATGAGAATACATAAATCCAAAGCACTTCACATTTGATTAAATAGGGTCTTACAATAGATTAATTAGTATTTAATGTTAGATTAAATTAATTTTTAAGTTTAAACTTAAATATTTAACTTGTTTGATACAAAAAGCACTGAAGCACAGAGACTAACCTTTTCCTCTCTGCTTTTTTTCCTTTTGTTCACTGAGCTTATCCAATGGTAAGTTTGTCATTTCCACCCCATACACACTTCTTGCTAGCACCACTGTTAGAGAGTCCATGATATTGGCCCACTCATTTATGAGCTCCTCCCAGTCTGTCAGGGCAGACAGAACACTGAGCAGCTCATCCCACAGCTCCCGAGAAATGTAAACGCTCAGGTTTGCTCTGATCCAAGCCACAATGAGGGTCTAGGAGAAAAGAAACAAGTGACAGTTCATGCATTTCTGTCAAGATGAATTCAGCACATCAACCCACATGTTGATGAAGTCAACACCAACCTGCATATTAGCATTGATTATTCATGATGCACAAGTACTATGTCTAGCTATTTTTCATCAAAAAAAACCAAAACAACCAAACAAAAACCAAAACCCAAACATTCCTAGAAATTGGTGGGTAAATAATTGTGAAAGTTACTGACTATGGAACTTTAAAAATTACAAAATGTATGTTTCAGATGGTCTGTATGTTCTCTGGTAAACTGAAATAATACGCTGTGTATAAAAACAATAATAGAATGAAGAACTGTCTTCTATACCTACAGAATGATTGTAGTGATTGAGCTATGCCGAGGACACTCAGACCTAGATACTGTAGCTGAGCATGCGAAGTACAATACAATGTACAAATGTTTTCATCTCATTCAGTGTGACTCAGTTCTGACTCGCCAAGCTGAACTTCTAGGAAAACAGTTACACCAGGCTTATGCTTTAGAGATACTCATTGAAGACACCTCACAAAAAGATTCTGTGCCTGCCTGTTCTACCATGGTTCTTAATAGAGTCCTGAAGAACAGATCAAATCAACTGCTTGTTGCACCTGGAATCTGTCTCCCTCTGTTAGAAACAGTTTAGAAAATAATTACTTGTATTACTGCAAAGGAGAATTTTTTCATGTTTTACAAGTACGTTTCATAGTACTGTGCAATAGTACTTAACTAAAACTAGGGGTAATCATCATGAAAAATCAACTTAAAAACCAACCAACCAAACCCCGAACACTCACTCGGAAAAGTAATCCCGACATGCTTTGAGCAAACGTATCCTTTATTTGGTTTTCTCTTGGCTTCTGCATCACAGCTTCTGTTATTCTAAGGAGTATCTGTAACATCTGTTCCCTGGTTCCAAAACAAAATTGTACTTTTTGTTCATGTTCTATTAATTGTACTTGTTAATTTTCATGTACCAAAACCCCCTCTTAATTCTCCAGTAAGCCTTACATTTAGGAATGTGATCACATTTCAGACTTCACAGATCATTTGCAAAATAACATTAGTTGGTTGTGGACTGTAAAAACTAATTTTTGAGAAGGTGAAGTCAGGAATGGAAATACCAGCCAGAACCTTGAAGTCAAACAGTATCATGATGTAGACTCAGCAGCACCTGCAATCTCACAAATCAATTCAGAGGCCAGTCACAAGCATGATTTACATAGTAAGGTCTATCCCCAAGAAAGCCAGTCTTTCCCCGACCCAATAATACTCCCATAAAGTTAAAACGTTCATAATTTTCTCTTAAATTATGCAGAATATATGAAGCTTACCATGTCTTTTTATTCATTGATAGTTCCATTATCATGCGCCTAAAGATACTCAGAACTGCTTTGCAAGCATCAACTTGCTCCTTCAGAAGCACGGGGACTTCAATGCATGGTTCCAATAAGAAAACATTCGCAGAGTTTGTCAAGAATACCTTCAAAACAGGCATTTACAGTCTGTTTACATAGTGTCAGGAATAAAAAAGTCAAGACTTAAAATACTTCTCCTCTTCCAGTCAAACCTTTCATTTTCCTTAGAGCAAGTTTCATGTTTTACCTATAACTTCATTTTTCTACATCATTCTAGCAAAAACTCAGGTGGCATTTCAGACCCAACAAAGTCATGCATTGCACAGTATGGGTTTTGTAGGTATCCCTTCTATTTGGTCAGGCAACAGTACCATTCCTCCAGCTACTCACTTCCTGGCATTATATGCTTGAGGAACCACCAATATTTCCAGTAAATGAGGTTCAAGGAAAGCAAATGTACAGTTCTGATTAATTCCTAGTACCCACAGTAGAAAAGAAAATGAACCTTCCGTCTTAAAATAGGTATCTGGCTCTAAGACATGGTCACATAGTTTAATATTAATTTTTAGAAAGTTATAAATGAAGTCCAAATCGTATCTTACAAAAACCATCAACTGCTGGCAGTTGTTTTCCTTATACACTATACTATAATTTGTAGTGTGAGTTACACGATTATATAAGTTACAGCCTTGTTCCCTTTCTAGACACCACACCTGTAACGCAGCTTGAGCACCAGCTTTAACATTTTTGTCCTCGTCTTCTAATATACAACCTCTGCTAACAGCACTGGTAAAGGAATATGTTCTTCCCCAGCTGGATGAGCGCTTATGTCCTGAATGGTCAGAGGAAAGCTTTCAAAAACATGATTCAGTTAGTGACAAAGCAGAAAGGAGTATGTCCATATTTATTCAAAATAATTTAAAATGTCAAAAGCAAAAAATGGGGAACTGTCATGTCCTACATCCATTTCGGCATGGAATTCACGTCTATTATTTCTTAATCTCTGAACAGACAGATAGTATATGAAATTTAAAGCTTCATAAAACTTTTAAGAGCTATGTTGTTTAAAATATTTTATATCGCATTTGTAGTCACTGATTGCAGTAATATTTGATTTAAGCCTGGCAAAACTATAAATCCCCTACAAAAATAATCCATCAAAACCTTGTAATTCTCACTATGTTTTTACAACTTGAACCTCTTTCTCCGTACAACAAAACTTCTCTTTAAATAACTTTACAGTGTCAAAGTCAACTTTTACTGATGGTTCAATATAGGATACTAAAAAGATGATGCACAGAATTTGTATCTACACTTTAATTTTCTAGATTAAGGGATCTGAATCCAAATATTTCATCCAGTATATACAAATTAGTAGGTATTTTCAAATTCTTAAGTAACTACCACCAAAAGGAAATAGTCCTACATGCACTAGGCTAACAGACAGTGTAAATTTTAACACTGCAGAACGTATTAGTATTTCTTCCCTTAAGTTCTTGCTATCCTATTTGTTTAGACAGGGAATAATCAACAAATTACATTTTTCAAAATAGCTGCAATGCTTCCCTGCACTCAGTAAGAGCTACTCAACACTCAATATTTATTTCAATTTCTGGACCTTAAATAAAAGCATTTTTTCATCTTGGTTTTCCACACATTTTTCAAATTGTTATTTATCTACAAAGCAAGTTTAAAACTTAAATCATATAATGTATGCAAACAGAATAAAGTAAGCAACACTGATACCATACATGTTTACCATCCATCTGCACTGATGAATCCTCTAAGTTGACAACAGCATCCTGACTGTCTTCCTTTTTGTCTGGCTCCTCCATGAACACAGGCTTCTCTTGCAGTATCCACTTTCGATACACCTTAACCACTTTTCGTGTTGCAGATATATCAGAAGGCGGCAATAAAAAAGCCTAAATTGAAAAGTTAACTGATTTCACTATATATAGGACATAGATGTACATGCATATATAAACATATTCACACACCACCACCCATAAATAATACAGCTCAGAAAAGAAAAGATACATAATTTTTACTTTTCTGTCTGTACTAGGAGTTATGATTAATCAACAACCTATGCATATTAACTACATCATTCACAATTCCATAACTATTAATTCTAAATTACTTCCATGTTGTATTTGTTTGGACAACAGCAGAGGTGGGTTTTGCTCCTTGCAAGCTCTTTAAACAGCTTAACATGGATTCATCTCACAAGCCATTACTAGCCATAGAGGTCTGGCCAGCCGAACTTAGGTACTATGCTACACTTTCTGGAGAAGGTGACTTCAAATTACATCAGCAGTATACAACGTGAAATGCCATTTCAGCAAGTGTAGGTAGAGACAAGACAGTAAGTTGCGATGAGGATAACAGTGGCTGGCACTCAATCCTTTCTCCCTACAGTTTGGAAATCAACACAATGAATCTATTTTCAACATGCTACTCAATGTCTCTATATTTGGGAATCATTCTGTGAAGATGTCCCCTCCGAAAGCTTACAAAGGCTACACTGGCTGCTTCCCAGCATTTCTGGAGGCCTGAGGAGACTGAAAAAAAATACAGTGACAGAAGACCTTTGCACTGCAGTGAACAAGCACAGAAATCAATGTCTGAAAATATCATCTGGTACAAAAAAGCGTATTTTGCCAACAAAAAAAAAAATTTATATCAATATGCATTATATTACAAAACCTCTAAAGGAGATGAAAATACATTTTTCATACTAAAAAACAGGTCCTTCCAACTAGGAAGAGATTACCCACTCTCCATGATTAACAGGGCCGAAAACTATAGCATTGCATTTCAGAGTACTCACTCACTCATAGTATATTTTCCCATATCCAGTTTAGCTGCAAAACTGTTACAAAAAAATCTTGCTCATGTTGGGGAAAATCTTTGCATCATATAGTACACTTCCTTGTCTCTAGTCAGCACTAAGTGCAACATCCAACAGCTGATTCCAACAGAAATTGAAGGGTTAACAAAAGCAAGTTTAAATATGCCATATAGCAAGTGTATGTGAAATTTCTGAAAATGTCTTCTCAGACACTGTCAAGTGAAGGATGCAGAAACTGAAAAAGCCAGAAGCCACCTGCTAGAATATTAGAGAAACAGCAGCTCATCAGTGGAATGAATGGGCACTACACAGAATGCTTTCAGAAAGGCAAAGAAGTAGGGTAGAAAGGAAAAAGAAAAAAAGTAGAGAAGAAAAGAAAAAAAAAAAAAAGAGGAGATTCACAGTGACTAGTGAGATTCCTGTAAGTGAGAGATAAACACAAAAGGGATCCAAATACCATTATCTGTTTCAATTACTAAACACTGATCATATTTAATAAAAATAAAAGTACTGCATCATGCTAGCCTTTGTTCCTTGGAAGCTGATCTAACCTTACATACTCTGAACAAACACCAGGAGAGGGCACCATGCCACAGCAGTTCTTAACATACACAAAAGTACTCCTTCCCGTCAAAATGCCATCCATACCACTGAAAAGCTCTGGAGCAAGGAGTTCCTAAACCATGCCACACAAGATACTTCATAATAAAGCATGTGTGCTCCCTCAGCCACTGGAGAGTATCTTCTGCACATCTGACCTGGAACGGCTGCTTCAACCAATTGCTACCTTGGTACTAGACCAAAAAAAAAAAAAAAAAAAAAAAAAAAAAAACAAACAAAGAAACAAAAAAAAAACCTCTCCAGTAGGTCCACATGTATTTTTACCCCAACCAATTAAAAAGATGTCAAATTAATAAAAAATACTAGTAGAAGCAATCTATGTTCAAACAGGCATTAAAAACTGACATTGATCACAGGAACGAGAATCTTACTAATTCAAATAATAATTTTGCAAGCCAATAACTCTTTACATACCTTTAAATTACAACACAATACCAAGAACAAATAAAGTGGCCCATTCAAACGAGATACGCTGCTGTCTGACATCAGCAATAAGCTTCAGTTCTTATAAAAATTTCATAATTTTATCGTTAAAACTAGACCTAGGAAGGACTCCAAACTAAAAGGCTGCTGGTGTGATTAGCATCCAGTTTGACCAGTTATCTGACCAACAGCCTTCGCAGTGTTCTTTCTCATAACCATGACATCTCCTTTAAAATATATATATATATCTATATAATAGCAACTAAACATACACACTTACTTGTCGAAACACCTCATTAACAAAGTTAACATATCCTCGAGTGGATAAGAGGATTCTCTGCACCATCTCATAGACAGTCCGGTGCTGCTCTTCGATGCTGCAGAGGCTGGAATTGCTGAGCCTTCTGTCAGACAAGGTGCTGCTATTAGAATGGCTTCTCTCCTGCTCGCTTGCATAAGACATACTGGTTTCCAGCTCTGCATTTTTATCTTGGTTTACAACACCAACAGTCTACACAGAAGAAAATGCATGCTTAATTAAATAACTGAAATAGTGTACAAGAAAAATTTGGAGTACTTACGCAGAACTCAAGACACTAGTGCTCTTTTTCACACAACACACTGGGATCCCAGCAGTCAGGAAGTGTAATTTTCAGTCTACTACTTGATCCGAGAAGGAATTTGGTCTTATACTCTGCATGAGGTACACTTCATATGCCCAGAACAGCTGACTTGTCCACTCCATAAGACAAAAAAAGAGAGACGGGTGCAGTGGTGGGAGTAGAGAACAGACACAGTGGAGAAGAATCCTCAAGTCCCTTCATTTTTGGGAAAAGATGGATCATACCACTATACGCGGCTCATACTCTTGCACATCATTATTGCTCGCAACTCTTTGTCAGGTTTTGTTCTGGCTTTGCATGTATTTTGCAACATTGTGAACCATGTCCGGCTAAAATGAACCAGTCAGGAGAAGACAGAGGACTACAAAACTGCTTTTGAGTTACCATAAAAAGAACTCCAACTTACACTAACTCAAAGCATCGCCCAAATGCAGTTCTGCTTCATCTTTACATTAATAAGGCTATCCCTGTTCAACCAAATGAGCAGTAACTGAGCAGCAATAACATCTCTGCTGGTTTTCACAATGAACTTTTTTGGTAATATTCAGCCACACTCGTGAGGCACTGGCTACAGTCAGTGAACTTCAAAACCACTAAGAAGTCAGCATGTGCCAAAAGCTGGCACACAGCTTCAGCTAAGTGGTAACTTTTGACCAGTTTCTGTTTTGAGGGCAGCAATACCTTTATGCAACCTGAATATTTATTTGGTGTCAGCTGTCTATAAAATCCAGTGAAAAGAAAAAAAAATTCTTTTTCCAGGTTATGCCTCTTGGAATGGAACAGCACTTTATACAAAAGGTGGGATTTCCAATGAGAAAGAAAAGATCAAGCACTTTCAGTAAGTAAGCTACACTTAACTGGTTGAGGGCTTCCAACTTCTACAATGAAGAACTCCAAAAACAATTGACATGAAAATATACAGTTCTGCCATAATAGTTAATGTATGCTTTGTCCGCCGAATACAGATTTGACACTGACCTACTATTCAAGAGAAGAATATAAGTTGACATTGATCCTAAATTGTTAACAGGAAGCTGGAGACTATCTTAAAAGAAAAAGCATTTCTTTCTGTAAAATTCATTGTGAAGTCCCTAATCCTAAAGAAGCCTCAACCAGCAATTTGAAAGTGAAATAATTTTTAATATTTCATTGGAAACAGCTGCTATAATCAAGAGGAAAAGAAAGCAGCCTTTGATGTTGCTGGGAAATGGTCCATGGCACAAATAAACTAAGTTTGACAGTTTACAGATTCAATTCCAAAAGTCTAAACACAATACTGACAAAGCCAGTAAGGCATACAGCTACAAGGGAAAAAAAATTTCTAGTAAATTACTAAAGGGTCTCCCTCAGAGAGTCCCTCCTTCATCATAGAAAAAAAACCAATCAAGTAATCAAATATATCATTTATTCACTTAGGGGTAGCATTTCTTTCCTGCATTGTGATCATTTGCAAGGTTGGCATGTACATAAAAAAAAAAGAGGTAAACTTTAAAGCACACCTGAATAATTTTAGGGAGCATTTCTCCTCCATTTTTTGTATTCTGAACAGCAGTTAAGTATTTCTTTTCAAGAAAGAAAGTAACAAGCCACTTAATAAAAACAACTCGAGCTGCCATATATGGGATTTTTGTGCTATAGACATTTTCATTGTTTCGTGTTGCAGTAATGTACACTGGTCTTGGTCTTACATCAGGAATATCTGGTGAGATAAAAAGAGAAAATAAAGAAAACAAAATCTTAAAAAAACGTAATTACTTCCAGACTCTGGTTAAATGTATTGAACATGTCACCAACAACATTTTCTCCACACAAAATAACAGATGCAATGACTGACTCCTTTTATTATATTAATGCTTATATTCATCGTAATTTTATTACTCCTAAACAAAAGCAAGAACATAAAAGCACAGACCTTTCCTGAAGGTTATAATTGGTATCACGCAAAACAAAGGAAAGCAAAAGAGAAAGGCTACAAAAAGAAGGTAAAAATCTGAAACAAAGAACTACTCCTATTACAATGTAAGTTAATTTATTAATAAACTCTGTGAAGCTTATAAAAAGTACAGTGAGAAAGAGAAGATAGCTCTGGAACACTCAATAGTGCAAAGATTAAGAAGACAAAGGATACTTAGCGCATTGGAAAGAGAAGGTAACTTGGGTGCAAAGAGCACTCCACGAGCTGAAATACAAGAAAGAAAACACATGGGAAGAAGTGGAAGATTGTGAAGGGAGATAGGTTGGGTCATAATTCAATTAGATGCTTAGATTTAGGGGAAAATCACTTGTACACAGCTGAAAAACGTGGAAAGGAGGAAAAAATCCTCATTCAACAGAATCATAGTGATATGCCAGCAGGTAACAGAGATGCTACTGAGAACAGTCAGCATTATTTCCTTTTCTACTTAAAAGACAAAATTCACTACTTACCAAGAACAGGTTTGTAGAGGTTGGTTAGCTTTGTAAAAGATGGAAATAAGTGAGGAAGATAGTATTTTCTAAACAAGGTAAAGAGAAACTTAAAACCAGTGTCTTGGTTCTCCTTATTCTTCCACTCTAAGCTTGCAGCCTTTGTTATGGAGTTAAGAGAAACAAACAAAAAGCTTTAAGTTAATGTGTTACACTGACAATGATTCCACATTGAATACAAAAGATAACAAGAGAGACAAAAAAATTAACACTGTCCCAGAAAACTTTACAAACTGCAGTAAGAATATAAGATATTGTCATGTGGGCTTTACCATATGAAAGAAAGCAAGTTCATTAGAAATCAGCGTATTTGTGCTGTTCTAATGCAGTGAAGCACAGAAAATGCCATATTAATGTTTTTAACAGATTTGCTTCTTACCTGTAAATTTAGGCAAAGTTACTCTGGGCTACACTTTTATCACAAATATATTTTTGAACAGAAACATACTCAATATCCACTTTAATATGGTTGCACACACATACGCCATACTCCTCTGCAAAATTTGACTCAAGGCACAAGTAATTTCCACTGACAAGGAGGAGGCTGACATCTAAGATTATTTTTAAAGGTATTCTTCCTTTCTTGCATAGATCAACACCAAAGTCATACATGTACTTTCAAGTTGCTACTCACCAACAGTTTTGAACTACAATTCCTTGAAATACTGTGCCAAACTTTGACAGAGTTGCTCTTTTCATATTAAAACACCTTCAATTTGGAATAAGTTGCATGTCACCAATACAGGTGCGTTTTCTTTATTTGTATAAGAAAACCCAGTGCAATTTCAAAGAAAGGTAAAAGTAGACATCTCTACAGTGAAGCACATTTTCCACTGATGACTTAAACCCACCTGGGTTTCAGCCTCTTGCATCACTTCTCTTTTTGTGAAATGCGAGTGAGCACTAAAAGCATTTCTCTTTTGACATATACTTTAAATTCAAGCCCACCTCTTTTTTTTTTTTTTTTTAAGCAACGTCAAAAGACTACAGGATTCTTCAATTTTTTTTTTTCAGTAAAAACTCTTAAAAAAGCCTATCCAACTGTATATAGCAGATAAGTTCACTGAATCTATAACCAAGATGATAATTTATTAAGTTAAAGAAAAACTGACTTGTTTACATCAGTCACATGAGATTTATTTAAACACATTTTCTTACTGTAATCTGTACTAGATCTTTTTCTAATCTCTAGAAGTTGTGGAATTTGCAATATCCTACTTTTGCAAAATACACATGTAGAGCTTAGAAACAAGACTACTGAGGTTTTGTATCATTTTATTTGTTATGCAAATAAACTGACTCATACTAAATTCTACCCAGTCACAGACATAAATTTTCTTGAAGATGCAGATTTGCTCTGCGTTCTGACTCTGAGCGATCATTCTGCACTTGCATCAGATTATTTTAATCTTACCCCTTTTCCGTAGCAAGGTTACTGCCCAACTGTGCTCCCCTCTACCAAGCAACACAAATAAATGCATGTTGATGAAACACAAAGCAATTAGATTTATAGTGTAGTCAGTTTTTTCAGATCCCAAACACGTAATAAGCGTATAAAAAGAACAGTGAAAATATTTTTTTCCACTGAAGTGTTGTGAGACTCTGATATGTTAGACAAAGAGTGCCATGTAGGAAGTTGATCATTTTATACAGCCACTTTTCAAAATAAAACATTTATTCAAGATGACAAAACCCCTTTCAAATTATCATTTTGGTCTTGCCTTTTGATTTAAAAAAAAAAAAAGTGTATCTCAAAGTACTTCATTATCTTTTATCTTTTTTTTAATACCAAGTTCTTTAATGTTGATTGTCTATACAGTTTCCACTTTATTTAAAATGTTGCTTAATTTGTACTTTTTAAATACATACATTATCTTAATTTCTTTCCCATACATATTAATCTGATATATTTCTAATTAAAATTTTTGATGTGCATGTTACTTGCATCCTTTTAAAAAATAAAAATCTCAGAAGCCATCTCTTCTTTTTTTATCTCTTTCTCCAGTGGTCTTTTACATGTCTTCTCAGCTATGTATGTGTCCAAAGAGAACAAATTGCATCTTTACCCCATATCAATTTTCTAAATGCGACAACAAGCACATAAAATAGTCGGTTATCTTGCAAGTTTGGATAACATTCATTAATTCTTACCACAAGTAGGAAAAGCTTCTTATTTTCACAAAAAATGGCAAAAGGAAATACCTTTGGGATTATTTTCCTTTTAAAAACAAGAACAAGAAAGTGCAGAAAACAGCTTCTTCCTGGGTAGGGGCAAAACCAGCTCCGTATAGATACAGTGTAGACGTAGTTTTCTACCACAAGTACATTCCTCCAAATATAAATAGTTAAAAACATATCCTCCGCACCTGAATTACCATGTATTTTAACAGTAGCTGAAGAAAATAGCAGGTTTGGTCTTCAGCGATTTTCTCTCCAGAGACAGCTGGCAAAAGTGGAGTTATTTCTTCTGGAAAAATCTTAGCTAAAATAAAAAGAAAATATTTTAACCATAGAAAACCTGAAAATACTTAAATAAAAGATATTTTCTATAAAAAGATTAATTTGAAAATAGTCATTAACGCGCTACCAAGCTGTACAAAGTCAAAGCCCTGTAACTGCTTGGGCTTCCCGTTATTTCCCCAAGTCCTACTGCATACAATCGAGGATGGCACCAACCTCTGATTTACTGCAGTTTGGAAGGGTTAACACAAGCAATTGCTGCAGATTAACCAATAAACTGTAAATCTACACACCTACTTATTTTGCAAGAACATGTTCATATAGCTGCATCTCAAAAAAAACCAAAAAAACAAACCAGCAAAACCCAACCATTCTGAACTCAGAATGACAAGATCAGAAGGCTATACAGCTGCAACAAACACAATAGCTCGACAAATTCAGTACATCTCAATTACAAAGACAAATAGTATGATCCATGTGACATCTTCACCACACGAAACTCTATAGCTCCACAAAGACCTCAGTGGAATGGGGAGGCAATATGCTCATCATGGAAATTGTGTTTATTTACTCACCGTCTGGCGAATTAGGAGGACTAATGAGGTTATCTAGCGTACAGGGACCACGTGAGGACATAATGGGTGGAAAGCCAGGCACAAGGCATGCAAATATTAATATCTGCTCTTCCGCACAATTAGTCTGAAGCGCTTGAAGCCAAAGAAGAAACAGTCGGATTCCTTCACATCTTATCTACAAGGGGATGATTTTGTAGAAAAAAGACAATAAAACAGATTTGCAAGTACAGTAATACAATTAAATAGTTAAGAAAATGCAGGACAAGTACTTTCATCCCAGCTATGTGCTAGTGAGTCTTTCCATCATACCAAGAGTTTTATTATTAACACATTATTAATTTAATCATGAGCAGAGAAGGGTGGAAGCAAGCTGTACCCAAGCTGGTGGCATTCCAAGGAGGAAACTGCATTACCACTCCAACTTCAGAGGCTCCTGGGGCCAAATGCATCTTGGCTAGTCTCAAGACTCAAACTTAAAAGGGGCTCTGGAAGTACAACAGCAAGTGTAACGCACAACCAGGGAGCTGCCAATACTTTGAGCCCTACAAAGTCTGAAATCTTTGTCCCACAGAGGTCAAACCAAGCTATTGTCCTTAACATCACTGGGATCAGAAGATCCTTGTGAAAACTAAGATGCAACAAAATCACCCAAGGTAGGGTATTTACTAAGTTTACTAACTTTATTTACTTATTTTTTTGTTAGCAAGATACAATTTTAATTTTAGCAATACATTTAGAAAAAGAAAAATGGATTTAAAACTTTTTGGCAAACAAGAAACCAACACGCTTAATACAGTATACTTAGCACTAGAGAGATCTGAAAAAATAAAGTATTAAGCAAAATATATTGATACCTTCTCCAGGTAACTTTACAAAGGCCATTAGAACAGCAAAATGATTGAAGAAGATAAACATTAACATAATCTAGGATTACAATAACAAAATTTATTATTAAAAGTTGAATAAATAGAATTACAAAGCCTAACAATCTGAAAAACACTGATATTAGAAAATTATGAAGTAATATGCTTCACAAGAATTGAAGTGAAAAGAAGTATGAATACATCATCAAAGAGAAATACCTTGAGAGAATTTCCAGTGTGCAAAAGTTTCTTCAGAATTGACCCTGGATTAGAAAAATTAAATAGGCATGTATCAGATACCAAGATGGTCACTTTCCACCAGAATGTTTTTTTAAAAAATACTACAGAAAAGGCTAGTTTAATGCCATTTACTATGTGGCTACTGTGCTGGTGTTTAAGAAAAAGAAAACTCTGGGGTGAGAAAACCCAAAGTGAATCCAATTACAATCATCATCATCAGTGTTATAAGATTAAACATAATGTATCTTTACAGTGAGGTACTTTGGTTTTAGTCAGGTGACTATTTCTCAAATTATTTTCATTAAAAATAAGATATCTAGGGGAAATCTTTATTTACTAGATTTGGAGAAATCAAAAAGTCCAACTTGTAGGATTAATGCTTCCAAATACACTAATATTGACAATAATGATAAGAAAAAGATGCTAGCAATCTATACCACCTTCATGTCTGTAAAACACAACTATTAAAATTACAAAATATTTTGATTCTGGTTTTAGAAATACCAGGCTAACTGCCCTTAGCTTCAAATGTCTGACCTTAAAATGAGACAGAGATTATACATCAAATGCTTCAGGTAAAAAATGTTTTTAATCCAATTCTGAGAAAAATAACATGATGTAGTGATCAGCTGCTATTTCTCCTAGATTTGTGAATTACATACATTCCTTAAATGTGATACTTCCTTCAAGATCTCACCATTTCACAGTATTAAATGGACATTATTAACATACACAGCAAATACATATTAATGCACGTGAACATTAAGCAAAAAAGCAAATCACAAAGTACAGCTGTAAATAATTGCAGCACCAAATTTTGTAGCTTATTTATTGGACACAGCTAAAAAATTATCCAAATATGACTATTCAAGAGAAGCATAAATATAAAGAATATATTAGCTATAAAACAACTAACTAAAACCAATTTGTTCTGGACTAATTCAGATGAAATGGTAGTAAAGTGGTCAAGCAGATGTCTCCTTTTATTTTTGTCAGTACTAACTGGAAATGTGACAACAGCCCTTTCCTTGACCTTTAACTTCCACTCATTATTTCTTCTGCAACAGCAAATTCATTGTTCTGATGAAAAACATGGCAACTGATGAAACAATGCTAGAAACCAAACCAAAGAACAACAAAGTACTACTTAGAAGAAATATAACCTCCCCAAAGCAGCATAAAATTTACTTTAACAAACAGCAAAACAAAACATTGTGGCGCTTTGGTAGCATTCAGAAGCAGAATTTTCAAAGTAGTGATGAGAATCAGAGATATTTAATTCAGAGGAAATTATCAAGTTGAAGTACTTCATTGGATTTCAAGGTGCTTTGACTATTAAAATAAATGTATTTCACCTTGCAATATTTCTGCGCTCATTTAACTCTAGCTTTATTCAACCTGCTCAAAAAAGAAGAGGAATAAATTTTGCTTTCAGGCTCCTCTACATGATCACAAGATCAAAACATTCACTATACATGCACTGTAGGCCACAGGGAATATTTAAATCATTAAAAAGTTAACTGTCTTCAAGCTAAAGACAATACAACTTTTTTTCCCCATAGCATTAATGTTCAAATCTAATTTTAAAATCTAGTTGAAAGTCCTGTAAGAACACTTCTAAAGAACATGACAGTTGTTCAAAAAAATTAATCCTGCTTTTCTAATTTAGATTTCCAAAGTTCATGAGTGACTAAACCAAGCCTGTTAGATAACTTATCTTTATGCTTAAGAGAAAAAACTATAGCAGAAGAACATGAAGTGCTTTAAGCTAAGTACTGCAAGTGCCTGTCTTAACGAAGTTGGCAACTTTATTTTGCTCTTTATGCATGCGTTGCAATACAATCTTCAGTTCCATGCTTATGAAGCCTTTTTCTGCAGAACACCTGCCCCACAAAACATGCAGAATGAACAGGAAACTAAGAAAAAAAACCCAGAGCTTTACTAACTCAAAGACTTCTCTCTGCTGGACTCCTCCTATTCCTTCTCTTGCTCCAGAAGCCTGAATACGTACAGCAAATACCGTAGAAGTGTGGGGAAAGAACGGATAGTCTCTTGGTTTGCCCAAGTGAGTGCCGTCCACAGGTATCTTGTGTCTGTCATGGCCAATGTCATATTCTAATGTGATGCTTGGCAAATCCTCCATTATATGAGGATCAGTAAAAGATAGCTGGGGCTAAACTTGCAGAAATACCGTGTATTCATAAATCCATTTATAAAGGCCAATAAAATTGTGGACCTCTCATTAAAAGAAAAATTGATGAAAAAGAGCTACTAAAAAGTTTACATTTTTGTCCTTAATCTCTTTCCTTCACTATCCCAGCTCTAAATCAGAAATTCCTCATTTAATTTCCACAAACAGTGTGACAACTGTTTCACAAATATTAATGAACTGAACTACACAGAGAATACAGGAATATCACAGAAGAAATTAAGCTCCTGTTCACTGCAGCAGTCTAATGGTTTGCATTCAGTTTAGCACAGCCTGTGCTCAACTACCAAACAGCCACCTATTCACAGCATAAGTTTTACAGAATAAACTTCCAGGAAGAGGCAAAGAGCAATATTTAGTACTATGGATTTGTATGGGCATCTCATATATGATCACTTGCAAAAGACTATCATAATGCAAATTCGCAAGAGAGTCACATACAAATTCCATAACCCTCCTCAATCTTAGTCTGAATACAAAAGGAGACCCAATTAGAAAAAGGTGTGTTGGTTTATAAACCACATCATCTTGATAGCTTCTACCATATGAAAGAGAAAAAAGGGAAGAGGACCCAGGTAAATCCAAGAACACAAAAATTTAAAGAGCATTCGTGCAAAATAAAAATTAAGCAGGCAACCAAAGCCACACAAAACAAGGGACACATAAAGCTGTTACAGCAGGTAAAAAGATTTTCCATTTGCTTTGAGAATTTTCAGCTGCAAGTTTCATGTAAGTACTATTTGTGTACAGGCAATACTAGGGGATTCTGTGGTTAACAGGACTTTCAGAACCAGGGAAGTGACTACAGAAAACATTGATGTTATTTGTACTAGAATGTTTTTAAACCATTCCTTCTTACCTATACTGCGAAAATGCCATCGATAAAAAATCCTCTCAGGTAGTAGCTGCAATATTTTCTGCAGGAAACAAAACTAAATAGTCAAATTTTCCATAATAAACTGGCTCACTCAAAGGATATATAGAAACTAATACACAAGACATAAATGAAATGGTAATATATACATAGAGAACACAATAGAAAGAAATACCTATCATAGTAAGGACTCCTGCCCATTACTTTACTCTCTTGTTATAGAGAAAGATACTTGCAATAGTCCTGAGTAAATACAACAACAGTGTCATGTACCGCTTTCCCTTTCCCACTGCCTTGCAAAACCCTAGTATTCCAGAATGTAAACTGATTTCTAATGAAGTTACAGATTTCTAAGAAGCTCACTTTGGGTTACATTTTTCTGAAGTGCCTGGTAATGACTACCGCTAGATGGATACAGTCCAGATTTTGAGCTTCTGTGGCTTATGTCTGTCTTTTCATCAACTAATGGGGTCTGATCTCCCAGCTAAACTAGGGATGAACAGCGGTGCAGTTATTTTTACTGAGAGATGGTTTACCTGTGTTTTCAGCCGGTGAGTGAAACCGAGCCAAATTACACAAAGCTAGACTAATTTAATTCACATCACATGCAGTTAATAAAGCACTTATGTGGAATAATATGTAGTGGCCTGCCTCTGTAGTTTTGGACTGATCCTAACAGAGGCAGATCAAACAAAGGAAGAGGTTGTGGCCAAACCCATTCCCCCTTAGTTTTGTTACACTACAGGGCACCAACAAAGCAAAGCAATTTAAGCATATGCTTAAGTGCTTTCCTGAATGGAATCTTATAATCTCAGTTGCAAAGAACAGTTGGGGCTACCAAATGTTGTTCTTTGTCAGTTTAGTGGATGGTAATGCTATGAAACAATCTGGATAAATCAAAACTATTTGGGAGTCTTACTTGGCTTTTGAAAGGACTTTAAATTAACAGGCTCCAAGACATCTTTTTTCCCCCCTCTTTTAAACTATCGGCAGTATAGACTAGGGCTTGGCAAGAAGGTGTATGAGTAGTACAGGGCAGCTAACTTAATACTGCTCAGCCTCAAAAAAAGTGAGAACAAACATGGTTTCACATAGATTTCACAGAAAAATGCGCCTGGATCTCACAACTTTTCAGCCATTGAAATACGAAATTAAGAAGATATATTTAAATGGGAAACTAGTTTTCAACATCTACTTTTGGAAATAAAATTAAATTAAAAAATGTTACAAATTACTAACAGTCAAAGTTCCTTGTAATTATCAAACAAAATCACTGGAACAAACTTCTGCACAACAAAGCGCCATTACTTTTTCAGAAATACTACATGCAGGATGCAAAATGAATGACAAGTCATTTAAGCAACGGTGACCCATTTGTTGGTCTTTTGCACATAAAAGCTCACAAGAGGAAATAAAGCATCACAGCCAAGAAAGCAAGAATTGGCATTTTAGGCAATCCTTCAGAGACGGCCAACACATGAATCATTATTGCTGTTAAAACAGTATGCTTGAGAGATGGAATAAGACAGACTTTTTATTTTTGACAACAAAGTGTTTCAGAAATTATATACAACACTCAAAATAGAGTCTTTTTGAAAATGGAACATTCCTTTCTCCATGGCAGAAGATGGAAGTCATGACAAGTTCATAGACTTAGGGAACTAGACCTCAGGTCACACAGACTGGTCTCATCTTTACCACAGCGCATGCTCCCCAAATAGTATTTGGCATTTCTAAAAGTTTACCTAGAATAAAAATATAAACCAGGCACATCCCTTCTATGTTCTGGTTGTATTTTGTTTCAGCGTTAGACCCACAGCTCCCTCCCTAGGACACTGTGGCAGTAGGGACAGAAGGAGCGGGCGGCTGGTGGCCAGAGGTCTAGCTCTCCGTCCATGGGCAGGAGGAACACGCTTGGGATGAAGGATCTGACTGGCTAAAAATGAGGCCATGATTCACATTTGGGCTTTACCTGTTAGTTAAGGACCACGTTTCTGCCAATCAGATTGCAGGATCCACAGACAAAGAATTATCATTATCCATCTAAATATTAAAGTACTAGCAGCCCACCACTTCAAGACTATTTCTGACATTAATCTTCACCTAACTTGGCACAGGGCAGAAAGGAGCTTCTAACCTAAAATCATGAATACTTCGAGTCACTGCAAGAGTGGTGGCACTCTGCAGGCAGAGTTCGGTCTGTATCCAGGCTCACGTAAGACCGATCATGCACTGCATGCCCAAAGCGCACAAGGAAAGGCTCCATTAAACAAAACCCTAAGACAAACTGGCAGCAAAAATGGTCTGAATTCAAGTATCAGAATACACTGCAGGGAGGAACCTTCAAACATCTTCATGTTCATTATGGAAAACCAGACAAAACCACATATATTTTGTTTCCATTGTTTAAGTCATTATAAGAAGTACAGTAGGTAGATTAGAGCAAAACCAATTTCTTCTTACAGGCCACACTAACAAGATACCTTCAGCTTGGCTTTGGATGTAAATTCTCTCTCATTTATTTCAAAACACTAACTTTTGAGAACCAATTGTATTAAACTTCCAAAAAAACAAGCACCACTTCTGTACCAGAATGCTGTATTAGAAATTTGTCAAAATCTGGTAATACTACTAGTGAAAATGCATATCTTAGTATATTTCAAATGATACAGTAAAATTCTTCATTGTTAAATAAGAATTATATTTAGAAAATACAAGTCTACTTCACTAAAAGTCTGATGTATACTTAAACACCAGGCATAGCATACTCATGTATTATGAATGAAAAGTTTGTGAAAGTAATCTGATGATGTACAAATAAATTTTCCTTAGTTGCCAAAAGAAACAATACATATTTCCCAAGAGCTTCAGCAGCTTTCTTAGAGTAATTTTACAGTTTACACATCCCAATTCATTCAGGATCAAAATAAACAACCACCACTTGTTAGCTGTTTCAAAACACAATAGCTCATTGAAGGAAGCTGGGGTTTATGATGCCCTCTCTGCAAGAAGCAAAGCATGTTAACTGTTATTTGGGAAAGGCCAGAGACATGACAACACGCAATAAAGGCAGTAGCTTATATTTTACACAATTTCACCTAAACTTGAACATAAAGTTCACTTGAGAAAGTGAACTATGATAAGGTATAAGCTGCATAAGCTGATAAGGTGGCAAAGCCGCATAATAAAGACCCATTTTGAAAAAGAACTTAATAACAACTCTCGCACCTGAGTGTCAGTGAATTTTAGGTTATGCTCAGAGAAAACCTCGAAAACAAATGCTGTTGTAGAGTACAACCACCACCAGGAAAAGCAAGCTTAAACTTCGAATTGCATGAAGCTGGGAGAGTTGGGGAAGAAAAGAACACACAGTTTTAAAAAAAAAAAAAAAACAAACCAAAACCAAAAACACCACACAGAATCAGACACCCATGTCAGGTGACTGAATCAAAAAAATTCAAGGGTTGAAATAAATAGTAGAAGGGCAGAAGTTCCTATCTGAGGAAATCTTCCATATCCCAAAAGCTTTTCATATAGCAAAAATTGAGACACTTAAGTCATTTCTTATGCTGTTCCCTTTTCAGCATCTCAAAACCAGGAAAAAATATAATATATGGATGCACTTTGAAAAAATGCAAAGATGTGATTAATCACCTGCATGGTACTACCAAATAGTAAACAGAAGTCATTTTTTAAAAAGCAAATTATATTGCTAACATCACAGCTACCTACTGAAGGTACAAAAGCTTTGCAGCAGATTAGAATGAATATAAATAATCTAAATTCAGAGTCCACATTTGCTCTCGCAATACAAAAATAAGTTATCATGGGTAAAAGTCTACACTAATAAATAAAGACTTCCAACTGTTACAAGTTAATTCAAAATTACAGCTAGAATGCCTTTTAATTAATAATTCTTGCAAGCGGGCATTAGAGTCCCCAGACTAAGATGCTGTTACAGTGTAACATAAGAACACATAAGTCATGAACAAGCTCCAGTTGCTGCCCTTTCAACTTAGCATTTCCAAGAACATTTTCTACACCCCCCAACCCCTGGTGTTCTAAAAAACGCATATTGCTATTCCTATAAAACAAATTATAGTTTCTTCCACTCCAGCCTAGACTTTTAGCAACACCGCTGTGAATCCGAACTGGCTATTGACATCTTGTTTCTAGTTTCACAGTACACTAATAAGAAATATTTTAAGAAACCCCACAGTGCGAAATAATATTGCTTTTTCAGAAAACACATAGATCTATTTAATGCTTAGTGCTTTGCTGCATCTATATGGTAATCCATTATAGCACACTTGAAATAGAAATTAGGTATTACTACTGATCAACACATCAGGGTATCTGTCAGTTCTTTTAACTGATTATCCATAGTTCTTTTTCTTCTGGACTTCCTGCATGACTAGGAATAATGTTAAGTTTAAATCTTAGTTTACACAGGATGCTGCTTTTTGAAAGATACATCTCTCTCTCTGATAAAAGTAAAATAAAAAATACCAAGGTTTGTATTTCATCAGATTCACTCTTACTTAATATTGCAATTTCTTCTAAAAAGTCTTTTATTTTTGCCAAATTTCTGGTATCATATCATGATTGGTAGCTTTGTGCCTATTATTGTGTGCTGCACTACCCTGTTGTAGAACACAGAGAAAGCTAAGGCTGTTATCAAATCTTACACTGAAGATCCCTACATGCCTGAGTGTTTTCCAGCTTAACTTACACAAAAGTGAGACAATAAGCATTGCTGTTCTGCCTTCCAGAGCTAAAAGAAGCTGTTCTGTAACATGCCATGCAGAGTCTCTTATTAAACAACAAAAATAAATGTGTTCTTGCTGATTGAACATGCTCTCAGAGGCAATGTCAATGACAAGTTCAGAATAACGTTCATTCCAGCAGAATGGATTCTGAGGAAAAAAAAAAAAAAAGCTTTTTCGGTACAACTTGTACATGACAAGGAGTTTCTATTAGTCAGTGGCAGGTGGATCTACTTTAAGCCAAGTCAAATGCAGAATAGCTCTCCTGTGCCTCTGTGCTCAAGTACTATTTGGTGGTTTCTCCACAAGAGTTTGAGTGTTCAACTACTAAAATCTGCAGTAATTTAGAAATTTTCCAGCTACTATTCACCAATTTAGGTGAAGCCAAGAGCCCAATGAAGACAGCATGCCTGCAGCAGTTCAATCTAAATAAAGGGATACTCTATTTATTGCATTAATAAATTATTCACAGTTATTTGTTGAGGGAAAATATCTCCCCAAAGCACACAAGACACTTATTCTTGCCCTAGGCATAACATTAAACAGTAAGATCGCTGAAGTTGAACATGTGAAACAATATAGTTAGAATTTACAACAGAATGCTGTAAAAATAACGACAATGTTACTTTAAGAGCAATAATGGATGAACCAATCAGAATTATGGCAGAACAAACTGTAAATGGTTCAAAAAGTAATTTTCTATGTGTAGGAAAGAAGGGCTATAAGCAATTTTATTGTTATAAACAAATAAGCCCTTTTTACTCTATCGAGCTTGAAAATCAGCCAACCAAGTCTGTGTGAGAGACTTGAGGTTAAACAGTGGAACTGGTAATCACAGTAGGCACAGGGAACCAACTGAAAAGCTGTAACAAAACCTATAACCTGAATTTAAAGCTGCGACTCTTAATGGTAATTTGATTTCAAGTGTAAGATAACCTGCAGATGGGGAAATTAAGCCACTGAGCTGTACAGACATGAGGAAAATGGAAATAGTAACAAGAAAGTTAAATAAAGGGGAAAAGTTAAATAAATGGGATAACCCCAAGAAATGAGAAACCAGGACCTGTGGCAATAAGAACTCAACAATAACTTGACTTGATTATTCCTTGTAAAGAATTTCACAAGTATTTTTCACATTGGCCAATTTCAACACACAATTTATTTCTGCAGAATTCAATTTTACTCAAGTTTTATTCAAAATGTAGCAAGTAATTAGGAGCAATATCCTAAGATGAGCAAATCATCCTAAGAAAATGCTACAGATATAAAAGAACATCCTTTTGCACACTCAAAAAAATAGCAACACAGCACTAAAGTCTTCTAACGAGTTGTGAATCTAAAAGTACTGAAAGTTTCACTGATGCAGGTTTTTATGACATTGAAAATGACCTGCTAAAAATCATCACTGGCTTTGAGATTTGTTTTAAGCTGCTTATCCAATATTGCTAATTCATACAGTAGTCTATATAAAGTAGACCTAAATGTGGTGGAAGAATTCAATATTTAAAATATCCACAGCAATCTTAGTCCAGAATGAACAAAAATTATACATTTTAAAAATTATATTTATGTGCATTACTAGGCAGTACTAAAAAAGAAGCGTATATTCCTAAACTGCATCAGTGCATAGAGCTATCTGGTCACCCATCACCATAGCAGGTGTTCCTCTGACAGATGCAGCGTATTTACTGCGTGTGCTCTGTAATCTACTTTTCAAAAGGGTTGCTAACAGACTATAGACAATTATAAACCTATACTGAATTACCATTAGCATTTGCAAACAAGTAACTTGTGCACATCTGCAGTAATAAATTTAGGTTATACAGCTGCTTCTGTAATCATTACGTTCACATTCTGATAGCAGACCAATCCATGTTTCAATTGATTTATACCACATCTTAATCTTCTGAGTATGTGGCCATTTGTAGTTTATATTTAGATGTGCTTCTAAGGACAACAATATTGTATTAAAACCAGTAGCTACTGCTACAAAATAGAGAAGTCGAAGTATGGTTGGGCAAGTTCTAACATTGATAATCATCTCCGGAAAAATGCTTAGTGTTATACAAAAGCCAAAAGCAGACTGTGAGTTTGAGTGTGTAAAATACAAATACTGCAGACTCTATTAGGACATTTACATTATTTTACATCCACTTAATATTTAAAACCACCTGCTGTGTACATACTCGGGATACTCCAAATCAGACATAGGAATGATACACTAAAATTTTGCTGCTAAACTTCTAAGAAAGGTCAAAACAGACTGCTCTGTCTATTTCTGTTTATAACCACAGCTAGCCTCTCCTCATTTCAGCAGGGCAAGAGGCATATGGGGGAAGGCTAGACTTGACAGATAAAAGGGTCTATAAGCATAATTACACCAAGGCCAATATGAGTTACATTAGATACCTTTCCACAATTATAATTCTGTAGATTCTTAAAAAAAAAAAAAAAAAAGTGATTACTCTGTGTCTGGACCCAGTGACTCACACCATTCACATTTTCACCAAGTTCAAGAAGCCAGAAGTTCCATACAAAACATAGACTTACAGAAATTAAAAGTTTACAGCATAAACAAAGCTTTTTGTAAAAACTATATGAAAGACACAGTATGCTTTTATAAATAATGACCTGTGAAACTCAAGGGCACCCATACCGAGAAGCTTTCAGCACACACATCATCTGTGGGAGGTGGAAGTACCTAACCCATCTTCTCAGCTATCTACAAAACTGCAGTGAGACCTGAACTACACCGACAGTATCTGAAAAACTTCTAGCAACAATAGCAGCTACTGTAAGTGACTTTGGGAAGCTCTACTACATTAGAAAGAGTATCTGAAGAATTCTAAGAATATAATATTTCATACAGTGAACATGTTAAATCAGTGTAATGAATTTTATGACTGCATCAGCATAAGAGATGTGGCCGTTCTCAACTAATAAAGCATAATGATAAAGAATGGAAAGAAATTGATCTATGTACTATTTCAAAACTATCAGCCTGCTCTTATTTCATTACAGATGAAAAAAAAAAAAAATGCAGGGTCAGAAGAATCAGTATCTGATGCTGCAAGGAAAAAAATACTATATTATTCAAAAACAAAAACCAAACAAGCCTTCACAATCAAATGATGGCATACTACTTTTACAGGACGCAGAACACTTAGGTAAGTGTAGTGCACCTTTCCTGAGTTCTGTTACAGACCATGCTCAGCTGACAGCTATAACAATGCCCTCAAATCAGAGAGCAGTGATGTAACAAACTATACTAACATGTTCTGAAAATATACTGCAAATCTGGAGATAACTAAGCCTTACCAAGAAAAAGCAAATTTGTTTGTCACATCATTTGGGCCTTTTAGCTGAAACAGGGAAAAATAATACAGATAATTACAACTGCTGTGACATTTCATGAATATCTATTTGGAAAAAGGCCAAAGCACCTTAGAGAATATAAAATTAGATCTAAGAACTTTGTAATATTAATTGTAAAAAAACACTTTACAAAATGAACTGTTAACCTTTCATATTACTCCCTTTTGATTAATATTCCTTCTTTGATTACTATGTTGTTTGATGTTGTTGTTGAGTTGCCAAGCTATGTAGCTGATGTGCAAAATTAAGACTTCAATAAATTACAACTGAGTCAACTTAATTTTCAGAAGATTTGTGGAAAAGGCATTTGTTACTTTTGCTTAACATACACACTAGGTGTCACTCAAGAACAGCAGCAAAATACCCACTAAACTACCAGAAAAGGCAGAAGCCAGTTCCTTTCATAAATTTTTTTATTGATTTTTAAACTGTTAACCCTCAGCACCTGGATTCAGGATTTGTTAATCCTAACTAATTATCTATTTAGCTAATTAGAAAACTCTAGGAAACCTCTGGCTCATGCTGACATCAGATTAAATATGGCAAGCTTAACAATCAATTAGTTTTGTTACCTATGGCTTACAATATGAATGTTTAATTCCTTGGCATTTACATTTTTTTCTTGTCCTATGTTCAGACTGATGTATTCTAGGTCTGTGCACCAAAAGGCCTTCTAAAAAGCTGTTTTCCTACAATGCATTAAGTTATCAAATGTTACAGTTATAAATGGATTGCAAACTTACTTCTAGTAGATAAACACCATGGAGCGGATCTCCTCAAATTCCACACAAATACCTTAAACGGTTTCTTCTTCCTAAAAGCTGTCAATGACTAGGCTATAATATAATTCCCCATGATTGGGACCCAAAGCAACACTGTGTTCATATATAACTAAGTATTTTTTTCTTCTTCATACAGTATGTTCTACTGATGTTTTTAAGCGGTATGAATAGCCACCCGTTTTCAGGACACAGGAATGCATATTTATTCACTTTAACCTGGTGAGTAAGCATTAGCTATTTTCCATTAAATGACATAGCCACAGAAATTTAATTACTTATTCAAGACCACAGAGTAAGTGTATTAATGAGCTCCCATTAAACTGCACAGCCTTGCTCAGTAAATGCAGTGATACCTTCTCCACCGGGGGGAGGGGGGCAGGAGGAAGAATTTGTCCTGCCCCAAATAACAGTCCTAGCAGATATATGAACTCATGTTCTTTGACATTGCCTCATGCAAAATCCTGAAGCTCTTTTACTAGCATCGTAAGTAGCAGAAAACACAATTCGATTTTCAGATTTCAGTCTGAAAACGCATTCTTGTAGTTAAAGAAGCAAAGGGAGGGAGAAGGGGAAAGAGGAGATGAACTTGCTACGTCATAAAGTCAGAAGATAAGACCACAAAATTTCATGTCATTATTTTGATGACCACTAGCCTAACATGCCTGTAATATGAAAAAACAGCACCATTCTTACTATCAATATAAATATTATTCTAACTACAAACTATACATTAATGGGAAAAAAAATGAAGCCATATATTCTCAGGTTTATGTTTGGGGTTGGGGCTTTTTTTCCCATTTTTAGAGAGAGCAATAAGAGTTGAGAACATTTAACCTTCATTTTAACTTCAATTTCTAGAGTCCCACTGAAAGTTAGGGGTTTTTTTTCCTACCACCCCTACCAAAAAATAACCACAATATAAACAAAGATAACATTTCTATGATGCAATACTCAAGTGAAAAGTTAGTTGGATTAGCAAAGAGAAATCAACAGAAGATGTGTTTGTTTACCCTAAAGAAGGCAATCAGGCCAATTATTTACCTAATGAATTGTTAAAAAAAAAGTCAACTAAAGGAACCACTGATCTCTGACTTCAGAGATGGGTAGAGCTTATGCTAAGACTTCTGGTGTGCATTATAAAACTTCTTTATATGTTGGGCTTTCATCTGGTCCAGTGATATTTTCTCACATCCAAATATATTTAGGTAATAACTCTAAAGAGGTCCCTTGGGAAATGATCTATCACAGTCTGGTCTTCTTCAAGTTAAAGACATCCTAATTTGATTATGCAAAAGTTAACTAGCTAATATTTCCTCCCTAGACTCTCCAAATACTACGACCTCCAGTGCTGGGAAGGATATGCTTCTGGAAGTAAAAGATGCTCCACTGAATTGAAAAAAAAAAAAAAAAAAAAATAAAGTTAAACAAATTAACATTTCATACACTCAGATCAACTTGATACACAGTAGTTGCCAATTCTTATCCTTTTATTTTCCTTTTGCTGCAAGGCCAAATACTGCAATCATAATAGATGCCTCCACCTGAAAGGCATAGGCCTTCAACTCCTGCTGTAACACGTTCAAAATAAACAAAACACTGAGCTTCAGACTGAAAAAGTACAGGGAAAAAGTACTGCTGTTTTGAACCACTACCCCCCCCCCAAAAAAATACAGAATCAAGAACATATTTAATTTAAAAAAAAAGAAAGAAAGACTATTTTGACAGCTTTAGCCTAAGAGAGGCTATGCAACTATTGCTTTATTTGGGATCGCTTGCTCCCAAATTCTACTGAAAAACAACAGGACATGTTCGAAGAGTTGATCCTTAGTTCCTTAGGACAGATATATTACTATAGGATTTCCAAGTAATTTTGATAAAAATCTCTTAATTCTGGATATTCATTCAACCAACACTCCCATTGCATAATAAAATGTTTATTGTTGTTGCATCTGACAACTTAATGCACACCCCTAGTTCTTTTCTGCCTTTCACCTTGTATAGTCAGGGACACCTACTGTCATTTTGATAGATAGCTGGTTTCACCCCTCACTGTAAAAGTCTAAGTAAACATATAATGACAATGAGATTTAAAATAAAAAAAAAAAAAAACAAACAGTTTCATGGTATGGAAAACTTACTTCAAAAAGAAAGAGAATGGAGTCCAGCTCCTCCCTTTGTGACTTATTCCCTGCAAGACAGAACACAATATTGTTTGCCATTATACGGTATGCCAATATACGATATGAGACAGACAGCAAAATTACGCTGTTGTTATTCAACCGAAGTCAAAGATGTTGCACTTGGTTTATTTTTCTTCATCTTTATCTAATATCAAAAGGGAAAGATGTTTCCAAACTTCGGTGCCTGTCTCTCGATTACAAATGAGGGACATCTAGAGTCCCAGATCCGCAAAGCATTGCCATTGTTCTCATCTCCAAGCAAACAGCTATTCCTACCAACATATCTTCAACACAAAGATTTGTTGTGTGGAGCTCTGATAATATTTCAGTTGAACAGATGTATGCTTAATTCTTAGATGAAGGACTTCAATACTTCAAAACAAGGTGAGAGGATACGTATATAAATGCCTAAGACCTGATTTTTGTGCTGAAATGACACTTAGCCACAAGAATGTATTTAAAATTCTTTTCAGTTACTTATGACATTTCAGAGAGCAATTTTCCATGCTTGTCTCTTCTGATACCATAAAATTAAAATACTAATACTAATTAATAATGCATGAAACTATTAATGCAAATATACATAATTGTGGACTATATAATCATTAGATAAGCTCTAAGAGAATGCTTTCAGAACAGTTAGGGAAAACTGACTCAACAATTGCTGGCAAAACTCTAAAACTTACCTTTTTGTTTTAAGCTGTTTTCCAGTGTTATGAAGTTTTCATAGAATATAAAATAAATTTGAGAATAATTGTTCTCAAAAAATTGCTTCAGGTCACTTCCATCCACAATATCTGAAAAGAGGAACAAATGGAGTTATTGCACAACATCAGAAAGCTGAAAATTGTTGTCTTTGTGCAAATTTAGTATTAGAGAATGAAATAAATGCAATACGAAACAATTTCAGTGACTTCATTAAATATTCTATACTAAAATGTGATTCCATCCTTGCAAGTAAAATAGGGAAATTTTCACTGTCACTTAATTTATGTGAGTTTGCACTGTGGCTTCTGTATCATCAAAACAAGCAGGTACTGTTGGAAAAAACAAACGCCAGCAATGATTTCTGCATGCAAATTGCAAATCTAGTTCTTAAATTTATCTGACAAGCAGATCAATTCAGAAAACATTGTATTTCCAATTCATTTAAAAAAGAATGGAAACCCAAGCATGCATCACTTCCCTAAGCCTTAACTTATGTCTAAAATTTGCAATAAGTTTCTTTTTTAAGTAGAAAAGAAAATCTAATGTTTTCTAAACCTGACACTTGCAAAACACACTTTAACTTCATCTGTTTGCTCTTTATTGTAACTGATTTGGTCAAGAAAAGAGGAATGATTCCACCCAGAATTAAGAATTACTAACAACACATCTTCTCATTGAAGTTTCACCTCTCGAGAGACCCATTCATTAATCAAGACAACAAAGCTGATTACAACAAGACGCCCAAATAATATCACACAGCTACAGAAGAAAGAATGACTTTAGCCTGGGACA
>JAVJGG010000082.1:9092014-9110508 GCA_035590195.1 Aviceda cuculoides
TGCTGTTGCCTGGCAACGAGGACGCGGTCCTGCAGCTCGGGAGATGCGCATGCTCAGTGGCGCATTTTTCCAGCGCTCCGTTCTGCCTCCTATTGACCAGAGTTCGGTAGTGCAGCTCGGGAGCCGCGCATGCGCGGTGGCGCGTTTTTCCAGCGCTCGGTTCTGCCTCCTATTGACCCAAGCTCGGTACTGCAGCTCGGCGGCTGCGAATGCGCGGAGGTGCCCCTGTCCTGCACGTGCCGTCCAACGGTAACGGCAGCGCGATACCGGGGGAGGTGCCGCCGCGCTCGTTGCTTCCTCCCGGTACGGAAACGCCGCTGCCGCCCCACGCGCGCGGTGTCGGCGGGCGCTCGGCGCGCAAAGCGCGGGACTGTAGCGCCGGTGCCGCCCCTGGGCACGCGCCTCCCGCCGTCCGCTCGCTGCTGCTGCTGCCGCCTCGTGGCCAAAGCGCGGTACTGCAGCGCCGGCCCCACAGAGGCGCGCAGCAGCGCCGCCGCCGCGCGGGAAGACTACAGCCCCCGGCGTGCCTCGCGGCGGGCGGCTCCGGCGCAGGGCACGCCGGGAGCTGGAGGAGCCGCCGTTGGCGCGGCGCCGTCGCCTTTGACGTCACCCTGGCGTCGCCCTGACGTCACCCTCGGGCATTCCTTCCTCTCCTCCCGGCGGCCGTCTGTCAGCGCCGCTGGCGGCAGCTTTGGGCCTCCAGCTTAGCAGCCGGGTCATTTCTGTCCGGGCTCAGAGGCCACAACCCTCCTGCAGCAGCACCCGTGGCCGGCGAGACCAGCGAACGTGGCGGTGCCAAGGCCGCGCTGGGCAGAACGTTCAGCTTTGTGTGGGGATCGGGACAGCGATGGCCACGTTGTCCAAAAAGCGGATTTGTTACGCGGTGTGCAGTGAGACAATAATCACGCACTCAGGAGAGACATTATTTGTTTCGTATTTGCGCAAAGGTGGGTGCGAGGTGGTAATGCCACAAAGCCAGCACACCCTGCGGTTAAACAAGCAAGCAATTTATACAGTTTTGGATTCACCCACTTCATTTCCAAAATCCTTCCCCAAATCATTCTTGGTAGTCGCTTATCTGCCACCATTTTTCTCTGCTTCGAATTAAAAGTACAGTGTTCTTTTATTCTACAGCACATGTTCAAGGGCGGAGGCGGTGGTAAGTCTTTTAGCTCTTGAATTGAGTCGGTGGTCGCTATCTCTCCCTGCCACCTTTACTTTCCCCCGAGTTCATGCTGCTTTGGCAATCATCCGGTGCATTCTGGAGCAGGAGGTTGCCTTTTTATGGGTCTTGGGTATACTGGCTGGCAAAGCCTGCATCCTTTATACAAAGTAACCAGGCCTACCTAGTGAACGTATTAATGGCCCTCCGCAGGGGACAATGCATGGTGTTCACCCTAAATTGAGCAGTGTCACCACACTTAGGCTGTAAGTCACACCGGAGCTGGGAAAGCTGTGTGAATACCAGAGGCAGGGCGGTACACCGGTGTGTTTGAAATGGATGTGCCAGTCGGGAACTGGAGCCTAGCCACGCTCGGTTTTATTAATGGGAAGAACCTTCAGGTTTTGAGGACTGCTTGCACTGTAAATATGTAAACAATAAGTGCTGTCTTTACTCCCATGACACATAGGAAAGGTAAAAGACAGAGCAGATTCATAGTTACACAGCAAAAGCAGGATTTGCCCCAGAATTAGAAGCCAGCAGGGTTTCAGTTACAGGCCCTCAGATCCTCTCAGTAAAAATCCTGGGTAGAAAAGTAAATTTTTCATAAGTTCCAAGGCAGGATGAGGTCCTAAAAAAGAAAAAAAATGTGTTTCAGAGAAATAAATTGCATGTGTACTTCTTAGTTTTTAGCAAAATTACTTAAAAATGAATTTACATGTCATTTATTTATAGAAATTATTTTTCAGCCATGAATCATTGCAGAAAAATAAAATGTCACAAGAATTACTATTGTTAGAGCCGGGAAGTATATGACTGCCACATCTCGCGTCCTCTGAGCCCTCTCAGGGATCGTTTCTTCGTGGAGGCCTGGGGTCACCAAAGGAACATCAACAAGCCCTAAACACGTCCTGCTAGCAAAAGGACAGTCCCAGCTTCTCCACTGTAGGGACACCACCCCTGGGGTGGCCAGATCAGGGCACTGGTCTGGATGAAAATTAACCTGGCAAAATAAACCAATAAATAAGCAAGCGGCAGGAGTTTGTGGTGGAAGGGGGCTCTGCTGGTTGCACGGCGTGGTTGTGACCATGGCATAGCTTTCCCCCCTTGGAAGCACAGCTGGTTTCTGGAAGGTGGAGAGCAAAGACTGGCCATGTCTCATAGTGCTACCCTGTAGAGTCACCAAACCTTGTGCTATTCCTGCTGCTTTTTAAGAATTCGCTTCCTGGAGTCATAGGAAGACAAATAGTGCTGACACGCAGAATTAAAAAGAAAAAAAAATTAATCCTTGTACAAAAAACTTTGAATGCATGACCTTGGAATCAGACACAGAGAATTTGTTGTTGCCTAAGTCTATTGTTTTGGAGCCCGTTTAAGGCTTACAGTAATTCATATTGCATATTCTTCCCATAACACTGTTACACAATGTCTCATTCTAGAAAAGTTATAAATCTTCAACAATTACATAAAATTTTTGGTCACATGTTGCAAATTGAGTATCTGCAGCTTCCTGAGAAGAGCGAGTTGGGTCATTTCAGCTTTTCCCCTTCATTGTCACAAATCAATATATGCAGTTGGCTGAGGAAGCACATGGCTAAAATCTTGGCTTGCTCTTTTTTTTTTTTTTTTCCCCCTTCCCTTTTATTTTAATTGACTTAGAAAAACAACAACTTCCAGTTTGTACCTTCTGGCATTTCTGATCATTCCATGTTTTTGTCTTTTTCTGCTCTGTTAAAAAAAAAAATTGTTCTTGCAGATAAAGCAATTGTGATTATAGGGCTGCTCTAATATCTAATAACTTTTGTGACAACAAAGCATTTTGGTGTTTAGCACCTAACTGCATAGCTTTAGGCACTCAGTGTTTTACAGTTTGCCAGAAATTCTTCTCGTGAGAAGCTCCACAGAATATAGATTTCATGACTTGAATTGCAGTGCTCTGGGAGGGCAGTCCTTTCTCTCCCTATTAGGTCCTGGAAAATGTGGTCATGTGAAGAGCTCAGTGAGTCAGCATCATTTAACATTAGCATAATTAGAGTGGTTTGGGGTTTTTTTTACTCGTGTGCTTTAATCACGGAATTAAGGTTATTTGAACTCAGTTCTTGTGCATCAGTGAGCTGCAGAGATGAAAAAGTGCCCCTGATGCTGTAGGTAGATGGTAAGGAGTTAATTCACTGTGGGGCAGGACATTCATACTTGGAGGTTGGAGGGTTGACACTGGTGAGCAAACATGTTGTGATATCCAGCTGCAAGCAAGCAGAGGAGGTTTGAAGACCACCTTCTTGTTTCCAGCAGCATTGAAAAGCCTAGTACAGGGCACAGGGACCAAATTCAACCCTGCTGGCGTTACAGTTAAAGTGTTAATGTGCTTTCTGCTTAGATGAGGACTAAATCTGATCTCTGTAATCACTAGTGGCTCTTCTGAAATAAGAAATAAGCAGGCTGGTAAAGGGACAAACATTAGCATAATCCAGTGGATTCCTGTGAGAAGAGGTTTTGGCCACTTAGCTGCAATGAGAAAAACTTCAAAGCTCGCAGAAATTAAGATGTTTCCATATGGGCTGTGATGAGGGACTTTGCTTCTCAAAAGTTTCTTCTCCTGGTTTTCAGAGTGCATATTACTTGGAAGTACACAGTCTAATAAAAGCTTTTAAAAATTGAAGTTATCCTAAAGATTTCTGACAATTTTCCTGTTTATTTTTGACGAGTCTTTGCATTAGCTGAATCATCACAGTACAAAACTGAATGATAAACCGTGGACATTCTAACTCGCATTTTCTTCTGCATGTCATGTGCCATATAACATGAGACAGTGTTTTGTTCTGCATGTAAATGCATGACCATGCATTGGCTAATCTTCATGGTGTAAAATTCCTTTGTTTTATATTAAGAAAAAGCAGTCAGTATAGCAGCAAGGTGAAAACCCATTTACCAGTTTCTCCTCTGAGTTTTAGGTAAGCAAATACATCCAAATGAATATATACCTTTAGGAACTCAGAATTATATGCAACTGACCTTTAACCTATTAGTTAAAACATCATAAAATACAACTTTTCAAATGATTCATTTGTGAGTTGATGTAGCGTAATGTAAACCAGAAATCCCAGTAAACTTGCAGCAGTGATTTCAGCCTGTGTAGGGGAATGGCTTGTAAAATCCTTTGACTTGTGTTTTCTAACAATATAATAGTTGCAATTTCCCAGAAAGTCAGATGATGCATTTCTGAAAGCTGTTGCTTAAGGTAGAATAATTTCCTGAAAGAGATTTGGTCATTCAGCTTTGAGGATCTGAAGTAAAATCTGTCTAAAGCAGTCATTTAAGGGGACAAAGCAGTGATCACTTATCACAGAAATGGATTTTTAAAGGTCACAGCACAATGTGACATCCTAAGTGAGCTGAACATACAAACATAAGCACAGCAGTGGTGTGAATGGATTCAGTATTCATTTAGATAAATCACTCCCTTGTGCAAGATTCCACCTTTTTAGCTGTGTGTGTGAGTTTGGATAACGTGGTGGGCAGACCCCCACTCCTGCTGGCTCCAGTGGAGAAAGACCAGCATCACATCAGCGTGGGGGAGATTTCTGGGAAGTCGTAGCTCAACCAAGACCCCACAGACAAAAGAGAAAATGATGACCTTGAAAATAATGTCACTGCAGTGTCTGCCCTGAGCAGGAAAGCCTGCCTACTACACACAGCCCCTCTTGGCGATGTGTGTCTTGTTGCTGTAGGGAGCTATCAAAGAAGTTACTATTTCAGGCACCCATTGCATATAAGAAATACAGGTAAGGGGCAGCACATTTCCAGTCTAAAATAGAATAGCCTAAATTATTAACATGCATTTACGCTACAGGCAGGCATGCTATCCCTGAATTGCACAGCTCACGCATTTTGTTCCTTCCCTCTTGGAAGCAGCGTGGTACTTCCAAGGAGTAAAAGTGTCACGCCAACAGCAGTGGCCCAAAGCAGGCACTGCCCCTGCTGCTTCTTGCAGCCGGTCCCTGCCACTCGCACTCAGTGCCTGCCTTTGCCACCTCTAGGACGCTGTGAGGGATGCATGGGAGCAGAAGCAAAGGGCACAGAATTGGTCTGTGGTCGCATTTTCTGCCCTCACTTCTGGGCTGCCAGCTGCCTGGGCCACGGGCTGTCGGCTAACAGGAGTCCACGAAGCAGCACCAGCAGCAGGACACATCCCCAGCGCGTTTTGTGCTGGAGCGAGTCGCTGGGGCGTAGATTGCCTGAAGGGAGGATGCTGAGCAGTGCTGTCCCCAGAGAGCTTTGCCTTGGAAAGGAAGAGGCTTCCTGAAATTCTCTGAGACGCTAAAGCTGCAGGTCCACTGCTGCGCGCTCCAAGGAGGGATGTTTTCCCACACCCCGTGCATCCGCTTGCTTGCACCTCTTCCTGATGTCAGGCGTGCCCAAGGCCTGAGCACCACCCGACGGACAGAGAAAAAGCCCAGGAAGGCCCGAAGCCTGAACAGAGCTGCGTGCCTGCGCAGGAACGCCTCTCCCGCCCCGGGGCTGGCCGTTTGCTGCGGGTGGAGAGTGGCCTCGTGAGAGACCAGGACAGCGCCTGTTAGGATCCTTTAGAGACCACTCCACGGCAGCAGGCGCTGGCCTTGTGCTGGCTCCTGGAAGCCACAACCCGCCGGTCCTTGTGCCTTACGCACTCACCCTGCCATGGATGACTGACCCAAGACCTGAGGATGCTAGCACACATCCCACATCATCCTCATTCAATTTCTAAATTTCTTTCTGATGCGTTGTGTGAGAGTGTAGCAGTCCAGAGGAGCGAAGGCTACCTATGGGGTCTTGGGTTTTCTTAGCATGATCTTGAAGACGTGTTTACTTCCTAAACTTCACATCAGAAAGATGACAAAAATCACATTTCGATGGTCCGAGAGCAGTGACTTACCATAATGTATAACAAAATGTATCAAACAGAACCATAGTCAAAGTAATAAAAAACCAGGATGTGCCTCATTTGCTTTAATCTTTTGACTTCGGTGGGCCAGGAGAAGCAGGAGTTGGCCTGCATTTCTGTGCTCTTAATGCATTAAGCTCCTTAGTCACAGCAGGGTGGAATCTCTGTCCTGTTTTCTTACCTGCTGTAAGCAAGGGCGGGCGGTGGTGAGAAACTCTGCCTCTTGCTGTAGAGTTTGTGGAAAGGTGAAACCCGCCACTGCAGCTGTAAATACGGCCGCCTGAATTTCACTGGACTTGATGAACAGGCAAGGTTACTTTTCCTATTGAGTCTGAAATTTTAATGACAGTGATTAAATTACAGAACTTCTCTGCTTACTTGTGTCAATATAACACTTTGAGCCCAGAAAAAAGGGTAGGGGAAAAGTAAATAACAGAGACTTGCCTCCTGAATAACTTACAAGTGAGATAATGATTTCCTTAGCATAGGATGCCAGTACTGATTACTTGTCCTTCAAACCAAATGCTTCAAATTGTATTTAGAAAGTTATTTTTTGTGTCCTGTTGCATATCCTTCGTCTGACACATCCATTAAGGCACACTACTTCTTATTCCTGCGTTTGAATCAATTCACTTGATGCTTCTCGACTTAGGTGCAGTGTGCAGTTGCTTGGCAGAGCTTTGGTACTGTGCCAGCATGCTGCATATGAAATGAGACTCTGCTCTCTCAGTCTTGATATGACTAAGCATGTGTAAATGATTTTTTAGCTGGCTCTGAGTTTGATGGGTTTATTTTCCTAACAGTGCTCCTATAGGGTATGCAGGCATGGATCCCTGCACCTACAAGGTACTGCTTTAGACTCAAAGGCATATGGTTAGTGCTTGATTTCTAAAATATGCCTGACTTTTCCTACGTCTGGATCCTGCAAACTGCTTTCCACAGATCAACTTCTGCAAAGGTTTGGAGTTTAGCTGAGTTTATGAAAGCAAAGGCGTCTCATCCATTTACACTTGCTGAGGATCTCCCCCAGTGGCTCTCATTCGGCATCGGAAGGGTTTCTTATTATCCTTTTGCCTGTTGCAGATGAATTAATGAGTGGCACAGATGCCAAAGTGTTGGAGGGGCTGGCAATGCAAAGGAAGCCAGGAGAGGTGCAACCAGTGCCCAGCTTATCTGGTGGGTGGAGAAGAGCAGTTCAAAGGTGCACAGTGTCAGCAAAGGATGTCTCCTGAAGAAGCGTGCTGATTTCTCAGATAAGCACACTACAGCCCACAGGCTTCCCAGAAAACAGTTAATTATTTAGCATGAGTTACTTATTTAATACTTGCTTCACAAGGAGTTGAATATTTACTTTAGGAAAAGCAGATGGAACTCTTTGGAACACAAAAGTGCTTGCTCCTCGAAGGGATTTAGTTCTCGTTTAAGCTGAAAGTGGTCTGCGCTGCAATGCACAGGTCTAGGTCAGCGCATGGACTGGAAACTAGCAGCAGCATTTTGTCTGGTTCCTTTGGGGATAGGCTATAACAGTGCATGAAGATCCTCAGTCATGGGATCAGCACGAGTTGTCTGCTATATCTGGTCATTTGCGAAAGATATAAATACAGTGGAGGAATCAAATGCCAGATACAGATGTCTGAGCATAAAGTTATGAAATTTCCCCATCCAGCTATAGGTACAGCACCAGGTATGAGCCTCTGCATGTGGCAAGTGAGACACAAGGCTTGGAGACTGGCACGGCAGAGTGAAGGTCAGTGGCCCTTCAGAGAGATGGCAGGATCTGGCCCTGGCCCCGTTTTGAAGCACAACTTCCAGTAGGATGCAGGATGGCAAACAGCGGGTGATAGCGCTGAAATAAACCACGCGTAAAGCTGGGAGCAGGAGTGTCCCTAAGCAGAGCAGCAGTTGAGAACTGGGTTTTCTGAAGCTCCTAACTGGAAATCTGGCAGTAAAAGGGAATGGAGCTTCTGGATGCTGGGCAATTTAGGAAAAATCTGATGGAAAATTTCTAACCATTGCAGCATATGAGGCATTAAAATGTCATTCATGTAGTAAAAATGATAGACAGAAAAAAACCACTGTCAAAAAAAGACATCAGATTTCCTTCAGCCAGAATATCAAACTGTGTATAGAGGGAGAGAGAAGAATTTATATCTATGGATGGAAAAAAAATCCAAAATAGAAGGAACATGGACTGCATGTCCCTTGATGCCTTCCAAAATGAAATGGCATGGAGAATGAGGAAATTTCATGGAGTGAAAATATCAACCCACTAAGGAGAGATCAAACGAGACTTGCAAAAGGTTGAACTGCATTACAGAGGTTTATGGCAAGTTGTGAAAGCCCATAACCTACTGCCCTGGCCAAGGTCTTTCCGTGAGGAGGTGTTACAGCTCAACTTGAGACCAGACTAAGAAAGCAGAGATGGCTTACACCATAAAAGCGGGAAAATCACTACTCTGCTTCCCTGCTCCACGTGCCACGGTACAGAGATAAAGTGCCGCTTGTCTCAGCCGCACTAAATCTGAGGTAAGGGTTTACTTCACCCCTCTCCAAGAGGAAGGGTCACTCGTGGTCTCAGTAGAGCTCTAGCAATTTCCTCCTGGCAGCATTCACCTCTGCCTGCCTGGCATCAGCGGAGGTCCCGGGAGCCCCTGCTCCCCTCCTTTGGCTGCTGAGCTGTATCCTGGCTTTTGGGGACACGTGTTAACCCTCTCCCTGCCGGCCTTTGCCCCTCTATCTTCTCTGGAGCTCACTCTGAACAGACAGGCAGAATATGTCAGCGGTATGGTCTTAAACACCGGTAAGATGCTGACAGTCAGACTTGCAGAAATACTTCTGGTCCTAAGAAATAATGCACAGGGGGTAAGAAGTAAAGGTCATTTTTTACTACAAGTTACAAGTGAAGTGTTCTCCCACACAAAATAAGAGTCTTCTTTTTCCTCTTGCCCACTGCTCAGCTTTCTTGTTTTGGTTTTTATATAGCCATATATTTAACCTAAGCTCTTTTTTTGACTCAACAGTATCTTCATGTTTTCATTTTTCTCTCACCTTGTGTTTGCTCTTTATCACTCTAAGGAACAATAAATGAGGAGGGAAACAGTTGACTGGGAGCTGAGCTTTGTTAACATCAAGAATGACCACGCAGATTGTCTTAACCCTGAGTGCAATTTATATGGACAAGCTAGACTTTATCTAATGGCTATGTAATATGTTAAATTCTCCTTCCAAAAGTAAGATCTCTAATTCTCTTGTACATAAGGAAGAGAACAAAAAAAACTTCAAAATAAACCAGAAACACACAAAGCAACCACTGGCCACTGATGTTACACAGATTCTTCCTTCTTTTCTTCTTTTACAAATAAATTGCTGCAGAAAGCAGTGCAGTAATTATAGCCTTCAGAAATGGCTCGAGTTTTCCTGCATGGACAAGCATGACAAAAAATAATAAAAAATAATTTTTACCAACACAGCTGGTGTTCAGATGAAATTATGTGGTTAGCTTTGAAACGATATTAAAAGGGAAATTTTAATTAACCTGTACCACTGAGTCAGAAGATAATATCTGATGCATATAACAGGCATACAGACAAAATATGATAAAATAATTATTTGCAATTAGATATATGCATTACAGACAATGTTGTAATTAAAATGTACTTAATGTCACAGGAGGTCCTTTATTATCAAAATAATTTGTAGAAGGACTGTGGAAACAATGTGATGATTATCCATCCCTCTGAAAATAAAATCTCAAAATTTACGAAAAGCCCAAAGCATTTGTGGGTTTGGAGCAGACACCGATACGGTCAAACAGCGAGGCTCCTCTTTTCCGGTGCCAAGTCCATTTGTTACCAGAGGGTGCACAGGTCACCCATTTCTTGATGTGCTTCTCTTCCGTGGTCCCCTGAGAGGCGACAGCCAGCCGGTGACATCCCTGGGCTGCTGCGTGGCTGGGAGCAGGGTGCACCTCCAGATGTGAGTGAGTTTCTGTGTGGGTCAGAGGGAGGGAGAGCTGCCACGGGGCGCTGTGCCGTTCTTCTGCTGGAAAAATAAACCTCTTTTTTTCTTTCATTATTTGCTTGTTAGCTGCAACAAAATTGAGTGATTAAATTTATTGGGGCTGATTCTTGTCTCTATTGTGGCCCGTCCAAGGCAGTCAGGCCATGAAGAGGGACCAAAACCAAAGAAAAATTACATTTATACTTGCTTGAAGGGCTCCTTTTCACTTTTAGAACTCTTGAAGAATTAGCAGAGTGAGGGTCAGATAAGCACAGTCTAGTAAATCTGGGGGCATTACTCAGGAGCGAGGCACAGCTCAGCCTCCAAGAGCTGTGTTTGTACAGTCAGAGAGGCCAATGTGGCTGTAGAAACATAAGTGTAGTTGTTTGTGATAGACCCGGCAAAGGACACAGTGAATCCTGAGGGAACGGCAGCCATGCGTGAGCCCTGCTCCTCTGCCTGAGGACGTGGGCACTGCTGCCACGCTGTTAAATAACCTCTCAGCCCATGTATTTCCCCATCTGAGAAAAATAGTGTCAATGTGTCTCTAACTAGCAAGGGATGATGGCTTCGTGGTGTAGACTAATTGCCAGTTTTCCATAAGGGAAAACCTTGTTTTACCCAGGTGACACCAAAACATTAATTCCGAGATGATGTAAAGATTTCATTCTGCCGCCTCGCACACTGCTGCATTCAAATGCTCATTTTAATGAATCAAGCCGATACTTGGAGGCTTTGGGGGACCCCATAGCCCCCGGGTGCAGAGAAGCCCATTCCCGCCGGTTCAGCCTCTGCTCTGCCCCAGCAGCTGGCATGGCCCTGGGTACTGGCTGCTCTGGCTGGAAAGCTGACCCTCTGGAAAAGAGGTTTTAGATTTGGAAGGAGCCGGGTGCCCCTGTGATGCCAAGCATCTCACCCATCGCTTTAGGAATAGCTTTTGCTGGCAGCCGGTCCTTGCGGCTCACATTAAACAACATCGAGGTGCCAAGGTCGGTTCCTGGCACCGCGTGCTCGCTCTGGCGCCTGACCTTATTGGTGCTAATGAAGGTTTTGGCAAACCCTCCGTCTGATTAACATTTCCCTGTTCAGAGCCACCGCGCTGTAATTGTGGGGGCTGTTTTGCTGTTTCTCAGGCAGACCTTTTCTCATCGCCGCTTTCTGGATTTGTGCCTCTGCACTTGTAAAACTCCTCTTGAAGTCAATAGAGATTTTGCCTGAGAGAAAGAGGAACCCAGCCTCGTTACAGGGTGCGTCTTATCCTAGTGACACGTCGTTCTGGGAAGGATAGAGAGTGGCAATCAGCTGTGATGGAGTCAATGTTTCTTTATGGAAATACTTATTTCTTCAAATCATAAGTAATAAGTAAAATTGCTGCAAAATGTATTAAACTGAAGGAATGGCTCAAGGGGAAAGCACCCCCCCTAGTATATCGTCAGCTGCTTCTTTATCTCCCCTAGGCTTCTCCACTTCCCTGTTTTCAAAAGAACAAAGAGAATGTGCCAAAGCTGCTTTGGGATTTCAATGAAAAATAATGAGAATTCATTGCTAATTAGGGTTCCAATTAAAAAAAAATTATCTTTGCAGGGACACTGTTAATGAACTTGTAAATTGCAGCTGCAGACTTGCATCCCTATAAACATTCCCCTTGTTCGATTCCGTTTGCGTATGCAGAAGCGGTGAGCAAAGGCTGCTGGCGCGTGTGCAGGGACGGCAGTCACCGCTGGGCCCCTGCGCGGCAGTCCAGCCATCCCTGCCGCTGCTAGCCGCGCAGTCTGCTTTTCTGTCACTTTGGGGGCCCGAGTGGCATATCGATGCTCGTGGCGTGTGTTGCAGAAGTGGGTGCAGAAGGCAGCAGTGTCCATGGCTACTCTCTCCATATGCACTGGGGTCCCTGCCCACAGCCTGGCTCAGGGCAGAGAGTGCTTCAGCCGTCATACTCGGCACAGATAACCCTTCTTCCTTCAGAGCAGGGAAATTACCTCATGTTTGTAGACAGCTTCATACTCCTCTCCAGTGCAGTGCAGCTTGCATGGCCGTGTCTTCTTGTGGGCTGGTGATGGCCTCTCAGTGCCCAGAGCTATCGACGGTGCTTTGGAGGTGGGAAATGGCAACAGTTAATACAGGGAATTGCTGAATGCTAAGCTGAAGGTTTAAAGTAGGATGGCATTCATCTCACAAGATATTTGGCTTTGTGAAAATGAAGAATGGTAATTCACTATGTATTTTTTATCAGTTTTAATCTAACTAGAAACCTCTTTCTTTGTTCATGTAGTACACTGTTAAGAGCGGTAGACAATCACAGGTAGTTCAGGGTAAGTGCTGATGGGTGACTCCATCTTTGCTCATGACAGCAAACAGCCAAGTCGTGTAAATCTGCACCTTTATACGCTCTAAGGGACATTTTAATTAGGATAAATGGTTACCACAACCTTCCTCCATAGTACTTGGTGGTTTCTGCCAGTGACGGTCTGTGTGTGATGCACTCCAGCTCCCAGGCCAGGGAAGGGGGAGCCTGCATAGAAGTAGATGAAAATGTAAATGTGCTGGGGGGAAAATCATGTTATTTTTGTCCAACTGCTGATTCAGGTACAAAGCAAACAGAGGCAAACCCAGCCATGCTGTAAGTCCGCCATCTACGACAGCAGCTGCATGCATCCAACTGCGGGCACACGCGGGCGTTTCACACTGGGGAGCAGGTACCCAGGCAAACAGATGCAGCTGCAATGGAGCACTGCCTGCATGATCATTCCTCCCTCTTTCTCGGCTTGCCAGCATTTGCCAAGAGGCACATCCCCATGGTATTTTGTGCCAACACCCTGTTTTCCCCTTCCCATTGCAGGAGGGCTTTTTCTCCTGGGACAACAGTATGAAACCAATGGAGGACAATTAGCAGGGGGTGTGAAACACTCCTGAAACCTGATCAGAGGTTGCAGATGGCAAAACATGGATCAAAACCACATGAATTGTACACAATTTCCTATGAGCTAACAACAAAACAGAAACCCACACAGCGGTTGATGGTGGCAGGCACCTCTGGAGATGGTCTAGTCCAACCCCTGCTCAAGCAGGGTCACCCAGAGCAGGTTGCCCAGGACTGCGCCTGGTTGGCTTTTGAGTATCTTCATGAATGGAGACTGCGCAGCCTCTCTGGACACCCTGGGCCAGTGTTGGACCACTGAGAAAAAGGGGTTTCTCATGCTAAACTGGAATTTCCTGTATTTCAGTTTGCGTATTTTCCTCTTTCCCAGGGTTTGAAGAAGAAGCTGTGGTGATGGAAAGAAGGTAATGGAGATATCCCAGGTTCATGGGTGAGAGCCTCTCCCAAAATCAAATGCAGCTAGGGGAACAAATAGTGCGTGAGATGTGGTGGATAATTATTCTGCTCCCTTTGCGGTCAGCGAGGTCTTTTGCTCCAGAAGTGCTGGGTGCACCTTGGGGGACTGCACTTGAAGAGAGGTGGAGAGAGCAAAGCGGGGACTGGCCAGGAGGCAGAGGTGTCTGGGAGCGGGCTGGGAAACACAGCCCCTGCAAGAAGTGGGTTTTAGGTTGGCTGACGCAGGACGAGAAGCCATCTGCTCCTGCACTCGTCTGTTCTGCCTGGAGGTCCGTGGGTGCGGATGTACGTGGACCTGTGCCGCTCTGCTGCAGTTATTAGGGGGGAATAGTCATCTCCAGCTCTCAACACACTCAGGTGGATGGATGTGCCGGGGGCTAAACGTCTAAGGGCTCTGGGGTGCCAAACTCCTAAACGTCCTGCTCCGCTGGAACCCTGGCCTCAGACCCTGGGGTTGCAGTATATCCCTGGCTGTGCACGCAGCATCCTTAGGGATGAGCAGAACCCAGCCAGGAGCGCAATGCGAAGTGAAGAGTCATCCCTGATGGGAGGCATCTCTTTTGGGGGGGAGGGGGGGCGGGTCCTGCACTCCAGTCCTTTCCCAAAGTACATTGCTGCAGCCCAGCTGCAACCAGCTGGTCCATTCCGTCACATTGCCTGCCTGTGCTCAAGTTTTTTTGAGGGAGTTTCTCATTTCAGTCTAGGACCCAGTGCCTGGGGCACTAATTCACACCCCACCTCGCCAATGCACCATGTACAGAGCAGTAGGGATGAAGTGCAACATAAATATCAGGAGCGCAAGAAGGGAAGTGAAACATTCCATCCTTTTCTGGAGCTCAGTATTAATTTTTTCTATTTCATCCAGATGCATAGATTTTACCTCTGGTAGTTGCAGCTGATAACATACATAATGGAGCCATTCAGGGGCATGTCTGAGCATGCACTTTTCCCACATATAAAAATATACCTGAAATTTTGAAAGATTGAATACTCATTTGCCAATTTAAAAAGAAAATGGAGAGAACAAGAGAAAGAGGCTCGTAGAGATGTAAGTCTTCATAGAAAACGAATAGAAAAGCACATGTACATTTAGAATGATGTTGACATTTCTGAAATAAGAGATATGCTGTTTTATCTAAATTATACCAAAGCCCTTCAAGATAATGTACTGTGTAATAGCTACAGTTTTAGACACTATTTCATTTTCAATTTTCTAGACAAAAAGCATGATTCTTATCCACAATTTCAGTTCAATGTTTGGCAAGTTATTAGCATATACTTCCCAGCTACACCTAATATAGGGAAAGCTGTATGTTACAGGAAAAGGCTATATTTCTACCTTCCTCTCCACTAGCTTTGTCAGCATTTTGTGTTGCATGGAGAGGAGACAGAGGTTTGTAAAGCCCAGAGCAAAAAAAGATGTGGGAGCACTGCAGGCACTAATAAGCCTGAGTTGCCCTGACGAGCATCACCCAGGCCCCCACCCACACAGCCCCTGCCCATTGGTTTGGGAGCTCCATTTAAGCTCAGGGCCAGGCCCCCCTCCTCTTCCCCTTGCTTGAGCTGTGCTGGGGTGGCTCTGTGCTCAGCGCTGCTGCTGGCTCTCCTGGCCTCTTCACTCCTCCTGGCTTCTTCACTCCTCCTGGCTGGACCTTGGCTGCAGGTAGCTCCTCTCTTGGTGCTTGGGCTGTGCCTGCTCCTTGTTCCCCTGGACCTGGCCGACCACCTTGCCTGGGCTCTAGCCCTGCTTGGGGAGGGGTGGGTGCTCTCTGCTCCTCTTCCTCCTCTCTTGTGCATTCACCTCGTGTGTATACTTGCAAATAGCACCTTGCTCAGTGGTGCTAGTAACCCCAGGGGGATGGGGGTACCCTGCCTGCACCTCATGCTTAATGTGAGCCACATATCCCTCCTGGTGTGTGCTGGCTGGCGAGGCTGGGAGGAAGAATGACCCCCCAGACCTGCCGAATGCTGTAGTAAACCCCCTGTAATTCGCTCAGAGCATCCACAGGCAGGTCTGGTGATTTGAAGGCTCCTAAGGTGCCATAGAACGGCAAAGAAGTCTAGGCTGATGGGAGAAGGCCCTCCAGAGCTCCTCAGGAGCCTCTTGGAGGAGTTGTTTTGGTGCTTAAAAGTAGGTCCTGAACATGTGCATTTGTACCCCCTGTGCAAGTTGTTCCCATCTGCAGTGCCGGCCATGAACACTTGTGGTGGCTTGTGCTGGTGGGTCTGGGCTCATGTTACAGAGGTGTTTTTCTTCTCTTCTGGCAGCTGAAAAGGTATAAATCCTTTTGACACCCACTTGGCACCAGTGATGATGCCACTGGCATGGCCTTGTCTTTATCTAGAAGCAAAGCACCATGAGCTCCAGAGACCAGGATACAGGTCAACCTCACCTGTATCTGCAGTGTGGTGAGGCTTGGTGAGAGGTCTCTGCAATGCTGTACGGACTCCGGGGTCCTGGCTCTGGGGTGGGGGGGGTGTAAGATGTAAAATAATTAGAATCTGTCTTGAGGGAGCTTGCTCCTTTCTTGTGGGTATCCAAGTGAATCAGCATGTTCCAGTGCAGGACACCCTTGGAGGGGCAATGAGATAGCCTGCCCCCCCTGCCCCGAGTCCCTTGGCCTGATGCTTTTGTTTCCAGCACTACTTGAGGAATATGCTAGAAAAGTTTAGCAGTGTGGGAAAGTTATTGCCTAATTCTGAATGCTGGGACACATCTGCAGGTGTGCTTCATGCCAGTGATGCTGAATAAGGAAACCTGGAGCCCTGACTCAGAAATTCTGTTTAATTCTCATTCAGAGAGCAAGCTACACTGGCAGGTGTAGCTTGTCAAGGTTCAGCAACTAAGTTAGATGATAGATGCCATGTGCTTATCTGGAAAGTGTTATTTCCACTCCCATCTGGCGAAATGACTAGTGTCCTGGGTGTGATGGGATGGTGAGCCTGCTCCCTCTACAGGGAGTTTTAACTTCATCAGTATTGATTTATCTTCAGTGCAGAGGTAGAAAAATTCCTTTCTCTTGAGAAGTCTCTTCCAGGATGCCAATGAACAAAATCTGGAAAGATGTTATTTTTTGCATGTATACTTACAAGTAAGTAGTCCTTTAACAAAATGTGAGTGTAGTCACAGGGATGGAGGTAGTGCCCCAGCCCCCTCAACAGCTGGTGATCTGTGGAGTGGGAGGAGGAGACTTCAGCATACCTTGTAATTAGCAGGGAAAGGAGGGTTTTCATGACAACCGTAAAGCAACAAAATATAAATTAAACTCTGCTAGGAAATTAAATTCAAGGAACAGAAATAGTTTCCTTGGCAAGCCAAGAATAATGGTGGCAACACTCAAACTGGTTGCTAAGTGAGAGGGCAGAGCAAGAAAAGGATAACAGTAGCTGTGATTATTATTGGTACCTTAACAAATATATGCATTGAAGGTAATAAAATTATATGTTTAAAACTATGCAGCTTTGCAGTGTCACAAGGATTTCTTTGTTTGTAAACAGAGTAAGGGAACCAAGGGTCAGTAAAGCCTTGGTATGCATCTTAAGAGGTAATCTGTCCATGGTCAAAATAAATCTGTTTATTTCTGTTGGTCACTAGGAAGGTTATTCCCCCTCTATAAATATGCAGGGGGATTTTTCTTTGCAAGGTTTAAATGGGTGCATGTGCTTTGATAATAGCAGCATGTGATCAGAAGGGGGAACTATTATAAAAAAACAGCTAATTGCTGGGCTTGCAGGCTGTGCAAGTAAAATTACTTTCATTAATCTGTGCCTTTACATTGAGCACGTGGGCCCTGATCCAGCTTCCCCCAAGCTGGCGCAGAGCTTCCCTCTGACTGCAGCGGGTGCAGGATCAAGCCTGTGCAAAGTGCCCACTGGAGGAGACTGAGCAAGAAATGGAAATTGCTGTATTTAGGTCCTAGTCTTAAATGATTTATGGTATGACCTTTGGCTTAATGATATTTGTCTGCCTTCATCAAATGTTAAGTTCTGTGAGTGGAGAAGTGCTGTATGAGTGTTAAATAGTTATGGAAAATGCTTTTGCCACAAACAATGCAAACTTGCCCCAAATCAGGTTTTTGTGCATTTTCTTGGACTAGTGTAAAAGTCATGTCATCATAAGAAGCCAGGGCATAACAGAAATGCTTCTGCAGTTAAAGTTACTGACTAAATTAAGTGAGCTGCTATTTTGGGGCAGGTATTCCTTTCAATAAGCATGACAGGGCAGAGTTCCTTAATACTTCCCTTGTAGCCCTATTGCACGGTATAGCCATCCTTACAGAAGGATGTTAAAGGTGTAGGTCCTTCTGAGCCAGGCTGGCTCACTGGCTTGGATGCAAACCTGGAGTAAAAATGTAACTTGTTCACTCGTGAAAGCTTATCTATCCCGATGTCTATTGTGCTCTCCTGAAGATACAGTTCTGTGTTGTCACATGCAGTTCCTGTGTTACCCCTGCAGATTTCACTACAACCCCTCTTGTCCTGCTTGTTCGTGGTCCCCTCATTCCCCAGCTAATTGGAGATTGCTGTTTTACACACACACAATTTTAAAGAATCTTTCACAAAAGGGATAGATTGTTCTTAAACATACCTCTCTGCTCAATAGGAGGATCTTTGCTTAAATACAGTACAGAATTTCCCATCTGTGTGTCAAGTTCACTTGTTACGATGAACCAAGAATATTTCAACCAAACGGATACTTTGTACTATATAGGATGTGCCAGAAGATCTTTAAGGATGAGTCCGGCTGTTTAAGTTGCATCCATCATCAGCAATGGAGTTGAATGAAATCTTCTGTGAGTTCATTTTCTGTAGCCTGATGTTTTCCTGGAGACACTGGACAACTTGAAATGTGCCTGTAACGAATTTGTGTGCTTGTGCCCGCTCTGCTGCAGGGGAAGGAGTCGGGAGGGCTGCGTGGTGCTGCGGGGACGTGCCGGGCTTTATCTCAGGGCTCACTTGTGGCACTTGGCAGGAGCTGCAGTATTCAGGCTGCTCTGCAACAGAGCCGTTCTCTTATCGAGGGTCTTCATTGTAGCATCCAAAAAGTAGGAAATGCATTGGAAAAGTCTCGGGGGGGG
>JAVJGG010000082.1:9110518-9190271 GCA_035590195.1 Aviceda cuculoides
AGTCGGAGGTTTGAGTTTGGTCAGATACTATCCTTATACATGATATACATTGTCCTCAGGTTTCACTTCAGCATGGGCTTAAATGTTGTTTTTAATAGTTTGACTTTGACATGGAACAAAGTATTTTGTGTTTGGGCTTCACTTAGGACAGTTAACTAACAGTTGGACATGAGTATCTTAACATTCAGGTTTGTGTCTTAAAGAAACAATCTTGGGCAAAGCCAGACTATTTTGCTTGTGTAGAATCAACAGGCGTATGTTCCTGAAGGGGTAGGTTGTGGCTCTGATTTCTAAGTGTGAAGTTAAAATGTCAAAACAAGCATTCTGCTAAATTCCAGTGTTAGGGGGAATTTTGCTAGGTTTAAGCAGGATCTAGATGAAATAAAACATGAACACAGAATAGATTTGATCTTAACACACCCACCTAAATGCAGCTCTGTGATGCAGTAACCAGAGCACTGCTGGGACACAGCCTGAGGAGCCTGTCCTGGCTCTGGTGCTGGTGGGGAGATGTTGGCTGTAGCACGGGCTGCTGCATCCCTGACTTGGGTGGCAGCAGCAGTTCTGACTTTGCTTTGTGGGGGGCCAAGAAAGCTACTGTGAAAGGTCTTCTGGAGAACACTTTTCTGGAGTGTTTGTACCATTTTTAGCATAAATTATGTATTTGCTTCTGTCCTTAGGAAAAGGAGAGGCATAACTGGATGGCAAAATTGTTAACCCACACAGAGAACTTGCAAAATTAGATCTCTCCTTGGTCATTAGGCCAGACACTTGTGTAGCCAGAAAAGTTGCAAAAATTTTTTGTAGTGTAAAAGATGATAGACTCTTAACTACCTGCTTTAGCTGGTACCACTATATTACACTGTAATTTGAATTACTATTTGGTTTTCTGTCCTATGGTTGTTGTCAGCTCCCATATAGAACCCTTGTTTTAATGTTTATTTGAATGTTTAATTACTCTATAATAGCGCAATAATTATCATGTAGCTACAGAAGAATTACACGGTTGTCTGTACTCTGTAAACCAGTGTCAACCTCATCTGCAAGCAAATATGCAGCTAACATACCTGTTAAACAGCAATTAGCAGAGAAACAGGAGAAATGTTAAAAATGCAGTCAAACCTTTTATAAATAATACCATGTGCAAAATTCTTTAGTTCCCTGATTTCTTTTACTACATCAATGTTAGACAATATGAACTGGAACCAGGAAAAATATTGCTATAGAATTGAAGGCTGATAAAGCTACCTCTGAACTGTGTAACTATATGCAGTGTTATTTCATAGTTTGTTATTTCTCTAGCTGCTGGTTGTGATCAAGCAAATGAAAATATTTCCAAATAACTTCACATGCACTCTGGCTGCATCGCTGAATTTTGGGGCCTCTTCTAGAAATTGGGAGGAAAACCACAAGGTGGCAATGTGCACAAGGAAATAAAAATGCTCTCAACTGCCTGAACGCTGCAGCACTGCTCGAAGATCAAATTATTCAGCCTTGAGATCCAACTGTATTGACACTTGTCCTGTTACAGGAGTTAGTATAGGATTTCAACCATCTTTTCCAATTTAGAAAGATTTTACAAGTGTAAGAAAGTAAATCTGTCTTTCCAAGACAAAGAAACTGTAAGGGTGACCATTTCTACTTCCTACTTTGTTTCATGCTGGTGGATATCTTCAGGAAATTCGTATGTTTGCTTTAGGTTCAAAAGTTCCCCATTGAATATTTGGCAAACATGTTTTCTTGTGCTGCCAGTTTCCTTCTTGGAGATCTGTTCCAACACAGCCTGTTCATGTACTTCTGGCATCGCTGGTGCTCTGTCTGGGTATGGGACATGGAAACAGCATTGCAGCTTTTGACCCACCGACCCCCCTTCCCCTGCACCTTGCCTTGCTTTTGGTGGGGAATGTCTCCAGACTGGAACCTGTGGCGTGGGAGGGACTGCATTTCCTGAGCAGCAGGACCTGCTGATACACTGCATGTTTAAGCAACAGTGTACTGATGATTGAGACAAACTGGTTTTAGCCAGTGTAAATCAATTTGCAGTTCTGGATTATCCCCGGGGTGCTGGGAAACAAAATCCTGCATGGTGCTTCCTCCTAAGGAGTGCTGAGTTTGTTTCCTATCGTATTGCTTTGGGGAGGACAATACTGGCTAAATGCAAGGGAATGCAGCTCAAAAACAATTTTCTGGGTTATCCTGGCCCCGCTGGACCAGTGCGTGCCCAGCTGTGACTTCTGCACCGCTTGCCGGCAGGGAAGAGGTGTGTGATGTCGTGGGATCTTGGTGGGGTGATGCGGCGAGTCGGAGCAGCTCTCCTGTGGGCAGTCGTCCTTGCGCGCTCTCGCACAGGGTCTGCTGGCCGGGGGCCATCCCCCGTGTTAGCCGCATCTGCGGTTCCGGAGCTCTGCCTGGCTGCTGGGGCCGGGACCTCTGGTGTGCCAAGGAGGGCTAGAAATAGGCAGGGCTCAAGGGCAGCGGCGGGTCGGAGGGGCAGTCGGAGCACTTGGCGTGGGAAGGCGGATTCCCTGTCCTGCTCCCGAAGCAGTGCCTGGGCTGGAAGCCGTCTGCGAGGTGCCGGCCTGCTGCTGGGGAGGGGTCGGGGGGCGCAGGGCTGGCCAACATGACTTCCCATTAAGCATCCATCAGTGGGGGAGTGTCAGACTTTCGCCTCTTAATGCGTGATTGCCGGTGAGAAATAGAGCAAAACTTGCCTGGCTTTGCCTTGCTGGAACATAGACATGAACTGCAGGAAATTTTGAGATGAAAGGCCAGCGATCACCTTCCTAGTAGGAGAGAGATCTTTTACCACAAAACCACTGTTATCAGTTCTTTCAAAGCAGACCTATTTCATACTCAGTCCTATTTCTCTGAGGGAAGGAGGATACTTGGTTCCCTGGGTTTTTGGGGGGGGGGGGTTTATGAAGTCAACTCATTTATTTGCTTTTTGAAAAGACTCTTTATGGCCCCTTCAGGACCAGCAGCATGTGGCTCTGGGATGGGAGGTTGCTCCGGTGTTGTATGCTGTGCCAGGACAGCTCTTCAGCAGCAGGAATGTCTGCAGTCCAAAACTGCGAATCCCCATCCAATGGAGACATTAGCAAAATGAAGAGTTTAACTGTTACCCACATTCTCCTTGAAGCCCAGCCTAAAGCATTAAGACACGTTGATGGGTTGTGAGTCAATGTGGTGCTAGGGGAATGTTAATCTTCTGGCAGAACAAATGCTGTGAATTATTGCGTGTTTGCTAATCTGGGAACTGCTTATTCCTCCCTGACTATCTTCTGAACTCTGCCCAGGAGAAGCCCTGATGCTTCTGGGGAAGTGGCTGGTTTTACTGCCTGTAAACACCAGATGGCATCACGTCTGAGTGATGGGAGCTGGCGATTGAGTGGAGTCAGGAGGAAGCTCAGCTTTGAGTCCTTCTGGGCATGCTTCCAGGCAATAATATCTTTTCCCACCAGTTGTGAGGGATCTGAACTTTAGTTTGCATGAGAAGCTTAAAACACCCAACTGTTTAAAAAACAGAATCTCTTTTCTAGCTTGTTTGGTGCTTGGAGGAGAGCTGGTTTGCAGCACAAGGCTTCCAAACAGTCCACTGACTGCGCGTGAAGAGACAGTGCGTGAGTGCATAGCTTCTCTGAACCTGGTGGGGCTTGGTGTGGGTCTGGGGCTTACCTCAGTAGGCTTAATGTCAGGGTCACTGCCTACGTCATTAATAGCATGAGACAAGCAGGGCTTTAAAGACATTGTAATACATCTTGGCCATGTGGAGAGCAGGACCAAACACCTCAGAGCAGCACCGAGCACAATTTTTACGAAGCTTTGACCAACGCTGCAAGGCCTTGCTGACCTATCGTTCACACCCAGCACTGGCCACCTTCCGTGCATGTTTCCACCCCTCCAACCATTATGCAGGCATCATGCCGGGGACTCGCAGCTAAAAATACCACTAGCCAATTCCAAAAAGCTCTCTCCAAATCCGTTGAGAAATGCTTACAAAGCCAGCTCTGGGTTCTTGAGTCTTAAACCCCAGCACCCACCCTGCTGCAGCAACCTCCCAGCAGCGCGAGGGAAGATGCAGAGCTGAGGCCAGGGCACACTGGTGCTGTGCTGGGCAACCCCAGAGCAGAACGGCCGACTGAAACCTGTCCTGCTGAGCCCCAGGCTAGCCCCTGCTCTTGTCTTTCCCAGCCTTTCCAGTCATGTTTTTCAAAATGTTTATATTCTTTTGCTGTTTGAGCATTTTTTGTGTGTAGTTGCAAAGCTTTGGAAATGCAAGCTGTTGTCCTCCAGAAAGCATTTAAGTTTTTTCTTTTTCTGTGGAAAAAGTCAGCCCTTTAAATCTGGCTCTCTAAAGATAATATTAGTAAAAAGCTGTGCTCTTCCCAGCACAGCTCCTTGGTAGGGGCAGGTCAACAGGAGGCGAAGTTGCACACTGCCCAATACATCCACGAGCTTTAGCCACTTGATTTGAAACAATTGTTTCTTCTGTGGATTTATAAGGGCTCAGTTCAGCACAGAAACAAACAGCAAAGATGATGTTCACTTAACATTCATCTGTGTCCTGCAAGAGAGGAAAGCAAGCTTCACCAGCCCAGATGATTTTCAAATGAATTGCGGGGCTGGGTGGGGAAGTCAGAGGCTCTTTTCTGAAGAATAGAGCCCTTAGTGTCTGCGCTGCAACACTATTGCCTTTCTGTCTGTCTGTCTTTAGCTCTTTGTTGTGTCAACATCTGTAGCTGTGAGTAAATAGCATAAGGGGAGAATACATATTGTACTCCTGTTAAAGCAGCCAGGCTGGGTGGGGGCCAGATGACTGCATGAACTGTGCCGCCTCTGTCTGAAGCGAGGAGCTCTGGAGTAAATGCATATATAGGGCTCCCAAAGACCCTCATTTTATGATGAATGATATTGCTTAGTGCTTCATTGACTGGATCCTCAGCCTGTGCAAACCAGAATAGCCCTAGTGTCAGTCCTGTGGATATGCTGGTTTACTGGAGCTGAGCACCTGATGCTGTAATCGGGATGCAAGTACTTGTCTCGTTAACCTATGAAACATTCATGTTTTCTCTTGTCAGCTCCTTCCAGATATTTTTGCAGCTATGCTGATTCTTATAAATAAAAATTGTAAATATTTATAATTGTATAAATGCTCAAAACTGCTAGAACTCATTTTGTCAAGAAGGAATTTAAAATCCTGCTCTGCCTGCAGCCAGTGCCACCTCCTTGTCCTCCTCCCAGCCAGTTCCAGGCAAAGTTGGCAGCAGAACTGGTCTCAAAGCAAAGGAACTGTTTTTGTGGAAATAGGCAACTGAGGGAGAGGGGAGGGAGATAGTGTCTGCAGAGGGGACGGCTGCTGTAAGCTTGGCTCTTGTGAGCCCCCAGAGATGCTGTGTGGGAGATTGACAGTGAGATGTTCGGTAGCTCTGTGTCTTACAGAGACCAGCTAAATGTCACCTGGCTGCAGGAGGGACGCAGCCCAGGCAGGGCATTTTCTCCGAGTGGTTTGCTGTGCATGGGGAGCAGCTAGATAGCACTGACATCGGTCTGTGTGGCATTTCCCTCGTCAGGGAGCCAACTAATGAGCAGGTGATCATCTGTTTCAGTGCAACCTCAGAGCACACTCTTTCCAAAGGAAAAATAAGGTCACAAATACTTGCTGAGTAAATACTGTTATGAACTATTAGTCAGGCTGCAAGAGTAAACTTTGGAAGATGTGCTTCATCTCTCTTCTCCATTTGGCTGCTGTTATATAGCTCTTGAATCAAAATGCAGTCTTCCTTGGGGCTATTCCTGGCAGCCCTAGCCTCTTCTGTACAGGGGGTGCTTTTGCTGGGTTGTACTGTGTTTAAGCTGTTCTGCTTTACCAGCTGTGTTCTTGCTGAAGGGGTCAACCTAGCTTGTGTGAGTTCACCTTAAAGATAGTTTTGGTTATTTGCAGCATCTTTGCATCTAAAGATGTCAGGCCAACCACACTGCAGTGCAGGGTGCTGTGTAGGCATGTAGTATGAGGAATCTGTCTCCATAAGAGTTGATGGACTTGTTAGGCAAAGAGCAAGCAGGATCCCAGGGAGCCACCTGGGGTCAGGCAGCAATTCTGGGCATGGAAATTAAATCTAACATTGCTGGCACAAGCTGAGGGCTGGAGATCAGGTGAAACATACTTAGATAAAATTTTGCTTAGACCTGTGCTCAAAGTGTGTCCTGTAGCTCAGTGCCCTTTGGACAGAACCATGGTGTTAGTGGCTGGGAGGCTGCAGAAACACCAGGCTGCTCAGGTGGGCAACTTGTTTCACACACCTAAGAGCATGTTTGCATCACTAGTAATGGAAGTTGAATCAGCTGCACCATCGTGAATCTTGCTGTGGGATAATCTGTCCAGCTGCAGCTAGGTGAGGGGGCTCAGGTATTTCCGCTGTGCTGTTCTGCCATCTAGCTGTATGTTAAGTGAACACATTTGAAAATAGTAGACTGGTTCCACAGCCCAAAACAGGAATATGGATCAGTTCTCTCTGAATAAAAATATGCTTTTCCCCATATTCAGCTGAGCTATTCAGTTAGCTGTGTGATTATTCCTTCTGCTGAAGTTTGCATTTGTTAATTTCCACAGACTGCATTTCGTGTGTATGTGTTGGACTAAGAAGTTGCATTTCTCTGTAGCACAGTCAGCTAGGTAGGAAGGACCCGGGCACCAGATTGCTCTATTTTACAAAGTCGTGGAAAGAACCAGCTGGAAGACTCTGGCTCCATATCTTGATCTGCAACTTTCCTATCTTTTTTTTAACAAGGCTAGAGAGATGAGGGGGTCTTCAGGGGAAATTCTCTGGGGAAAATCATGCCTGTGAGTCACAATGCAGCTGTGAGTATACTGTTAGTAGCCATTGCCTCGACAGTTTGCAGCTAGAAATTCCAACACTGGCATTGACATTTCACATCTGAACTGCATAGGTGTAGTACTTCATAGAAAATAAACTGTGAGGGTGAGAAGGGACCACTGGCCCAGCCTGGGCTGTAATTCAGGACAGTTTCACTTTTGCTGTCACTGACCCACTGTGACATTTTTCTGGACTATGCTTCCCAAAGAGGCTGTCAAGGGTGGGGTGAAGTCATCTCTTGGTGGCTGGTTCTGGCAATTAATTCGTGAGCTTTGTAAATGAGCATCTGTGTTCCGCAAGCGTCTGAGGAGTGGCACAGCTTCACTCGGGCGGCCCGTCCTGCTGGGCTGGTGCACAGTGGATAGGATTTGGGCAACCTGAACCTCTGAATGGGATGTTGGACTTCAACCCACAGACTTGAATGCTTTTCCTTGGTTTTGCTATTGCACAATTCACCTTGACCAAACCCTTTCTGTTTACCTTCTGCCTTTTTTCCTTGTGTACTTAGACTTCAGTCCCCTTGGGGTATGATCTGCCTCTTGTGAGTATTCCATATTATGCCTTGCAAGATCTCGGATGTGGCCTGACAATGTTGCTGTAGTGCTAACAGCTAGGGGAATGGGCATTAGCATTAAGGAGATGTATCTGAGTAAATACGCATATGTTCCACTGTTTACAGAACACTTAATTATTTTTGATAGCTAATTAGTGTTTCCTCCATTTTGACATTTTTAATACAATACATGCCACAAAAGATGGTTCATGTGGAATAGGGTTTCCTTCACTTTGAAAGGAGCCTTTACCTGTCTTTTTTGTTCTGGTGTATTCAGAAATGCTGTTTGCAGGCCCACTAACCATTCTCCTGGTTGCAGCTGATTTTTTTCCTCCTTTGGAGGCTTGACAGTAGATTTTGTTTCCATTGAGCATAAGGGGAAGACTTTTAAAAGCACAGAGGACCATAAGGAGCCTAATTTCACTGGAAGGTTGGGTGCCTAATTGCCCTTTGTGCCATTAAAAAAATCTCCCCATATGTGTTTTGTTTTGTTTGTGGGCTTTTCCCTCCCCACATGGGCAAAAATCGATTGATCAATGTTTGTTACAAAGTTATGAACAAACGCCTCTGGTCTCATTGATGCATTGATGTCAGCGCAGTGTGTTCTCCTTGCTAACAAAATTAGTTGCAAAGTCAGCAGGAGGCTTGCGAGAACACAGAGCGTGGGTTTTGTTTGCATAGCACACAGGGCTGGCTGCTACTTAAATAACAAATCATCCTGCGCTGCTCACAGATCTTCTGATGGTGGTGGTTTTTGGTTTTGTTTTAGGAATTGTTGTTTGAATAAAAGGTCATTTACTGCCTTATTGAGGGGAAAAACAACAATGTAAATGTACAGTGGTGTACTGCACACTGGGGTTTTTCAGTGGGTCCACAAAGGAGGTGGTGTGCGGGAGCTGTAAACAGTCCCAGCGCACCACGTGTGAACACGCGGCTGTCAGCCGTGGGTGCTGAGTGGGATGCGCAGGGTGCTCAGCACCTTCGGGGGACCCAGCACTGCAGAGACGGGCGAGCAGGGGAGCTGCCAGTCCATGCGGGCAATGGGCATCCCATCCTGGCCCTGTGCGGGACCTCCCATGTCCCAGTGCCCTGGAGAGCAAAGCCAAGCAAAGGTGAGCTGGGGAGAGGAGGGCTTTGGTGCTAACACCACTGTATTAGCTTTTCTCGCCCCAGCAGGCTTGGCTCTGACGGGAGCTGAGTGCTTGGTCTCAGATCAGCAAGGTGCAGGTGCCGGTGTCGCTGGGATGTGGCACGTGCCCAGAGTTAAGGATGCAGCTGGTGAATCGGGGCACCGGCATCCTGCAGGAGCAGGCTCAGGACAAGGTTATTCTGCCACACAGTTCCCAACAGGGCATGCTGACAAGGACCTCATTCATACTATAGCTTGCAAAAACGGAGATTGCTGGTTGTAGTCAGGCTGGGCAACCACCTCACCTTTAACTGTTGATGGCTCCAAAGGCGGCTGGTCCCTTGAAAGCCTGGGGCTGGAATGGCACAGGTCTGGAACAGCCTGGGCAGGCTGGCTGTCACTGGAGCAATGACGCATTGGTACTCCAACCAAAACCCCCTTCCACATGCTCTTCCGACATTTAACCTGCATGTTTACCGAGACTCGTCCACGTTAAGTGCTCTGGCTGAGACTTGGTATTAATGAATGCTGAAGCGCATGGTATTTGGCACCCTAGATGTTCCCATTTAACCCCGGCCCCTCACCTCGGGCTTGCAGCTGGCTGGGTGCAAGTCCCCCCCTGACACCCTGCTCAGGCCCAGGGCATTGCGCTGCAGGGGCGGGTGGAGGTCCTCGGGGACCAGCTTCAGGGCTGGGTGGGATCAGACCTGGGTGGCCTCAAGCCCGTAGCCAGTTTCCGCCGTTGCCTGTTGCTCCTCCGGTGGGACTGCTGCTTGGTGCCACACGGCCACCTTGGCTGCTGCTTCCATCCACAGCCTACTGGCAGCCAGACAAGCAAGTGACAAGGGGTTGGTATGGGCTGCTGTGGGCATCTTTGCCTCCCCTCCTGGTCTGCAGAGCAAAACATGCCTGGAGGGTGGAAAGGTGGCTGGCAGCTCTGCATCTTCTGTTTGCTGACAGATCATTTGTGATGAGCCTCTTATCTACTGTACTCTTACAGCTTTTATCTTTCTCCTCCTGATAAATTTCAGTCTTAAGTGAAGCAAAACATAAGACAGCTTAATTCTACTGCAAGACTTATGTTCAATATTTACATGTTATTTTTAAAATGTATGTAAACAAACATGTACTGGAAACACTGTAACAAAAATGCAATTATAACTTCCTCCCACCTTTCTCCAATGTTTCTTGGGTTTCTGCTGTAACAGCAGGAACCAAAAATGTGCAAAATGAAGAGATATATTTTTAATTTGTGGGAGTTCTTAAAAGGCTCCTTTAGGTTCAGATTAAACCCTACTGCAGGTTCAAGGGAAAGTTTAAGAAAATCAATTTTCCCAGGCTAAAAAGAGCAAAACCACTGCAGTTTATATAGTGTCCTTTGTTACTTGAATCAATAGCTCTGTTCCCATGAATGGTTGAATAATCACTTTTTTATATAATGTCAGTACACACACAGACTTATCTCCTCCAGACTTTGTTGTTGAACCGGCAGTAAAATATTTTTGACCATTAACAGTTTCTTGCTCTTATCCTTGTTTAATTTTCCTGTATCTGAGTCTTGCTCTGAGCTTGAAATATGGCCATTATTCCCTGCTGTGGCACTGGCATGAAGTATAAAAATGTTCCAAATAAATTAATGTTTTTTCCAAGAAATTGTAAGAAATATCAAGCATAACAGTAGCTAATGCAGCATTATTTGGTTTGGGGTTTGTTTTTTTTTTTGGCCAGGAATATTTTCAATTTGTCTGTTCCAGAATCACTAATAGTGAGAGGAAGCGTACCCATCTTAGCAAATAGCCATGTTTCAGAAGAAACTGCTTGGATAAAATGCGTCTGAGGAAGAGCTGATTGCTTTTGTCCTGTCCTGAATCAGGGTGGGTATTTCTTTCAGTGCAGTGTTGGCTGCAGATGCTGTGAAGAGCCCCGTCCCCCTTTCCCTCCACAGGAGGAGATATTTTCCTTCCTGGTATTCCCACCCCTGGATGGGGATGGGAGCGTTTGTATGAGTAGAGGTTACAGACCTGTAGCAGGACGGGTGTGCAGGTACCTGTGCATTAGAGGTGTGATGGGAGGACATTCTAGCAGGGGGCTTTTTATTGTCTGTAATGGTTCTGCTGTCTTAATTACGATATTGCAAATTGCCTTGCAGGGACATGATCCCTTCAAGAACCAGGCAGGACATGCCTTGGAAAGGCTGACTGAAAACAAAAGGCTTTTTCTGTTTTGTTTCAGTAATTCATACTTATTACCGCTTTGTATTTTAAGCATCACCTTTTCCACTTACAAACAGTTACATTATTAAAAAGATATTTTCAGCCGATAGTAACCTTGGCAGTAGTTGTCAAGGCTAATAGTTTGACATTTCAGATCACCCACAACTAATCAGCTGAACGTGGCAGCACATCGGAGAGAGCCATTAGGGACGTGCGGCTGCAGCGCGGCGTGCCCAGGCAGTGGCTCTGTAGCCTGCCGGGTCGCCCGCGCTGCCTGGGCATGTGGCAGAAGAAAAGGGGCTTTCAAAGGTCTGGGGAGCATCCAGCCATGAGGGCGTGAGTGGTATGCCCTGCTCTTGAATGGCATGTACGGTAAGCACCCAGTCTTCCCTTCCAGCTTCTGCAAGAGGCTTTCTCCATCTCCTGAATGACTGGAGTTGTGGACATCTTCCAGAGGGTCTCCTGCCTGTCAGCCAAAATGATCTGTGGCCAATGGTTTCCACACCTGTCTGTGCCTTTCTGGAAGCTCAAGGAAGTTCGAAGAAGGCACACATAGTATCCTATCTCTCTGAAATCCTCCCATGTCCAGGCCTGGCAGCCCAAAAAAAGAAAAAGGAGGAATAACTGTCTTCCTTCTCAGGTCTGCTGCGTGGCAGAGTTGCTCAGGATATTTCTTAAAGTGTTTGAGCTTGTTGACTGCTGAGGAAATGGTATTTCTGCTCAGGTGCTGGCCAGGCTTTGCATCTGCAGTCTCATGGGGAAGAGCTTGGTGCCCTTTGGAAGCCACCTGAGTAACTGCGGCTCTGCCCCAGGATCTGGCACAAACCTCTCTGGGCCTCTGATTTTGTCCAGGATGGGGGGTTATGACACACATCTTGTTCTACAAAATGCTCTGAGGTATATGATAAGAAATTAATTTAAGCACAAGTATGAAGTCATCTATCGCATGTTGGAGTGCAGGACAGGTGGGTTCTGGGCTGAGAACCAGCTTCTGCAAAAGTCTTGTCACGGGCTTGGGACTACAAAGGGGGGGAAAAAAATCTGACCTTGGCATCTTGCTAGCTGGCCTCTGTGTGATGGTGTGGATACAGACGGTATAGGCTGACCAGTGTGGGTCACATTCTGTTTCCTAGAAAGCTCAGCTGATGTTGCTGCATCTCCAGGGGTGCACCCAGTGTAAACCCTCATCAGATGGCCTGTTCTCTCCAGCTGGTAAAGCCAGCCTTCCTGGGGTGTCTCCAGTGGTGACTTCTTTGGTCTGCTGGGAACCTCTGAGCAGCTGCTCTGGCTACATGAAGGGCATAAGCAACCGCTTGTCCTTGCTCTTATTTAACAGGACAGAACTATAAAGACAGAGTTCAGGGCTTCTTTGTGGGTTTGCCTTTGTAAGGAGCTTTGCTGCTGCAGAGCATGTCCAAAACACTGAATTGGCAAAGAAAGATGCAGGTGAGGTCTCTGCTAATCTTCACTTAAATCTTCAAATGATTGAAGTATCCAGTCTTAGTGATGGCATGAAGAAGTCAATGTTGTGTGTGGTTCCTCCAGTGCCCACTTAAAGATAATGTGTTTTCATGGACACAGTTCAGCATATAAAAGACAAGTTTCCACCTGGTTGCAGCACCTTGGAGTAAATGATGAATGCTAGCACTCTTTTTTTCCTTCTTTCTGTTTTTTTTTTTTCAGAAACAGTGAAATAGAAGTAGCTTAATATGGCTGACACTTCTGTAGCTAAACATTTGCTTGACACCCAGCTGAGATTATTAAAGAAAACGTGCAAGGTGTTTGCAAAGCAAACCTGGTGTCACAAACAAGCTTTTTTCCCCGAGTCTGTCCAAACCAGCAGCACTGCCTGTTATGTTACATGTGAGGGGCTGTATCCACCCATGGGACCATGTAGGCCTCATTTCTAATTGTGTTGCATCTTGGTAATGGTCTGGGGGAATAAATTTGTCTGGGATGTGTTCACTTTATCCTTAGCACTCTTATCAATAAGTATGTTTCAATGAGATCTTTATTCATTTTAGCTGGGGTTTTGTGAAGCCTTGGAGCATAACATCCTTGTGTCCCTGCTACTTTGTCCAAATAGCTGAGCCCTGGAAGAAAACATTGATTTTCCTTGATTCCCATGACCACTGGCTCCTTATACCAGTTGGGGTGTTTCAGCCTTCTGGGGCTAATTAGACATCTGTATTTCAGCACAAACTTGTGGCTTCTTCAGAAAAGCATTTTAAATCCAAAGCCTGTCCATTCTTGTGTGCTCTCAGTGCAGTCCAGCTCACTTGCCTGAGCTGCTATGGCAATTAAAGTGTCCCCTTATATAGTGTAGTATTATATTAGACTTTTCACCTAGCTGTTATATTGTTCATATGCATATCGTGACTTTGAAAGGAGATGAAGAATTTGCAGGTATCTTTCCTTGCAAGATTCACCCAGTGGCTGGTGACAGGCAGCATGTTGGCCAGGAATGGTCAAAAATAGTTGATTGACTTTAATGTGGAGGGCACTTAACAAGAACACAAATCCTGTTTATCTATGACTGGAGGGTGGGAAGCGCCAAGTGAGCCAAAACTGAAAGTGAGGTTTAGCTGCTATATGCTTCTGCTCCTGATTCATGTGTATACCTTTTTCCTACACTGGACATGGAGGGCTTGCCTTCCTATGTGGGCTTACACGTTCCAGATACATAAAAACCCTCCAGTGCATGAAGTTCAGAGGCATTTGGAGCTGTGGCTGGAAGAAGGAAATTTTTGGATGCTGAGAATGTGTGGAGGCTGAGAACGTGAGGAGTGGAAATCTCCAGTATAGTTGGTGGGAAATGCCCACTGGGGTATCCTAGCATGTCTTATTCCTTCACCAGGAGGATCCCTGGATATCTGTACCACTTTTGGCTGTACCTCGTTATTCAAGTAATGCCTGTTCTCACTCATGTCTGCCCTGGGTAAATAACTTGTTAGGGAGTTTGCAGAAAAAACAACATGTTGGCTGTGGGTTTGTATTGCTTCTGAGCTCCTGCTGTTTGCAGATGCCTTCTACTAATGGAAACACTTCTTCCTCTTTTCTACCCTTTGATAACTGCTTGAGTTTGGGGGAAAGAGTAAGGAGAAAGCATGAACTAAACATCTTTGTTTTCTGGGATTTTTCCTCATTGGCTTAATTGCAATAACATTTATATCACATAATATAGTGCAGCAGGGTTGTAATTTTCCTATCATCTAAATTGCAGGCTGAAAACTGTGCTAGGAAAGGACTATAGAGAATGAATTGCTGCTTTCAGAATGACTACTGTTAACTGACAGTGTGACTGGCAAATGGTTACCAAAGGCAGGGTGGGTTTGTGTATAACATTAGTGAACTCTAGCATGGTGCTTCTAAATACATCTTGGCATATGCTGAATAATACTTTTTTTTTTTAACTAAAAGCAAGCATCTCTCTTCAAACATACCTATATTTCTTGCAGGGCCTTTAAAGAAAGGGACACATTCAATATGCCTAATTCTGTGTCTCTTTATTACTGAAGGAAATACAATTAAAAGGGACTTTTTGAATTAAATTTCCACTGTTATTTGTGAATGTTTTTCTGTTCCCTATGAGGCCCATCAGCTTCACCTGTTTCTAAGCAGCTTGCCTTTCCTGGGGCAACCATTTCAATGATGTTCATATGGGACACAAAGGGCTGCTTGCTAATAGCTGAATGGTTAGTTGGATGAGTTAAAGAAACTCGTTTAGGTAATTTAGGTCCTTTATGAAACCCCAGTGCTTCAGCTCTGATCTCTGAAATACCTGTCTGCATAGGTACAGGTAAGAGATGGGCTGGAAACCCTGCTTTGACTCTTTGTGAAATTTTCTTCTACTCATGTATTTGAATACAAGTAGGATATGGAAGTTGAAATGATAGCAATTCAAATTGAGTCATGCCTGAATATAGGGCTTTCAAAATGTACCTGTGTTCCTGGCTCATGCAAAAACATTTTTGTGGATTTTAAGTTAATAGTTTCAGGATGGGGTTGGGTTGTTCTCGGTTTCTTTTGTTGGGTTGTTTTGGTTTTTTTTTTACATTTTGGCTGCTAATAGAGGTTTTTTGCTTTGTTTTAGAAACACAAATGTTGCAAAGCTGGCTTTTTAAAAAAGAACTTAATGTCAGAAAGCAGAATGTGGCAATGCATCATCTGGATTTTCAAGCCTGTCACCTTGGGCCCGGAGGGTTTGCCTGGATCCCATTTGGTTGTCCCATCCCATTTGGGTCTCGGTTTTGCACGTAGATCCTGTAACAGCTTGGTGTCCTGGTTCAGGCCCATACCTGATGTTAAGAGGAAGGGGTTTATCTGTTGATTGAATGGGAGTGCCGTGTCATCAGGGAGAACAAAAAGCAGACAGTTTCCTTACTGTACGCTCTGATTTGCTTTCAGGCTTTTCTGGTTCAGTCAGTGGCGATGCTTTGCTGGCCATGTTAAAATGCATTAAAGTGCCTGGCGCATCGAAGACCCAAAATCCCGTGGCGTGGCTGGGAGGTGTTGCAGCATGCATATTCACAGTGCCTTCCTTGCCTCTGCCTTGGCAGGAGGCAGCAGGGAGCGTTTCTCCTGGTAATGCAGAATGCATGGGTTCATAATAAGTTAGTGACCAGTTAATTTGATGTGATGGGTGGCTTTGATATATTAGAATAATTCTTACTAATTGTTTTGAAAAACACCAGTGCGAGCATACTCAGAGTGAATGCAAGCAGCCTGTGAAATTGCCAATTTAATTAGTGGGTTTTGCAAGGGTACAAAAAAGTTGCTGAATTAACTTGTCTTCTCACTAAATAGTCCAACTCTGTATCTGTAAGTGTGTATTATCTCCATCTTGCTTCCAAGCTTAGTTTCAGCTCTTAGAGGAAAAAAAAAAATTCTGATATTCGAGTCTTTCCTTAACTTTTATATACAATTCCACAGCCCCATCAGGGTTTCATTTTTTTTCCCTGAAGATACCAGACAGGGTCAGTTTAGTAAAAAGCATACTGTGGTGCTCTCACTCATGTTCTGGTTGGTCTGTAAATTAGTTTTGTAAACATTACTTACAGCAAGTACTAAGCTCCTTTTACCAGATAAAGGAACTAAATGTGCCGGCAATAAAGCCTTCTGCATGTATAATTCTGCCACAAAGTCCAGAAAGGTTTTCGATTATTTAAACCTTGATTTTTATTCCCAGCGAGAAGTCATGGAAGGAAGAACTTTTTTGCACGAAGCCAGAGCAGAGGCCTTAAAGTTTTGAAGCACCAGGTGAAGAAAGCAATTTCATGGTTCATGCCACCATTAATGTTCTGTTGTAATCTCCAGCGAGCAAGCCCCTTCCATTTAAGTTTGGGATAATGAAGGGTTTAACTTTTCGGTTCTGTCAAATTAGTTGTGGGAGCGAGAAGAGAGGCCCGCTTCCCTTTTGGTTTTGCGGAGATTGCCTGCACAGACAAATAAGTGAGCATTACAGGTGATTCTTTCTTTGCGCGGAGGTAGAGAGGTTCCATTTATTGCCATCAAATGCATTAAGCTGGAAGTCAAAGCCCTTAGCTTTTTGCTTGCTGCTAGTCTGGACCAGAAGACAATCAAACCATAAGGGTCATTTTCTGCATGAGCTAACCTTTTCCTCTCTTATGGTTTGAAGCCTTTGTTGACAATGAGATGCTCAGTGGGAACATTAAATTAACACTTCATATTCGTGGCTGTAAATTTACTGGCAAGCTGAGGAAAAGTCAGGGAAAACAAACACTCCATCATTTCTGCTTCATTTAGCTGCTGAATGGGGACACTCTCACCTGCAGAGAAAAGAGGTCAGGGCAAACAGGGATAATTTTAATCTGACTCTCAGCCTAGTCTTTAGTGGCAGTGGATTGTGTTGCATTCTGTGCTGAAAGTAAAGGTGAGAGCGAGGTGAGAGCAAGAAAATGGATAAGTACTATGTGAAATGCTTAAGAGACCTTGTTGCAGGCAGGGATGGCTGCCTGGGCCGGTTACTACGGAAACTAGCGGGCTAAATACTATTAATTTTGCAAACTACAAAATCAGGTTGGTCTCAAATAATAGCCGCATTAAGATTTCCTTGTGTCAGCCAGGAGATAACACTGAATTCCTCCGCTGAAGGTTTAAAAACCAAACCCTTTTTCTTTTACTCCGAGATTATGATGGTGGATGGTGAATTCATCCAAGTCGTGTGTTTAAATGTCTCCTGTCTCTTTCCTAGGTCATGGCGATGGTTTTCGGGGGCTGATGGGCAAATAATGCTCGTTTGCTGCAGTGCTGACTAATGTGACAGCACTTGGTTGTCACCAGCTATTAGCGTGTGTGACATTGGTGCCCAAGTTCCCGAAACACTTGGTGTCTTAAAACTGGCTGCTCATGGGTTTTGCCTTATTCTGTCAGCAGACCAATGCTACAAGTTCTGTGAAAATGGAAACCTTAATTACAGAAAGGTGTCTGGAGATCTGAACGAGATGGTCGAAACAACGCCTGTTTGGGCTGCAGCACCCGCGTTTGCTCGTGTTGCTAGATACCCATGTTTCTCTCAAAAACCTGTTAGTAAAAGGTGATTTTAGCTATTTCAGTTCTTTTTTGGGGGGGTGCTGCCTCCCTGGAAGAATTCCAGCCCCATGCTTAGGAAGGAAAAGATCCCACTTCTGGGTGCAGTGCAGAGCAGGGTGGCATTTTTGGAGGAGGGGGTTTCTCCCAGGTGGGGGGAGATGGATGTTGCCTGTCTCCAAAGGGGAACACGGCACTGTCTTCCAGCTCTGCCGGCGGCTCCTCCCGTGTGTGTTATGTGTCCCCACCGGGGCAGGGCTGCTCCTGGCCAAAGGGCCCCAGCTGCCGGGCTTTGCGGGGGGGGGGAGCCCCGGGAGCCGGCTGAGCATCCCCCCGGGGTGGCGGGAGAGCCGGCGGGAGGAGGGAGGCAGCGAGAGGAGGAGATTAAGAAGCTGGGAAAGTGACAAGCCAATAATAGAAAACACTTTCAATAGTCGTAATCCTTGACATGCAAGGACAAATAGGAATGCTTTTGTTCTCGAATTTAGATTAACTTTCGGTTCAGGAGTAAAACTTCAAGTAACTTGGTACGCCCGCATCTCCCGGCGCACCCTGCAAACTGGGAGTCTGAAGGTCATTGCCGCTGGCCTCCTGGAAGTGCTCCTTCGCGCAGCGATTGAGGGCAACGACGCGGGCGGATAACAGCATGGGGGTGAATGTGAAGTACAAGATGATTTTCAAAATTATCTTTTCCTCTGGTTCGTATTGGGGTGGCTTTTTCTCTGCTGCGGCGTCCCCAGGCTGGCTGTTCACACCGAGCAGAGCTGGAAGCATCGTTTAATAAATTTCTTGGTGCAGTTAGGAGAAAACAGGCTTCAACAAGAGGGCTTTGCAAATCAGGCAGTTTGTATGGGCACATGACTCCTTGGGAAAGTCTGAGGCAATGAGAAAAGAGACTTATGTGGAGCGGTGACATTTTTATGATAATTAGCGATGTTATGGGGAGGAACAGTAAAGGGAACCGCATAGAATAAAAATATAATATTCAAATACAACTTATTTTTGGCCAAACAGCTTTCTGATCCAATTGCAGGGAATTGCAATACCATACAGCAGTGCTACAGATTTTTTTAATTAGCTTTTCTTGCCTGCTGACAGGCCAGAATAAATGCCTGTTTACCTGTGCTTGGGAATTTGGAGTGTGAGCAAGGGCCTGGAGAGGGAAAGATGCTCCCCTGATGGCAAGAAGGGGGAGATTTTAAGATCCTTAAAGCAAACTGGGAGGAGGAGGGGGGTCCATTAACTAAACATCTCTCCAAAGGTAACCAACTGTCGCTGGGAATACTGTGCATGGCTTCTCCCCACTGCCGTGCAAAAGGCGGCTGTGAAATAAACAGCAAAAGAAATGAGCCACATTAGGCAGACTAATGAATTCACAAATTGTTAGCAGACTAGGGGTGCCTGACATCCTTGCCGAGGAGGGCAAAGGCATCAAAACACATCCCCCCTCCCGGGCATTCCTGCTGGTGGCCAAGGAGATGAGCCGAGGTTCCCTTAAAGGCTGGTGCCGAGGGAGGAGAGAAAAATGCGGGCAGGCTATGAGGGCCGAGCGTGGCCGGCCGGCCCGGGCAGCGTCCCTGGGCTGGCAGACAATGGCGCTTCACCGAGGCAGGGCTCCTGAGCCTGCGTTTTATCCGGTGAGGATGACTGACAGCCTTATCTTGTGATTTCCTAGCTGCTGAGGATTTTCCTGTGCTGGGCACCCTGGGCAGCCCCGCTGGGGCTGGCAGGCTGTGCTGGAGGAGGGGAAGGGAAGCCTGGGAGGTATGCTTTTCCTTTTCTCTCTTCTAGCTGGAATGGGTGTTTGTTGCAGGTGTTTGTCTGTGCAGCTCCCAGCACCTCAGAGCGCTGTGCCAAGTCTCGGGACCCGCTGGGTGCTGCGCTGTGCTGCACACCGGGATGGGGTGGCTGGCACTCCACGTGCCTCTGTTCCTCCTGCTTTGGACGTGCGGGTCTCTGCAAGGCTGGGGGCATGTCCCCAGCTAGCTGCTTTACAAATCCATAATGTGTGCAAAGTCATTAATTGCGGGCTTTAATTTCTTATCCAAGCCCGATCTGAGACAAGTGCTGTTCTGGGAAGTCTGAGGGGGACACTGTGTCCCTTTTGAACCTCAGTAGTTAATGGTGGCCTCGAGTCAGCAGCAGCTTATGTTGGAGTTTTACTGCTGATCTTTACTCTTCAGCCTCAGAGAGCTCAGCAAGCTCCAGTTATGCTGCTGGGCACAGTCCTCAAATAGACACGGTCCTGCCATGGCTGTAGGAAACTTGCCTTGCTCTGAGCGGCAAATACTCGCTTGAAACTTCTTAATGGAGGTCAGGCTGGCTACATTCACTCTTTTTGTTTGGCTTCTGCCCATATGGCTTTAGGAGCCAGAGGGTTGATGAGAGCATAGCATGCTTGGTTATCAGTGGATTTGTGAACTGTGGCAAAAATGGGGTCTCTGCTGTAAACCCGAATTGCAAACTTGCTGCTCATCCACTGCAAGAGCAGAAACAGGGCTGTTCCCAGTCACTGCCTGAATTCTGGACGCTGGGTTGGAGTCTCACTTGACTGCTCCTAGCAATCCATAACAGTTCAAGTTACTCATAGGAATGCTGGGGGTTCGCATGCAGCCTTGTGCAGAGAGGTAACACTCAACTCCCACACAAGCTGGAACAAAGCAGCCTAGGCCTGCCTCGTGGGTGCTTCGCCTTTGGAGAGTGCTTCAAACACCAGGGAAATCTGCAGAGCTCAAGGCTATGGGAGCCTTAAGTCAATGCCGCTGAGGACATCTGGTGCTGATAGCAAGCTCAGAGATAAAAATCGTCTGCAATTTTCCATGGGGGCTTTTTCGCCTATAGTAGGAGAAGCATCTTCATTGAACAATGTGTTCCCTTGGTGTATCTCTGCCCTCTTGGGGAAAAGGGGGGGGTGGATTTGGGGGAGTGGGATGGGGCGAAGAGAGCCCAGCCTGGGATCAGGGCCTGGCGGTGGGGCCCTCTGGTCCCATGCGGGACCTGCCTAAATGTTTGAGACATCTGAAGAGCAAAGAGGAGTGGAGGAGTTTGTCTCCTGTTGTCTCAGAGCAGCTCTTTAATGGGTGCAAGCTGTGAGCAAGGTCAAAGCTGTGCTCATGGATGCTCGCGTCCAAACCCAGCAGGCTGCTGGTCAGCTGCCAACATCTAGGGAGGACATCTTCCTCAGAGGACGGTGCTGCTCAGCCCAAAGCTCGGGCGCCTGGGGTCCGGCCTGGGGTTGCTGTTTCCGGAGGGATTGCTGGAACAGGCAGGCATGAGGAGTCCAGGGTGAAGCTAGCAGAGCTTCCCGGGTGCCCCGAGGAGTGGGATGTGTGGGGTGGGCAGGGCCATGGGCAGTGCTGGAGCAGGATCTCCTTGGCATGGCTCTGAGCAGCCCTGTAATCTCTCCTGCATCCACGGGGTGGGCGTACACCAGCTGATCTCGCCTTGGGTGCAGAGCAAGATTTGCTTTGCTTCTGAAAATATTACCATTTATTTTACTGGCCTCTTAAAAGATAAGGTTGAAACATGCACTCCTGCAGTTGAGAAGAGAAAATAAAGAGGATCAGACACAGCCCCCATGTACACATGATAATTTCTAGTCTTGGCTTATCTTGTAGGAATTATAAGATACTGAGTAGGAAATAAATCATAATGTCAGGACCAAATGCCATTTTCTCTCTTGGTGTGATTTGCAGCATCCCAGTCAAACAGATAGATTTCATTCCCTTTCACAGGATTCTCCCCTTTAATTGAATTATGCCCCGACTAGCAAATGGGATTCATTCTTTGAGATACAAGGAAATTACCATTTGATGAAACAATGCTTTACTCCTTTCTCACCTGCACAAACATCCTTCAGGAAAACTATTATGCAGATATCCTTGATTACAGACTATTGTTCCTTTTGATCTTTAGCTTTGTTTATCATAATCAACAGTGTAATACCGCATGAATAGTATACAGCAAGTGCACAGATGCATTGAACTGTCCTCGACAATTGTTTGTTGGCTATTTTCTTAGAACTTCAAAAGTGGATTTTGGTTCTATTTAATTAAAATGCTCTCCACTGCAGACAGCTAATTGACAGGCAGATACTGTATCAGTGAATCGTTTGGTGTATCGCAGCATCTTTATTCACTTCCTCTTCTCAGGGGTGGGGCATTTCAGAATAATTAATGCTAACGACCACCAGGAACCTGATTTCCTGATAAAATTATAAACTTCAATAATCTGAAGTGATAGAGATATTTCTATGCTCAAATCTGTGTTCCTACCACAAGTGAAATGGTGAGTATTACAATTATTACAATTCAAGATTTGGAGTATTGACTCTTATAACTACAGCCATAGGTCTTTTGAGGTATACTTTTCAGATTTGTAGTGTTAAGTGATCTTTGTCTTGAATTCAAACTCTCACTTAATTCCTGATTCTCACAGTTGAGAAGAAGTTGAGAGCTTCAAGTTCAAACCCCAGAAGGCAAGTGAGAGAAGCCAACCTGTACAATTTTCAGTTGATGCAATGGTTCGGGAGGGGAAAGGCTGATCCCTGAGTCTTGTGTTCTCGGGGCCAGCAGTTCAGAGATGTTTCTGCAGGAGGCATTGTATTGTCAGCTGATTTGTGAAGGAAATACACAAGACAAGGGAGGAGACTTGTTAATTTTGCACTTGTCAAATTTTTTAAATTAACTCTTGCAGTGCAACTTCTTAAAGAGAAAGGCTCCCTGCCCCTGATCATGAAGGGTTTCACCGCCTCTTGGTGGGGAGGGGAGGTGGCAATGTGCAGCTAGGGAAGGGAAAGCACCGAAACAGAATTTGCCCCCGGGAAGTTTCAGGTCCCCCTAGGGTGTCTGCCTCCAAAGGCTTCGCTTCCCTGAGCTCCTGGGGCTTGCTCGTGTCCTGCACCTGCACTGTGCTGAGCACTGGCTCGGTTGTGCGTGACGCTGCTCAGAAGGGGCAGAGACCTCTGAGGAGCACCTCTGGTGAGAAGGGGCAGCTCTTAAAATGACAGATTAATTACGTTGGATAAACTGGCCTTGACAAACTTGCTAAGGTTTTAAAACCACTCTCTACTAGTCCTGAATATGTACCTAACACTGCAGATCCTCCTTTCTGTATAAACTTGCTAGAGTGTGTTTCTACTGGAGTTTGAAATCTGAGTGGGCAAACCTGGCAAGGTTGGTAACAAAATCTGTCTCAATCTGTGAGGTAGGGGGATGGCAACTAATCTGATTACAGTAATGCCATTTCTAATTAATTTACTTGGAGCAGCGACTGCTGATCTGTACCATTATTAGCGAGCTTACGCTGTTTACAGGAGTTACAATAAATATGCAAAAATCTGTCTGCGTGGTGTGGGCACAGTACCTGCTGGAGCGGCGGCAGGGTGCTCCCCCCTTGCGTGTGGTGTGATCCCTGCCGAAAGCCCCAGAGCTCAGTGCTGCCTGGGCAGCTGCTCCCCCCTCGGCTCTGGGAGTCCCCCGGGTTCGCACACCCACCCGAAGGGATTTCTGCAGCATCCCTGTCTCCGGCCAGACATCAGCTCCGAGAGGCTGCTACGTGCCTGCCTTGACCGAGGAGCTACAGGGGCTGCCGGTTCCAGATGTGTGATGGGTTGGCTTACCTGCCCCATAACTACTGCATCTGCTATTTGTAGGGTGGATTGGTTCTTTAACACATTTGGGCAGTAAACTTACCAGCCAAGTGCAAAATATTATAAGGAGCTTTGAACCCACAAGCTCTTTTCTGAGGCGTTCTGGGCTTTGTAAGCGGGCGTCTGAGGCTTGGCCGTTGCCCAGGTGTAGACCCTGCAGTGCTGCGTAACCCACCTCTGAACACCTCTGCCCTGCGCCGGCTGTCGGGTTGCTCGCTCACAGCCCCACGCTTTCCCAAGGCAGCTGTATGCTGTTTCATTTCAAGCATAAAATCGATGCTTACTCCAGCAATATGAGAACCAAAAGGAAGAAAGCATAAAAATAATTATATACTGATTCAGTGGCTAGTTCCATTTATTAGTTTCACATCTCTTACAGAGCTAATTACAGCGAATCTCATTAACTGCATGGAGTGGCTTGGAGAGTGGCTTTCCTGTGGCTGCCTGCTGATGTAGACTTAGTGCCTCTGCACTGGGTAGTAATCATCAAGAAATCTTGATTTCCCAAGGCAACAGGCTTGACACTAATTTACATGGTCCCTTTTAGCACATGCTGATGTTCTGTGTTGAAGACTTAAAACTCTGCTTATCCTGTTGGGTGAATTCTGTGTTCCTACAGCAATTCCACCTTCCTGAGGAACAAATAAAACTTTAAGGCCAGACACCTTCCAGTGACATCCGTGTTGCATCTGGAATGAATCTAAGATTATTTTGCTGTCATTCCCAAGCTGCTGCCTGCAAAATGCGCTGGTATTGCTCACAGCCACTTGAAAAAGCCTTGCCTACAGCTATGCCAATGCGGCGGTCAGGAGGCAGCTGGTTGGGCCACTGGAGACCCTTAGAGTGCCCCAACCTGCAGCAGCACCCCCTTTTGCCTTTCCCTGCAGCAGAGGGTAACCCCTATAGCATCCCTCTCCAAAGCTCGGGGGAAGGAGGTACGTCCAAAGGAGGCTGTCGTCAATGCTTAAGAGTTGTTGGGATCCTTTCCATCATACAGTGACTATGCTAATCGTGCAGGAGGGAAAGGGTAAATCAAAGCTCCAACATGTAAATATTTTACTTCAGGTAATTATCTGTTCTGTATCTCCTCATGGGAAAAAGCCTTAGATGTGCAGAGAGGCCAGGAGCCCTACTATAACACTGATTCCTCAGCAGGGTGTTTTGCTGAGTCTACACTAAACTGCAGGTTTACTGGGATGGGGGTCCACCACTGCTCCTGCCCTGCCTGGCAGCTTTCTGTGGCACCTGTTGTAAATCACCTTCCTTGGGCTGGAAAGCAAAGCAGAAGTTTAGAGGTCCATTTCTGAGTCTTATTCTTAAGTAGTAAAAAAAAAAAAAGTTTTTTCAGCCTTCCTAAAACCTGAGGGGGTTTTAGGAAGACAGCTGCAAGAACTAGTTGTGGTTTTTGTTTTTTTTTTTTTTTTTGTTTAACTAAAAACAAAGTACACAAACAGACACCAACTGCTGGAAAGTTCAAGGAAAAGCGAAATGTTCTTTCATTTGAGATAAATGGAGGGCACTGCTGATAGTAGCAGTCCAACAGACTGGAGATTTGCCATGCTTCCCCTTTGGCTGTTAGCAGGTTTGGAGGCATGGAGAGGGCTCTGCTTGATCTGTAATGCAGTGCGGAGAAAGTCTGGGGGCTTCACTGTGGCTGGCCAGGCTTCCAGGCCCCTGACTTGGTGTTTTGATTCAAACCAATGTTGTGTTTCTGCCTTTCAAGAGCCGTGTGGCGGGTGCGAGATAGCACGGCGCCGCGGGAAGGCTTTGATTGCCGCAACTTTCAGCACATGCCGATGGCTCCATTTGATTCCCGACAATAAAACCCGTGTTTGACTTCCAGTCTAGAAACCACCTTTGGTGAGAGATCGGGCTTTGGCTGGGGGCTGAAACATGAATAGCAGCTCCAACCAGCCTTCGAAGTGAGGAAATTACATTTTTAGGCTGGATAGGATTATAGTAACAGCCTCTTTGCAGCCTGTATTTTCACAGAAGTCGAGCAAACTTTCATTTATGCTCCTTGCCTTGACTAAAGCTTAAGGGCTTGTCGCTGTTTACTCCTCTAGTGCTTTTTTGTGCTGATAGGGAGAGAAGACCAATGCAGAAGGACTGTTGTTTTCCTGCTGTGCAGTGGGCGTGCAATTTACAGTGGGTAGCTTATTTTCATATTTTTATCTGGGGTGAATAAAGAGTACATTTTGGCTAGATGCACATGTCCTGCAATTAATCTTTCAAACTAATCTGAGATTAGCAAGGGCTCAACAGCTAAAAGCGGGACCACTTCTTGTAATCCCAGAAGCCAGGTCCGAACTCTGAAAATATTTAGGTCCCCATTCCTGTCAATGGCTGCTGAGTGTGAAAAAGTCTTCATGGGTCTGGGTCGTAAGTAGTTAGCAAATGATTTAGCAAGTGTGTTTCTTGCTGTGTAACAAAATCCATCATCATTAGTCGAAGCCCTGCCAGGAGCCAGGCTGCCTGAGCGGCTGTGGTCAGGTTTCTGTAGCCAAGAGCGTGCGAGGAATGATGGGGCTGGCATGGCAACCCCGTGTTCATAAAAAGATGTGCTTTCGTTGAAGGCTTTTGATGGCCACGGCTTAATCCAGAACACGGAAGAGGGGAAGTCCATGGCTCAAGCTGCTCGTCAGGTTCGCTTGGATGCGGCTGCTGTCATATTTGCATTTTGCAGTGACTCCCAAGACTTTGGGTGCTTGAAGTGCTGAATGTTAATGGCAGCAGAAGCAGCCGTTTCAAAAGCAAGGTCTGTTCAGCAAGGAGTGCATTTCAGAAGGAATACAAATTGTTCTGCTGCCAGTTTTTTTTCTTGACCATACAGTAACTTTGTAATTAATGTGTTAGCTGGTTGCCAATTAACAAGCAAAATTGTCTCGGCGGCTGAACACTTTTCCACTCCCAATATATTCCCTTTTTCTCTCTCCTGCCTTTCATCTCTGCAGTCAGTCAGATACCACTGCTAAAGCCATCTGCCCCTTCACTCTGGGAATTGCTGTTGTAGCTTCTGGTCCCTTACTGTGTCAGATCCTGCCTCTTTGGACTTGCCTTACGGCTTCGTGATTTTCTTCCCCCCTTCATCTCTGATCCTGTTTTTTCTTTGCTCTTGGCTGCCTGTCTGGCTCTTTGGGATCCTTTCCCTCCACTTCAGACACCAGAATCCTGTTGCCGCACCCCAGTCCTTCCTCTTGCTGACTTTCCAAGCAGTCTCCCATGCTTCATCAGTGCCTGGGAGATAGGTCTTGTGGGTTTTTTTTTCTATTGCTCTAAAGGCACTCCTAGCTCTTTAGGGATATTTCTCTAGTATGCCAGATGGTGGTTGACTCTTGTGCAGGTTTGTTGGAGGGGTGAGGAGGAAACTTCTGTGGTGCTGAGAAGGGATGGTGGCTTCACCTCAAGTGAGGTGGGTTGGGGAGCAAGAGGGTAGGTTAGCTGTCCTGTCCTCAGAAGGCTGTGCATCACTGTGAAGATGCAAAAGCCTCACCTGCAGTCTAGGCTGAATAACAGTTTCACTGAAGCTTGGGTTGAAGCATGGGAAGGACCTGAGGATGGGTATGGCCTTGTTCTTCTGCTCTTTGGTAGCAGTAGAGTGGGGGGGGTCTCTGAGTCATAGGCACCAGCAAGGCTGACAAAGAGGGTCTTCACATGGTCCCTCCATCTGCTTTTTCAGCTCTGGGGCAAGATACCTGCTCAGGTTTGGCAGCGTTGTTGTGATAGCACATCTGACCGTGGGAGGCTGCAGTGGGCAAAGCAAAAGTGTAGGATGCGGGGTAGGACTTGTCCAAACAGACATCATGGCTGCAGGCGATGGGTCACCTTCACTGCCCTTCGCTGTGAAAGGGTAGAAATGGGTTCTTCCAGGGCATGGTTCAGCTCAGCCACAAAATAGATGACCCAAGCAGATCAGGTAAGTTGTACCCTAAAAACATCTCACTTGGAACTGATGGCAGGGGGTTGGCATAGGTGCAGATCTCTGCAGCTCGTGCCTGTGGTCAGGTCAGGGCTGGGGGCACTGATGGTGCGGGAGCCACCCTGCTCCCTCCGCCGGCGCCTCTTAGGGTGCAAGTGCTGCTGTGGCTTGAGGGGCACCCCGGAGCCCTCCAGCTCTGCTCTCCCATCTTATCATAGTGCCAACAAAAATCCCTCAGCGCATCTAATTCAGTTTCCTATTTATTCTCTCCATATGTATTGTGTGTGTCTCTGGCATGTATATTTATATAAATTCTTATTCACCGGCTTCATAAAATACCCGTTAGGAGTGGGGCTGGGTGGGGGTGACCCAGATGCACAAGAGGAAATGTTTCATATCTCAAGGAGTGCCGTATGTGCCCCCCGGCAGCCCCTCCCTCCTGCCTATCAGATGTAGGGCTTAATGGGCTTAAGAATTAGAGCAGCTGCTTGGTGCAGAATTTATTGACTGACTGTGCATAACGAGGGGAATTAAAAACCTAATTGGCTGAGCTGCTCCCTGTCAGTTTGAGAATTTTTACTTTTCTCAGGGCTTGATGTTTTTATCAAGGCTCCTGGACTCTTCCCTCCCTCCTACCTTGCTTTTCTATTTCTCTCTGGTTTATGGGTCTAAGATGTAAACAGCTAGAAAGCCTGCCCATCTCCTTGGGATGATGCCACCCTCTTCACTGGTGTTCTCAAGGAGGAAGCAATGGTGTCCACAGTGTCTGGTGTCCAGACTCCAGCTGGAGTTTGGCTGACACGTAGGTGGGTTGCCTTGCAAGGGATGAGAGTAAAAGACAGACATGGGGTGCAGAACCACATCACAGGTCACCTCCCAGAGCAGCAGGCACGTCCCTTGCAGTGACATTGGCAGGTGCCCTTGTGTAGACTGGAATATGCTCTCCCTTCCAGAATAAACTTTGCTTGGCTTCCCACCGCCAGCACAAAACTAGAGCTCGTTTGCTGTATTAAGAAGGTAGGAAAGGGAACTCGCCTGGAAGACAAAGTGTGATTGAAGCATTGGTCCTGCTCTGTGCTGCAAGTGGCAATGCTCCGAAGGCATCGTAATGGCTTTCCTTTCGATAAAGCTGCCTCATTAAATGCCTCCCTGGAGAAGCCTCACCTGTGCTCTCTGCTGTCTGCTTCCTTTTTCCAGTTGTCTATATGGAAGGAGAATATGAGTTTGAATTTCAAAAGTCTGGATCTGAAAACCTTGCTGTGGATTTCTTCTGGGGCAGCGTGAGAAGGGCAGTGCCACTGCCCAGGCACTGCTCCTATGGCCCACGGCACGTGTCCTCTGACATCTGCAGGGGACAAAGCCATGGGGTTGTCCTCTCTGTGCCAACGAACACTTGTAGGCAGACACTGAAAAGGCAGGTTCTCTGCATTGTCTGGAGCACTGCAGCCCAAACTGAAGCTGGTCCTTGTACAGTGGTAACTCACTGGTGTGGAGCACTACTCATTAGTGCATGTACTGGGCTTAACTCAACCCTCAGCTCTACTCTGAAACTGGATGTACTGGCTTTCACTGGTGAAAGGCTGGGGTTGCGTGACTTCTTCCAGACCGTACGTGCTGTCAGAAGCCCACAGCCCTGGCTTCAGCCCAGGCACCCTCCCTGCCCAAATCCTGCAGTATATGGCTCCCTCAAGGGACCGTGTGGCATCATGTGTTTGAGACCTGGAGGGAACTGCCTTGGTTTCTAAATGGCTCCCTCCTCGGCCGTATCTGGAGGTGCTCTGGGCATGAACAGCATGGTGCAGCTTTCTGAGGAGGCATTTTTCGCCGATTCCTTGATGTTACCCAGTGCCATTCTAGTAAGGTGGTATTGCATAAAAAAGGTGAGTTAAGTGCGTCTTGCGTAGCTCTGGCCACGCAGATCCTCCTGCTGCGTCTCGAGGTGGCTGCAGCCAGGCCTGTGCTCTGGGCTCTGCCGTGCTGTCTCCAGCTCACGGAGACCAGGAGAGGTTTTTCCTCCTGCCTCTCTTGCTCTCGGAGAGGCTGAATGGGCACGGAAATAGCCTCACTTAAAGCTATGTCTCATTACTACATTAAGTCAACAACCACTTGAGTATCCAAGGATTTTGATCAAAGCTAGATATTGAAAGGGGGGACAAAGAGTGGCAAACTTATTTGACTTCCACTTATGTCCAGAGCCTGTTGAGCACACGGCTGTACTCCTCACTGGTGTAAAGCGTGTTCCTGGCAGAGCAGCTGCCTGCTCTTTGCCTCCTCAGGAGGAAAGGCTTCTCCAGCAGCTCCAGCCTGAGAGCAAGGGCAGCCACATCCCTGCTTGTGTCTCGCCTCTGGCACCTGGAGAAGGAGAGGCGAGGTGGCCACCCATCCCATCCCTGGGGGCAGCGACCCTCCGGTGCGGCTGTTCTGCAGGAGAGCCTGTGGGCACATAGGGATGCGCTTGGGACAGGCATCAAATGTTGCTATGAGCTTGGGTGCAAACAGTCAAAAAAAAAAAAAAGCAAATCCAGATTACTGATTGCTGCTTGGGTTTTGTTCAAGTCTCTTTAATTCACTTTTTTAGTGTAAGGAGCAAGCGAACAGCTGTCTGGCTTTTCATGGCTACTTGCATCATCTTTTTGAAATGTGAAGAGTAATGAGATAAAAGTAGTTACTAATGTGAGCCTCAAAGGCTGGATCCAATGCAGGCTCCTTGGGTGACATTTTGCTTCAGGTGGGGTTTGCCACCAAGTAATTTTGGATTTTCAGGCATTTGTCTTGCTGTGCCCTGTTCCCCAACTTTAATACGGATGCTCTTCTCCCTCTGACAGCCTTGGTTGTTGAGGCTGTATGTAGTCATGCAAGATGTCAGTACAGCACCAAGTACCACAAAGCTGCCAGCATAGCAGCAAGAAATCTTTGCATTTTTTACATGGAAATCATATCAGTATTTCAGATCCTGGTGGAGGCAAGACTGAGGGTTTTTACTGCAGTTGAGCTTGTTGTGGACACCCCTGTATCCTTAGTCCTCTGTACCGAACGGTGCTGTAGTAAAACTAAAAGTAATCTACAGTAAATGTGTCCTGGGTACCTATTTCATGATAAAAACACCTCAGTGCAATGAAAATAAAGTGTTAGTGAGTCTCAGTAGTGTCTACAAAGGGGGTACTATCTCTTGAATTAATTTTAAGTCCCCTCCAACAATTTGCAGTGTTGTTTGCAGAAGGCTGGAACACAGGAAGAGTAGCAACAGCTCTGATGCAATTTATTCTTTTTTTCTTGCAGGCGTGTCTGTGGGCATCATCACTTAGGGCTGAATTAGACCTGTCTGATTATTCATGCTTCTGTTACAGAAGCAAGAGATGGAACAGGGCTGAGAGGTACTCTTACTTTGCATTAAAAAACGCTTTTGTTAGCATCCTAGTAACCCTTTGGAAATATGAAAGCAGAAGCAGAAATCTGTTTTTGCTGTGGCTGAAAGGCTATTGAAACCCACAGAAACCTGAAGTTTAACATGGGAAGTCATGGTGAAGGAAGAGTGGAGCATGGGAATTTACATTCAAGAGGGAGGAAAATGAGGGATTTGGGCAGAGAATAACTGATAGGTGCTGTGAATTCATTAAAAATAGGCTATAAAAGATACACTACAAGGTTCTGGTGACAGACCAACAAAGCTTTTTCTTCCTCTTCATTGTTTATACTGTCACAGGATCCTCACAATAGCTGATAGTTTAGCCTTGTACTCCATGGTTCATTATCTATTATTCTATTTATTAATGCATTCTTGGGTCTTAGTGATGTGATAAACCATCCATGCTTTTCTTTTATGGTTTAATAGGATTTTTCTAAAACCCCCTCCATGTTTACATAACCTTGCAATTCACAGTTATCTATCATTTATTTCCTACTTTATGTGCACTCGATAAAGCCAAGGCAGCCGAGGGGAGTTCAGCCTGTGCGGTCCAGCAGCGGTGCGTTGCTGATTCATGTTCTTCATAACAAATGTTTCCATGAAATTAAATTCAGGGTGCCTTTTGGGGAGGGCTGTCCCTCTGCGAGGGCAAGAGGAAATCTGGCTCTCATGGCAGGTGGGGTTTGATGGTGCCGGGAGATCTCCTCCATCACTCTATGAGAAGGTGATCAAGGCTCACGCTTGTGAAGGTCTCTGGTCTTCAGGCAAAGGGCTGGGGGTCTCACAAGCCCCTATGGAAGACCCAGACCTGTGGAGGTGCTAAGCTTGACTTCAGTGGGAAATAAACAGGGATTAGATATTGGTGTAGTGCTTTCTCTGGGAAACACTGGGGCTCCTTTTGAGGAGCTTGGCTGAGGTAATGATTTGCTGACCGGCAGAGCTGGGGCAGAAACCCCTGTTTTAGGCCCTGGAGTGGTATCCAGAACTTTTTTTCATTAAATATCCTTTGGAGAATGGAGGACCAGCATCACTGCTGGGCTGTTCTCCATCAGAGGCAGAAAATCATCTAAATATGACTCCAAACCTTTATTAACAATACCGGGGAACTGGATGCGAGACCTCATTTATGATTTCATTCATAATCCCTTCAAAATGAGTTGGTACCAGTATGTGATAAGTGGATTATGTGTTAGGCCCAAGTAAAGCCAGACACAATTAGCGCTTTAATAAACTGGTTGTATGCATTACTAACAACTAAGTCATAAGGGAATTGGTGTATTTACAAACCCTAATTAGTAGTTTGTTACTGTGATACCAAATTTAAACAAATCTGTAGCATCACTGACCATCTGGGTTAGAAATCTCTGTTTTGAATTTAATTAGGAAATAGTTGTGACAGAAAATTGGTCCTTATTAGTTAGCTAATGATCAGCATTCCCCTAATTGAAATGAAGAACTGTCTGTCGGGTTTGTGAAATGTTTAGATACAAGCAGAGACAATCAAAAAATCTCTCACTTAGGACTTTGTAAGCCATGATGATTGATTAAATACTCCCACCCCCCCGATACTTTAACAACTAAAATGCAAATGACAGTTATGAATGTGCGCGATAAAAATTTGGCAGAGTTGTGCATTTCTGGTTTTGCCTTTTAAAATGGTTACGAAGGAGCTGGCCCGGGCAGGGTGGCGTGGATGCGTCTGCTCCCCTGCCCGAGCATAGGATGCCGGAGGAACCGGCTGTGCCTTCACCTTCTTCCCTCCATGCATCCTTGGGAAAGGCATTTCTCATCCCAGAGCAGGAGCTGGTCTGCGTTCGCGGTTGCTTTCCCCAAGAAAGCAGCTTGGTGCTGCAGCAGCACAAAACCAGCCTGATTCTGGCACCCATTTGTTTTGGTGGGAGTTGGCTGTGTCCGAAACCTGCAGGGTCTGCAGGGCTGGGAGTCCTCCCTGGCACACAAGTGCCCTTTGCTGAGCAGATTGTGGGAGTTTCGTGGCTGATCATAATGGGGGGGAATAAGATACGTATCATTCCCTGCAAGCACACTTACAGCAGAAGTGAGCTTCTCAACCTTGCAATCAAAATACAAATAGTTCCTTTAAAACACAGACTGTGTTTTCTTAATTAATTTTCACTTCCTCCCTTTATAGTCCTCTGCAGGACTCTGGATATTAGGATTCCTGGTAAGCTTTCCAGATTAAAGAAAACATACACTGGCAATAATAAACAACCCGATTGCTGCTGTTCTAGTGTTACTTGATACTGAGAAACTCTTTATATATTGTAACAGACAATGAAGTTTCTGTAGGGGCTTTAAATCACTTAATGTTGAAAGGAATTCCCAGACGGCTTTATCAGTCACTGTGTAAAATTGTTAGAGATCTTCACCAGCTAATAAATTTGATTTGGGGTTTGTTTTGCTGGCATTTGCACAAACCCTCTGAGAACTATAGTTACTGTATTCCTATACAGTATTTGAATTCAAATTTGCAATGCCTGTTTCCTTCTCCTTTGGGAGGGGAAATAAAACTTTCCAATAGAATATGAATGTCGGTTGTTTTTCTTTCTAAGTCGGTGCATTATTATTTGAGGAGATATAGTGTTTGACAAACCATTTATTTTGTTTCAAATATTTTATTGAGTAATAAAACTAGTTTACATTGCTGTCGCATATGGGGATTTGTGCCTCTTAATATGTAAGGGAGATGACTAAAGAAATCAGTACACCGGCCCTGATGTTTTTCACTTTATGATTCTGGCCTCCCTGCCCCGTGCCTGTAAGGCCGTGCAAATGCAACTGATAAAGGCTGGCACAGGGTGGGCTGCACCAAGCCCTTGCTGAGGCTGCTGCAGGAGGTGCATCGTCCGTGGAGGAGCTCCTGGGGGCTCAGTAGGCAGTGCCGATCGATAAAGACGATGTTGTTTTCTGGGCTGAATTTTTTTTTTTTTCTTACCCAGCACTCTCAAATTCATCATGAATGACCCCTTTTCATAGATGGATGTTCCCATTCTGAATGGGAGAGAACCAGCATTTTTAACCTAGAAAAATCCCCTCTAAGTAAAGCCAACTGCAGCTGAAGGCAGTGCATCAGCTGGGCTGCAACTGCCCTGCGAGGAGCCCTTCTCCCAGCCCTGCTGAGCCCTCCTACATGATCCCTGGCCGAGGTGTCCCTGCGCTCACAGCAGTGCCAGAAATGCAGAGCACAGACAACCTCTCTCAGAATACAGAATAGAAAGTCGCCTTCCCCCCCCCCACTCCCCTCAACTCAGAGGAGCTGGGCCCAGGTTCAACAAGTCTTGCTTCAAGCTCTGTTTTGTTTTGCTCTTTCCTTGGTCTCCCTCTCCTTCCCTGGCATCTCTCCAGGTCCGAGTCTCTCATCTGTGAAATGGGGCCAACAGTAATTCTCTTCCAGCCTGGGACGGCCGTGGGCTTGGGGACATGATGCCCTTGAGGGGTGTGCAGAGCAGCCATGGGCGCACTTGTCAGAAACCCCCGGACAGAACAGGCACTTTCTTTCCCGGCTGAAGGGGGATGGCTTCTGCGGAGGACCCAGGGAGGCCAGCCCCAGGGGCACCTGTGGGATTGTAGCTGTGTGCACCCCCAGCCCTTGGTGCCAGCAGGATGGATGCTGCTGTGGCTGTCATTGCTGCGATGGCCATCCTGTGTGAGACCAGTGCCAGCCCAGCTGGGACAGCCCCCTGGCCTGGGCACGGCTGGGAGCAGCCTCCAGCCTGAGCAGTGCGGCATGGACGGGAATGGGTTTGCCCAGGTTGTGAGCTGGCAAGAGAAGCCAGCAAATCCTGGGTTTTGATTTTTGCAATGCCCTGCTGCTTTATTTCTTTTGTTTTACGTGAAGGTGGTTGCTTTAAGGGATAGTAGCGCGTAGGAAGGCTTGAGTTCACTTGTTTAAAGCAATCTGAATTGTCCCTTACTTGAACCTTCCCCCTGCAGTGCATGGGAAGCCACGTGTGAGTCCGTACAGATGTGTGTACATACAGCTGTGCTGCTGTACCTCTGCACATTAGTGACAGATGCTGCTCCTGCAGTGATGATAAACCTGCAGGCACAGGCTGGGAATGCTCCCTGGTCGCTGCTCTGCCCTCCCAGGCGTGGCAGGGCTGCTGGGACCGGCGCTTCATCCTTCACCCACTGACGGCTTGAGAGTGACAGTGATGGTCTCCAGCGAGAAGCCCATCCGTCAACCCCCCTCGAGGAGGATGACAGCTGCCATGAAGCTTTTTGAGGGGGGATAGAGTTTAATGCCCTGGAAAATCCAGGACCCTGTGGAGCATGCAGAGGATTCGCAAATGGGGTGTGTTGCAGATGCTACTCCGCTGGTCAGTTAGCGGGTTGTATGTCATCTGCAAGGTGGGTTTTGAGCGTTTTCTATGGAAAGCAGCACGTAGTGCTGAAATTTCCCCAGACCTGGGTCCCAGCCCCATGACGAGGTGGCACATCGTTGTCCTGCCAAGTGTCCTTTGTGCCATTTATTTCTGAGAGCTGGATTCAGGCACTCTGGGGAATGCATGTATTTTCCTGCTAATGATGAGTCCAGTCACAAATGTTGCTCGAGTCATTTCAGTGTTCCTGTTGTATACATTCAGCCTTGGTTTTAGCTCAGCTCCTAACTAGCGTTTACTTGAAAATTGGTTTAGCTTACCGTACAAGAGCTGGGTCTGCAGGGAAAGCCAACAGCCCTGCCTGCACACTGCCTGTCCCCTCTCCAAATTCACCCTTGTTCTAGCTGCAAGAAAGTGCCTGCCTTCACAGATGGCCCTGTCGTAGAGCCTGAGGGACTGTCTCCTGGGCAGTCATTTCATATTGCTTCAGTGCTGGTGTGCGTTCCTGCTTTTCTGAAAAGGTAACTCCCATCAGGCACCCAAAAACTGAGGTATCTCCAGTGGGAGTGGGACACTTGCCCTAACTGTGCATGCAGTAGTTGCGGGGTTGTTCTTTTTCCTAGAGTTTGCTGCCATAAAACAGCATGCGAGGCTGTTTCTAGGTGGTTTTTGGATGTTTATTTTGCGCTTTAATAGCCAGGAGTGTGTACTTGTCTGCAGGCCACACGTTATCTGTAGAAAGTGGCCCAAGATGCACAAATACAAGTAAACCAGGGTATGCCACCTGGGCAGCCCGTCATCCTTTTTGGTAGGGTTTTTTTTCTTGTTTTAAGAACATTCATCTAAAGGGAAGTTTGAAATTGTTTCCTTGGTTGGCACCCTGAGCGATGTGCCTCACCTCCACACCCATGTGCCCAGCAAAGACGGCGAGATGGCCGTAGGGCACGTCCTGGCACTGCGGGGGTCTTCGCTGCCGCCAAGGTCATCACCGGCGGGCGCAGGGACCCGTGGCTCGCCCAGGAGATGGATGGAGGCGCAGGTTTCCCACAGCTTGTCATTAGTCCTTGCTCTGGAAAGGCTTAGCAATTCCTACCCGGTAAATTATGTGCCATTCCTCAAAAAAGTGGATTAAATAAATGGGGCTAGAGCATGTCTTTTTTGCTCTTAGCTTTAGCGTATTGATTTGGACATATTTTCAGGCCGAGAGTAATCAATTCTTGGGTAGATGGGCAGAATAAAATAATTTCAGGCAAACTCTTCAAGCGACTTGTCATTAATTTGCCTTTGGCCGGCGCTCGTTGAGGCCAGGCGAGATGCGCTCAGCATCCTCTGGGCGCCGACGGAGCAGTGCCCTGGGGATCTCCTGGGGCTGCCGGGCCGGGAGGGAGGGAGGGGGCTGCCGGGGCTAATGAATGCGCTGTGTTTGCTCATCTTTACAGAGTCACTTATTACCGCTAATTGGGAGGGACAGTTCAAACAAGCACAGAGGAGCAGTTGTCGTGGGAGCGTGACATGGGTTTAAAGAAGCGGCCGGGGAGGGCCGCGCTGCCTGGCCCCGGCCCCCCGAGCCCAGCCGCATCCTGGTGTGGTACCGGGGGTGCATCCTGCCTTTGTCAGGGACCCCCTCTGGAGCCAGTGGTCCCAAGAAATCCGGGCAGGATGAGGCGTCCCGGGGCGCCTCAGACAGATGCGCAGCTGTCCGGGACACTGAGGAAGTCACCAGCTGACGGAAGGGGTGGGCTCCTGGCTCGGCCGCACATGGGTTCGGAGATGTGCTCCGCATTAATGCGCGGGGCATCGCCTGGGCTGCTTCTCCTGAAGAGTCCCTTTGATTTGGGAGGGCACACTGGTGCCGGGGAATGCTTTGTGCCTTCTTTTGGGGTTGCTGGGCAGGGCAAAAAATGCTCACGTCTGCCCTTCTGGAGGGAGAGCTCCCCTCCAACCACAAACGTATCTCATCTTTCCGAGTTATTTTTACTTTCAAGTGTTCTCATCCAAGCTCGTATTCTTTCATTTATTGTTGCTTTCCCTAATTAAAACCTTTTGGATTATTCCCCTGCAAGCTGAGCACTTCTTGCAGCTGCGTACAAATTCCATTTCTATAGCAGGATCGACCCGTTACACTCATTTTTAAGAGATTTTTTAATGTTACTTGGGGAAAATAACTAAGCATAAATGTTTTAGAAATAAGAGCAGTATGGGCTTTGTCTCTCACCACGCTTTGGGTTTATAGTTTTGAACAGAAAATCAGAGTGGGTCAGAAAAGCGGGTACGTTGCGGTGCCGAGGGGGCGTGTGGAAGGGCAGGAGGGAACAGCCCTGCAAGGCAGTCAGGGGGACGGAGAGCGGCCGTGGGGGACTGTAACCCTGCAGGTCCCAAGAGCGTAAGCCGATGGGGCTGTCTGACAGCACGAGCCGGGGTGAAGGTCTCGCCTGGTTCTGGTGGCTGCCCCCTCCTGTGCCCCCCCCTGCTGCTATGACAGGACGGGTGGCGTTTGTTCCAGGGATGGGGAAACAGAAGATGCTGCGCCAGAAGCACCCACTGTGCTTCTGTCCTTCCCGGGGTGGGGTCCGGGGGTGCCAGGTCTACTCAGGCTACACGTGTGCCCAAATGTGTTACGGAGCCGACAGGGGTGCCCCGGGTGGGCTCAGGCTTGCCGGCGGCAGGTGGGGAGCGGGTGGAGCTGAGGAGCGCCAGGGGCTTCCCGGCCCCCTGGCACACGGGAGGAAAGGGCGAGGGGCTGGTGGAGGTGGCTTGGTCTTTTGCTCACCCTTGGCTGCTGCCTTATTTTGAGAAATAGGGTCTGGTTTGAGTCTGCGTTTCCAGCTTCAGTTTTGCCTTTTTTTCTTTTTTTAATATAAAAATGAAGGTTGCCAAAGTGAAAATGGAAGGCTTCGTTTCTCTTTGAGTAATTCCTCTCCCTTTTAAAAAGCAACAAACCTCCATGTCTGCTGTTTGTAATGCAGGAAGATAGAGATTATGTGCATCTGCAGCCTGATTTTAAATATGCTCTAAAGGCGTATTGTACACACATTGTCACTGAAGAGGATAAACCTAAGGAAACAATCTTAATCTAAGAAGTTAGCATCAACTGCTAAAGCACTGGCAAAAAATTCTCCATGTGTGGCTTGAATTCTAAGTGCTAGTCAAGAGGCATGTGAGCCAAAACCACCAGTCAAAGAACGCTCTAATCAGAACAGCTAACGAGAATTTTTTTTTGCATGTGTGGCGAAGATAAATCGAGTTTGTTTTGCAGCCTATTCTGCTTTAGATTTCCTGTGTCATAACAGAATGAATTTGTTGTTCATTGATACCTTAATATATAGGTTGTTGGGGCTTTTTTTTTTTTGAGGAGGAGGAGGAAAACAATGTCCCCTTCACTTTTGCATGAATGAATTCATTTATTCTCCGTAACCTCCGGAAGTCATTTATTTCGCCCCACGACAGCTGCAGGGTCTGTTTGTGTAGGAGGGTTGCAGGCGCTTGGCAAGACCCTGGCCCTTCCTCGCTCCCCGTGCCCAGCGCCGGCGGGGCCGGGGCGGGCCAGCCGCTCCTGAACGGCCCTTTTTGAAGGGTCTTGTAAGAAAACTGCACTTTGCGTATCAGAAATGACTCTGCTCTACTTGGGGTGAAACAGCACCGACTGCCAGCCACGGTGCAATTCTGCTCTCATCCCGAGCAATGCTCCTGACCGTTTGTTTCAGTTCCTCTCTACGTACCGTGAATCACTGTTGAGTTCTAATCAACAGCAGTTTGATTAATATACGTGCTTTTACAGATGTTGTTCTTCATTGTAACTTAGCAGTAACTAAGGTCCATGCAATGGGTACCTGGGGCGTTTTTCCTTTGTTAAAGAAGGAAGGAAATTACTCGCCGAGGAGACTTCAGTGTTGGTCCACTGTAGCCTACAGCTGAGTTCAGTGAAGCCAGAAACTTATCCCACAGGTCTATGTATTTAAATGGTCAGAATAAACAAACAAAACCTCTTGCTTCCCCCAAAACCCGCCCAAACACCCAAAGCAATTTCCTAACACAAATTCTGTATTTTTGCAGGCTGGTGCGATGCCATGCCCTGTGGGTTCTCCTTCACAAACTTGTGAACAGCTGTCGGATTTGAGGCAGAAATGAGAGAGGGAGGAACTCCTGTTACCATTGTGTCAGATACAGCAAGGCGTCTTCTGGTCTCTTTAGACACGTGAAAAGCATCTCTTAGCATCTCTCCTGTGACTTCAGTTTATTAAGGTAAGAAATGCTAAAATAGTCTTAATAAAGTGTGGAAATGAAGAAAAAAACCCTCAATAGCTGTGACAGACTTTAAGCTGTGGATCCATAGTCGGCAAAATGCATAATATCTACTGAACTGGAGGTGCTTCCCCTTGGCTCTCCCCTCTGAGCGGTATGCTTCAGCATGTGTTTAGCTTCCCCTAAATCCATGTGGAAGGCAGGCACGTGCTAAGCGTCGAGCTGGATTGAGACTTAATTCCTCCTGAGGTAAAAGATTGCAGATCACCCACAGTCCGACCAAAATCTCCGTCCTTCCCAGCACGCCTTCTCCTCTGGCACCCGGGAGAAAACCCAGGCTGCTGAACTTTGGGGTAGTGTTGCCAAATTCAGAGTCGATTCACCTCCTGTTGTGTTTTCCCACCTGTGCCCTGGTCAGGATGCACCACCACATCTCCCTCCAGGCAGGGCCTCCAGGCTCCTGCTGCCTGTGGGGACCGGAGCAAGGATGCTCTTCTCCATGGGTGGACCAGCCCCATCGCATCGCGGTTCGGGGGCTGCATCCATTACCCTCTGCGGCGCCGGGCTCGGGTGCTGGGTCTCCATGGGTGGGAAGGATGGAGGAGCTTGGTGGGCTCGCCTCGCGGCTTTCCTCATCCTCCGAACCCGGGCTGTAAATGCAGCAGCACTTACCAGCCGTGCTAATCAGAAATAATGTGCGGCTTAATAGAACTTCTCCATTAAAAGGTTTTGGAAATAATATATAAAATGAATAGTTCAGCCAGCGAGTTTCAAACGGCTGGGGAGGGAGGGGAGCCCCCGCTCACCCGCAGACCTCCGCAGCACCGCACATGCAGTGACGCTACGCCTAAAACTGAAGCTGGGAATTGGTTTTGATTTTTACTTAAAATTCAAATGTCTGATGTTCTTAAATTGAACAAATGATATTTTAAAAAAATATATCAGGCTCCAACATCTGCAGATTATGATTTGCATTTTGAAATTGGCTTCTTGAATTGAACAAGGATGAATACTGTCACTCTTCTTTTATTCGCTCAGTTTATTTAATGAAATGCTAGAGGTCAACCCTTTGTCCTTAAATTAGTTACTATAAAAATCTTTTTGTACTTTTCTGCTTGTTATGATGTCTTCTAAGCAGAAGAAAAGGTTGCCATTAATTATGTCTTTGTTGAATATGGATATCTATTCATAGTTAGTTAAACAGTTTCAAACAAAATTAGCATTGAGCAACTCGAAGGCCAGCTTTAGGTTGGTTATCAAGAATTTTTTGCTAAGAGAATGCTCTTCTGCAAGTGTGCATTATCTAATATATTCAGCTTTCAGTTGCTAATTTTTTTTCCAGATGAAGATGGGCTTAATTGAGGTTGTGCTTTTAAGTTTGTAGAGCTCTTCAGCATCTCATACAAAAGCATCTAGAGGCTTTTCATTTGTCTTGAGTATGTTTTAGATGTACAAATATTATTTACTTTAAACTCTAAATCAAAAGGCGCACTGTAACTATTTTAAATAAAACATTATTCTCTGCTGAAATGTATATAAATTCAAAGCGGGACTTTTTTTCATTATCACTTAATTTATTTGAAAGAGCTGCTATTAACAAATTTTAGGATAATATTGAAATAGCAGTTTAGTAGCTGGTCTCAAACAGGCATTTAGTAATGTAATTTACTCGTCAAAGATAGAGGATGTATATTAACGTTAAGATATAGCTCCAGTTTCATGTCTAACTCTTAGCTAAGTGCCATTTTGAATAGGGCTTTAAAGATTAAACTGCGTTAGTTTTTAGAAAGGTCTCAATACAATGATAAAGCTAAATTTGTCAATAATAGCCGCGTTGGGTGGCCATCTCTTTTGTGATGGGGTCTGGTTTATTTTATTTATTTTCCAGTCTCAGCCGGTGGTGCCACCTGCAGTTACCGGGGCAGCTCCCGGGGCAGCGGTGGCTTTCGGGGGGCGATGGGGGGCTGCGGGGCGGGTGCAGCCTCCCCATCCCGGGGAGGTCCCTGGGCCCTGGATGCCCCTCGCCGGGGGGGCACCCCACGCGCGCCCCGCGGCCCCACCGGGATGGGGCCCGCTGCCTGGACCGTGCCCCAGGGGCCTGACAAAACCCCCTCTGCTCTCACTCGACCCCAGAAACGCTTCTTAAGAGACCCTGAGAAAGCCAGCCCCCCTGCCGCCGTGGCAGGGCGCCCGGGGCTGCCAGGGTGGCTTGGGGGGCAGCAGCTCGGGGGGAGCCGCCCGCCCTCACCCCCCCGGCATCTCGGGGGCTGCGTGGACCAGCGTGGACGGGCCATCGGTAGCCCTTGGCTGTCCGGCCCCGAGCCAGACAGTAAAGTGCTGGCTGTTTGGAAACAGGGAGGAGCGGGGAATGGAGAAAGGAGAAAAAGCCACGAGCGAAAAAAAGAAGATAATTAGGAAAAGTAATAAGAAAATATAAACGTGGTAGTGGAGGATTAGTCCTAGTCATTGGAAATGCAAATGAACTCCATGCTCACTCCCAACATCTTTTTTCCGAGGTTGTATTTCAGAAAGGATTTTCCTCTTGTTTTTTCCCCCCCTTTACCTCCTCCTCAGTGCAACAGTGCTGCTTTCCCAGCAGCATTAAATATTCTCCGAGACGAGACTGTAACCTTGTAACGCTTTTAGGTATAATATACATATTTTTTTCATTTTAAATGCTAGCTCATAATGACATTGTGAAGTAGGGATCCCGAGTCAGCCTTATTATCATGGTGTCTCCTTGAGCTGAACCTCTGAGAAATGTGAAGGGGAGACCTTTTGGAATGAACAAATCCTTTAGCTGCCTATAATTATTTATTAAAATAGGCTACCGGGATAAAGGACAGGGAGGGGGAGGGAGGAGCAGCATTCCTTTCTCTGTACGTCCCTCCATGCAGATATATGTATGTATACATATCCAGTGATCAAGCCAAGTGATTGCAATGTCCAAGCCCTGTATTTTAGAAATATAAAATAATGGATGTGCAGAAAGGAAAAATAAAACGTGAACAGATCACACATATTTTTATGAACCGAAAGGAAACCACTGCCTCCTGACCACCTGGAGAGCATCCTCACCCTTCAGTGTAGCTGCTGGGGATTCTCATGTAAATGCTGAGCATCAGGTTGGGAGGAATGCCATTCTGTACCTGTACTTATGGCTCCATGTGAAAAGGAAAATAAGGATGGGATCAATGTTTTTCCCACTGTGTGCGAGTGGTGAAAGAGAAACCATCCTGCTTCATTGCTGGGTAAAAGCAAAAAAAAAAAAAACCAAAACAAAAACCAACCAAAAAAAAGCCTCCACAAAAACCAGAAAGCAAACCTGGCTGTCATTTTATTTAATGAATTGCATTGATTGCTGCAGATTTGTCTCACTTCATTAATCGGCCAAAACAGCACATGTTAGCTTTGTGCTGTTGAGTGTTACAGAAGTAACGTAACCCTCTCTCTACATCTTGAGAAATTTTATAAACTTAGCAGGCTATTAAAAAAAAATCTTTGGGGTCAACTTTCCACTTGTGCCTTTAGCTCTTGAACAAGTACTTTTATGGTTTCTTCTAATATATAGGATTTATCTGCAGCTCTGTGAAGAGCTTTTAAATTTAATCCAGCGTTGAAGTAGTAATTTGTTGCTAGTGCTTTATAACAGGCTTTTCTTTTAACTTTCCTGGGACGCGGGCTCTTTGTGCAGGCTAATCTGTGACACACAATGCCAATCTGCTCGGGGTATCTCGGGTTTGGACCTCAGATGTCCTCAAAACACGAGGAATGAAAGTTGGTGAGTGCGTTATGATCGGAATGGTAAGATGGGAATTGTCTGGCAGCGGCGCTCCGGGGACAGTGCACGGCTGGGGGGGGCTCGGGGGGGGCTGCACCCATCGGCAGCTTGGAAAGCCCCGGCACCGTTGTGATTCCTATTGCACGGGCATTACGTTCGGAACTTGGTCAGGGTCTGAGCTTTTTTCACGTGCGTGCACAGAGCTGTCGGTGTACGTAATTTATAGGAGCTCCTGCAGCTTTTCTGGAAAGTCTGTGATTTTTTTTAAGTCCACTTGGATAAGCTTTTTTAAAATCAATTTTAAAATTCCTCTTACATTGGTAGTAACGTGTTTGTTTTTTTTTTTTCTAGAGGAGGCAGTGGTATAGGCTGTCTATATATATTTTTTTTTCAGAGAGGGCAAAAAAATCATGATAATGGAAAAGAATCTTTTACCAACCATTTATTTTAATTGAAGTATACACAATTTTTAAAATAAGTTTTAAAGCAAGAATTTTGCCATTCTGCCTTACAGATGCACTTCTTTCTCTTTTTTTATTAAAAAGAGTATTTTTGATCCCAGATGATTAATGAATATTTTATTCCAGATACAAAAACATATTGGAGATATGTTTGGACATAGTATAAGCATGTGAAATAATGCACAACAAATATGAAATAGTCTCTCATAAATAAAGATACCAAAGCCACAATATTAAAAATGGGAGTAGCTCTGCCCGCCTCCCTTTTATCAGGAACATTTCTAAACTAGACTGATATTACAGGAGACTTTTAGGCAGCTATGGCTCAGGCAAGAAATGTTGATGTATTTACATTCATTATATCCGTACTTCGTATTTTTGTCTGGGGAAAAAATGGATCACTTTTATACGTTGTGTAAATTTGTTCCTGAGGCACAACGTACATCAGCATCTTTTGCTTCTCTTACCATGCTGTTAAAAATCTGCTTTTGGGAGCCCTGTGCACCCAAATCTCGTCCTGGCCCCCACCAAACAGGGACAATTACCCCACGCCGTCGTCGCCGAGTCCTTCTGCCTTTTTCCTGCCAGCTACCATTGCACAGGCGTTAATTAATTACAGCCCAAACCGTACGTTTCCAACAGGATGAACCGCAGCCCAGAAATATTTTTGAGCCATAAAGCGGGGAACTTGCAGGTACAGCAGCACGTGTGGAGGTTTATAGGGATGATTTAGTGAATATGAGAACATATTTTGTGCTCCATTGTTTAGACTCAAGAAGGCATAAAATCTTTAACATCTATTTATCATGTAGCTATTTTAATGTAAACATTTGTCTATTTGGATGAAGTGTTTTCATTATTAAGCTAATTTCCACATGTTTCAGATAGACTGATGAGTTCGAAGCCGAGCACTTGCTGATGAGAAACGAAATTCTGCCTCGGCTCAGCCTGCTGTCAGATACATCTTCATTAGTTTTTGTCATTCACTGATGGCAAATGCTCTATAAATGAGATGACGATCAGGTCCGCCTTGATAACTTGCCTTATCTCATTAGTTTTCACATCAAAGTTAATCAGCAATGTGAATTGTAATTGCTGGAAGAGACAATGCAATAGATCACTCGGCCTTTTTTTTCCTGTATGGCATCTTGAAACATCAGCAGGCTGGTGTGAGTAGATAGGCTCAGAAAGAAAATGATGTGGAAAGCATAATAAGCAAGCTGCTCAGAATTAATGAGCTTACCCAATAAGAAAAGAATAACCAATCAATGTGAGTTGGGCAAATATAATTTAGGAATAATTGCTTGATTGGTTGTCTATAGTAGACTGATTTGACCACACACAAGGATTAAGAATTAAGATGTCAAGGCAAAAAATAATTTGGCAACTGAGGGCATGTAATTTTTTGTTTCCTTCCCTTTATGACTGAAAGCGATTGCTGTTTGATATGTTATTCCCCAAGAATGAAAACATTAGATAGACACACACTGGTGGGTGGTTTGTTTTTTTTTTCCTTTATGCTTCTTTTATAATACAAGCTCTTTCAAACCTCAGTGGGGATATTTCAGTATGGGATGTTAAAAATGAATAGAGTAAAAAATAAAAAATGAATAAAACCCCAAGTGTCTTCATTTGTAAGCGTTGCATTGAAAAGAGCGGCGAGTTCGAAGGTGCTGTGCACAAAACGCTGGTTTCTGGCAAAATGACGTGCCTGGGTGTTTGCAAAGCCCAGCCATTACTTGGTCCAAATCGGAAACACAATTCTTGTGGTATGCACGCTTTTAATATAATTTTCCCCACAGCCATTGGCCAATTAGTAAAGAACCCTTATATTCTTCTATCTAAACTATGGGGAAGGTTCAGCCAGAAGGTAAATTTGCTTTGATCTACATTACACCTAATTGAGTCACCACCAATGTCTCTATCCCAACATCAAGAAATGTGAAAATGTTAGATTATTTCACTGGGGATTAAACCTAATTTTCGCGTGTTCTGCATTAACCTATTAGGCTGACTCATCTGCATTGCTAATACGGCTCAGGCAGCTGTCACTGCTAAAGAAAAACATGATCATGCAATCCTTGAATGAATGATTCCAGCTCTGATTAGTGTTAGTGAAGTTAGCTGAGCCCTGGTGATAAGGCAGGAAAATTCCCAGGTTGCCAATAGCTTTGAAAATTATCAGACTGTGGGCAAAAATGTGCCTCGCGGCTCGCGGGCCTCCCTCCAAAGGCGACATTATTTAAGGCCGTCTTTTTCGGCTGCTTGCATAAACGTGTTTGCTTCTTGTAAGGGGCTGATGCCAGGGGTACATATTAAAATGCTAATGGGAAACAACCTGAGCGCAGCCCGGTGTGGAAAACGGGAGGTTTTCCCCTGCCCGGGTGCATTAGCTTTGGGGTTTAAATGTCATTTCCAGAGAGGAGCAGCGGTGGAGATGCCAGACCGGCTCAGCCAGGAGAAGGGGCTGGCGGGAGCCGCTGCAGCCCCCGCCGGCCCCTCCGGCCAGCGCGGCCCACCGCACCGCGTCTGTGCCTCTACCAACCCTGCTCTTTGTTCGCAGGGCGGCGGGCACTGCCGTCATCTCAAGCCGTTCCTTACTTCTTTCTATCCGTCAGATTTAAATAGTAAAAAAAAAAAGCAACAATGACACATCCCCTTGAGATGGGAAAAATTTAGGAATGAGTTAGCCTCCTAGCAATAGAGCCAGGAGCCAATTTAATCCGATTAGTGCCTGCCAACAATAGATGCTCCTAACCCATTGTGGACAGAAGCTTTCACTTTATTTGTTTCTATTAGCCAAGAATCCGAGATATCGGAAAAGTGGAATTTTGCCTCATCAGATCGCTCAGACGATCAACAAAAAAACAAATTGAGGAAAATAGTCTAATGTGTCAATATTTATCTTCTGGCCCTAATTGTCTGCAGAGAGGACTTGTTGAGTGCGCAAAGTTTGCGGCTCCAGTTTATCTGTGTGCTCTTGATTCCCCCCATTGTACGGCTATAGTGGCAGCTCCTCACAATGTAATGATGTTTAAAAAGGGCAGTAACTGCAGAGGCATAATAGAGGCATTTTAATGGAAAAAGACTTGCAGTTGTCAACCAAACTGCAATGCTTGATAGAAAATGTAAAAGGGCTTTAAACTGATATATATATATATATTTATATAAATTTACAGTTTCTTTGTGAATACACTTACTTCAGGTTTAAGCAGAGGCTCGTTCCTGTCGAATTTGATAGCAAGAAACTCATTTTCAAATACTTTTGAATGCATTTTCCTCTCTCCCAAACCAAAGCCTGTTGTGGCATTGATATCATTTACTACCAGCAGCATAAATCAGCATCGCTGGTGGCTCCCCTCCCTACATGTACGTCTGTGGCATCCCTTTGACGAGGAATCGGCGTACCTGGGCTCAGTGTGGTGCCGCCGGAGGGGATCTCCTCTGCCATCTGCACCAAAGGATTTCCCTCCAGTCTGGGTGAAGCCACCCCTGGCATCAGGCTTCGTGCCGATCCCTGAGGACCCTCCAGAAAGCACTGACCTGCTAATGATTTCCTCCCCTCAACGCCTTTTCAAGGTCTGCTAGGTATCTGGCTTTTAATCAGTGTGGCACACGTTGTATCGGTTCGTTTTAGCACAAACGTTCCCCCAAGGCTGATGTGAAACGTTTCATGGGACTCTGCTCCGGGCAGGCAGGGGGGATTTTTTTTTATTAATTGACTACACTTGTAGCATCATCAAAGTAGGATGGATCAAAGTTTGGGCAGACCTGAGTTACTACAATGCTATGCCGGCCTCGTTCGTTTTGCTTGCTCTTTGTGAGAGCGGGTCACCCCTTGGCGCTGCTCTGCTCTGCTGAAACCCCCACGGCTGTCAAACATCCTCAGCCGCTGCCCGAGCACCGAGGGAGGCAAGCCGTCCGGGAACGCCACGTCTTAAATGTTTGAGCCTTGCTGGCGGTGAAGGGCTGGGTTCATGTCAGCCGTGGCCGTCTAGGGCGGGCGGTGGGTCTGCAGAGCCTGGAGACGGAGACCGAGCTCTGCAGAGGGTGACCGTCCCCTCCACACGGGTGGGCTCTCACGCTCCCAGAGAGCACCCGTCTCCTCTGGCTGTGGAGGGGTGAGCAGGCTGCTGCCCTCCCTTCGGCAGCAAGATAGCTCCGGGCCATGGGCTGGAAAGGGCCTGGTCATCCCCGTCTGCTGTGAGTACCCAATGGAGGTGTCCATCGAACCCTACCGCCTTCTCACCCCCCAGAGGTTTAGCATCCTTAAATAGCGATGGCCCCACACCGCTGCTGGGTGGTGGGTTGTGATTCTTCCCAGCCCAGCCTCAATGAGATCTGGTGATTTCATCCTTCCCAGCCTGATTCTGCTGATGGGCACCCCTACCTGTAAAATAACAGCCAGGCTGCCACATGAAAAGCAACGTTGCCTGAGGATTTAAGGGAAAACAGCGTTCTGTACCACAGTGATTCACTTGTGATGCTCCTGCGGTATCACTGGAGCAGAGTTTTGTAGGATTTTAAAAAAAGGATTAGATTGTGGTATTAGATATGGTTAAAAGTGTTATAAAACCTCATTGTTCTGGCAGTCAGCCAGCCAGAAATCTCCTTCAGGTGTCTTATTTTATAATTGTCCCCTATGAAATCTATTACCATTTTCTTTAAAAGCCTGTTCTGGCAGGCGCTTTTGCAGGTGGGACATCGCCCCTGCCATCTGTGGGTCAGAGCTGCATTTCAGGGTCCCCTCAGGGTATTCCCCAAGGGTCAGCGGGGTTGGCATTAAAACACAACCCCCAGAGCCCAGGGCTGGGACAGAGCAGTACTAACTGCAGAATGAGGAATACCGCAAAAATGGCATAATGAGGTATTTAATAAACCCAAGGGGAATAGGAGGAGGGGGACATGGGGCACTGGGAGCCCTGCCCCGAGGGGCCTCCCTGGGGACCCCCACCCTGGACCAGGAGTGCTGCTGAGGGCAGCTGGACCCGGCCATGGCCTCGGGCTCCCAGCACAGGGACGTGCAGTGCAGACACTTGAGCTTTGGAGTTTTACCCCAAAGTGCTGAGTTATTTGCTATGTGGAAAAGTACTGATCCTCTGAGAAGACTCGTGCCACCTGGCAAAGGTGCTAAATTGTGATTTGGGAGAGGTGTGTTTTAACATCACAGGCTCCTTAAGTAGCTGCAGACGAGAATTTTATCCTTTTGGCCCAAATCCTTCAAGGCAATCATTGATTCTGCAGGTGGAGGGTGAATTTACCTGCAGGGGCTGGGGCAGCTCTCCCCTGGGCAGCTGGGTTAGCACCTTTCCCTCTCCTCTCCTCTCCTTTCTGGGTGGATGCTGCCCTGTGAGCAACAGCCCTGCATGGGGAAAAAGGATCAGGGTGAACTATTGCCCGTAGCTATCCCAGGAAAAAGCTCCAGAGGTAGGTACTTTTATCCTAAAATGTTGGGGGGGGGGATGTTCCCCCCTTCTGTTACAGTGATTGGCTCCAGGTGTCGACTGAGCAAACTCAGAAAAAGCTGCAGTTATTCCAGAGTATGTGTCCACGTGCAGAATATTCTGGAACAGGTATTTCACTTTAAATTCATGCCCCGTCTTATTCCAGAATACTTTCCCTGTGTAGAGGAGCACTTAGCTGGGGTCTCTGCTTGCTGCCGTACTAGTGATAAGATGGATTGGCTGATCTAATAGGTCTTTTCAATCTCTGATTTTGAAAGCTAAGATTGGGAAATTAATTTCAGAAAGGTCAAAACAGAGCAAGGCTATCCTGCTGCTGTGTGATGGATCCTATTTTTTTTAAATCTATCTATTGAAGAAAAGGTTAGTTATTCAGCATCCTGCAAAAAAAAGAAATAAATAAACCGAGCAGAGGGAATACAAAAAGTGTATAGATCTGCTGACCCATTCGCAATCTTCAGTTAATGAAAATGCCGGGGAACAGGAGCGGTAAGAGCCTGCCGAGCTGGGAGGCGCTGACCCCGCGGCTGCTGGAAGCTGAATGCTGCCAGCCCCGGCCCCCCCATCACAATGCACGTGCCTGCGGGGCTGCCCAAGGGGCTTAGGAGCGCGGCGGCGGCGGCGGGAGCCCTGCCGGCATCAGCACCCGCTGGCCCGCGGTGCGGCGGTGGCCAAAGCCTGGGAGGTCTGCTCCCACCTCCGTCCTCTGGTGGGTGGCTGCTGGGTGGGTTCACGGGGGGGGTTTAAGGGCAGGTTGCAGAAATGCTGAGCACATCCCAGTGGCGTTAACTAAAAATCCAGCTTGAGACGTAGGGGTGTCCGAAACGGGCAGGCGGGGGCGTCGCTCTGGGTTCACTCAAGTCACGGAGAGGTTTTGGGAGTCATGTCATATGTTGGTGGAGAGCTGGTCATGTTTTTCAGTGAGAAAAGAAAAACACAAGAAAAAACACAAAAGAAAAGGGGGGAAAATCAAAACCAAAGGCTTCACGTAGATATTTCCCTTCTTTTTATTCATTTCCTTCCAATGTGCAAGCCAAACAGTAAAATTAAAAAAAAAATGCTTCAGGTTTTTTTAAAACCACAAAATCACAGGGAGAGAAAATGGGCCATTTGGGGGGGTAATCACTTCTTAATTAAAAAGAAAATAAGGGTTTTTTTATTATTTGTTTGCCTTTTTTTTTTTTTTTTTTTTTTTGCCTCTCCACCCGGTATATTCAGTAAACCGCTGAGCTGGCCCTTCTTCCGTCCGCTTCTCTTCTTACGGATGAATATGTGATGTTGCAGTTTTTGGAAGCAGGGAGAAATTAATCATTTTCGGTGGCACTGGTTAAAACCTTGTCCTGTCCTAACTACGCTTTGTACGTTATGCCGTGCCTTGAGGCTAACACGTGGTGAGAGTCGCAGGTCAAAGCTGGGCAGCTGCTGCTCCTGCGTGTTGACGTGCAGCTCCACAGCCCTGTGGGGAGGAGGGTGCAGAAAAAGGTACCCGGGAAGCCGATGCAGCAAGCGAGGGGCTGTGGCTGGATGAGTAGTGGTGTCTGTCATGCTGAGGCAGCTGAAGAAGTGAAATTCATCTGTTCCAGAACTAGTGATGCATCTTTCCCCTTTTTTGTTAAGGACAAAATACCCTGTAAGCACTAACTTGGCCGTCCTCCGAGCAAACCCAAGGAATTCTGCTGAAGGCTCTGGAGATAGGATCCCGTCTTGAATACCTAGCCATGGCAATGTTAATTAACACATTCATCTCATATTTAATTCACCCTCGAACCTGTATGAGCTAATCTCACTTTAAAGTTCACTCTTTACAGACACATATTAAACCTATATACACTTGGGGTTGTACCCATATGGTAGCATGTTCCATATCTGTTACTGAAGCTCTCCATGTCTTGCTCGTGCATTTTCCTGTTGCTTTCTGCGATCAGTTATACAAAAAACAATACAGCAGTACATGAGCAAAATAAACAAATATCTCCAGTTGAGGATTATGTTAACAAGTTCAGCAATAAATGACAATTATTAGTCAATATATACAAATGACTTAATTCTTTTAACACATCAGGCAGCACTGGAGATAAAGTATAACTTGGGAAATTGGTTGCATATTTCATTCTGAACAGAAGATGTGAAGAAAAACATCAGAGCAAGCAAACACATCTGGCTCATTAACGTGATTATCTTTTCCCAGTAAAGAATCTCAAGCAGATTTGAATGGACACCAGAGCATCTCTATAAATCAGATTTAGCTCCCCACAGCAAGTGCTGGGGAAGCTGCCAGGCATCAGTTAACCTGTCCTTTGCAACATTTCTCTCCCTGCTAATTCCAGAAACATTGGAGTGATTAGCATGTCAAGAAGTTTTCATAGTCCCAAATACGTCCTGCTCCCCAAACCTGATACCGGAATTAGGCATGGATTGACCTTCTCACGTCCAGTGAAAAAATAGGAACTTAAGTCTCTGTAAGTAGAAAAATAGCTACTTTACTTAGGGTGAATGTTGGCTTAAATGGAGGAATCTGTCCAGTGGGGAAAAATGAGGGCACATACGTGCATTATCGTATATATAACATATATAACATGGGGGTATTTGATTGACATGGGGAGTATGCCGTTGGCTAGGGAAGGCCTCTCTTAATGCACATTGTAGGGGTGTGCATGTGGTCCAGAAGGCCTCCAGGGTTGGGGTTTTTTTGCTATTAATACGTACACACGTAGATGCAGCTCAGCAGGCTTTTAGAAAGGCTTTTGTAGGGACGTGTGTGTGGTCCCCAGACAGGGAGAAGGCGGTGAAGAGCCACCGGCCCTGAAAGCATCTCCCCATCCCTCAGGGACTCATCATGCAGCAGCTTTCCCGCGGGATGGGGACTTAAGCCTGGGAGCTGTGGCTTTCCCTCTTGCGTCAGGAGCTGGGAGAGGAAAGGGGTTGCACTTGGCATGTAACACAGCAAGGTCATTCATCTGAAAAGTTATTAAAGAGAATTTTTATTATCTATGTTCCATATAAACGGCTTCCTCAGCAGAGGAGCATCCAGACAAATGATGCCAATTCTCCAGGTCTGTGCACAATGCCAACGGAAGACATTTATTTTGGTCATGAGTGATAAAAAAGAAAATTCAGCTCCATGCCATGGCTTAGGATAGCATCACGATGAATTAGTCTGAAACCAGACCTGGCCTTTAAAATTTACTTTTAAAAATTGAGCGCTAAAATTGACACCCGGAGGTGTGTGATCTCACGTGATGTTTCCCAAGGCAAACAGCGCTATCTTCTGCAGTACCCCCCCGTGCACCCCACCGCCTGTCAGGGGCCGTGAGATCTGGCTCGAGCGAAGTGACAATGGGAGCTCGGAGCCGCCGGACCGAAGGGAATGCCTGGGTGGAGGGAAGCGGCTGATCGCTGGACTCGCTGGGGGTGCTCGTCTGAGCCCGCTGCAGCACCCATGACTGCAGGGGCTCTCCCGCCCGCAGCGGGTAATGGGATGGGGTACCCATCAACACCCTCCCTTAATTGCAGCATGTCGTTTACGTGCAGCCTGCTCGCAAAGTTTCACTGAATTTTGGCTATTTAGGAAATCTCTGGGTTTCTGCGGGTAGGATAGTTTGCATAAAAGAAGAATGACACGGTTATTCCTTAAAGCACTTAGCTTTAAATTATCTTCTGTTTGAAAATTTTCAAGCAACAACATTAACTCAAGCCTGACTGAGAGGAGATGCTGCAAGTTGGAGGCAGGACACTTTTTTCACGTGAATCAGAGATGTTGACTCTTTACCAGCATGTAAGTGGATATCATTCCTCCCTCACTGCTGACATGGGGCCAGGCCTGCCACAAATCAGAATTTTTCCAGTATTCTCTGTCCTTGTACATTTTTGTGAAAGTCCTTATATGATACAGAAGCTGAGCAGAGTTCTTGTATCTTGGGACTTGTTCCTGTAGCTTCCATGGGAGTTTTGCCCAAGTCCTCATTTTCTTCCCCTATTGAAGTGCATCCTTACCTGAGAGAGGATCTAGGTGTTCTATCCTGAGAGTCACAAAGGCATTTAGGGCTTCACATTCCTCTGATTATTTTTTTTTTTCATGTGTTGTGGACTTTTTTTAGTTCAACCACTGCTTAAACATAGATTTTATATACTAATTTGAATTTTTTATTATTATTTATATAATAATTTCACATTAAGTATGCGTTAGTAGCAAATTTGCATGGAAGAATGTAGTAATTCTTGGTGCAGGAGTGTCTGCGGGGTCACCTAGGGTGTGGAAGGAGCAGGCAGAGCTCTTCCCTCCGGGACTGTCCGCCTGCCCATGGGCACGGAGGGGACGACTCCTCCATCACCGCCATGGCGGCGCCCCCGCTCTCGCACGGACCACGCTGGCTGTCCCACCTGCGCGATGCCTTCGAACGTCTCCCACGTGAGGTTCTCATGAAGGGTAAGGGGTAAAATGCCACAAATGGCGTAACTCCGTCCGTCGGCGGAGCCGGGGGACGGGCACGGTGCGGGACACCAGGTCCCTGAGCAGGTGTCGCTGCCGCAGCACGTGCTGATACATGGCTCGGGTCCCTCCTCGGGTCCAGCCCCCAGCGATTTGCCCATGTGGAGGAGCCAGGCTCCATCGCAGCCTCGCACCCCTTCCTCCAGGCTTCGCGCCCTGCTGTGCTGCGGGGAGGGGGAGGAAGGGCGGTAAAGGCAAATAACCTGCATTTCTAGAAAGCAAAATAATAGGCACGCTAGAGCTGTTGTTAAAGCCGAGGAGCCGCTCTTCCCCTCTGCAGCAGAGCAGATGTTAAAACGTTTCCCCCGCCGGCTGCGCGGGAATTGGTGGAGCTGCAGCCGGCAGCCTGTGGATGCTGTGGGTGCCCCCCACGCACTCCCCCAGGCGTGGGAGACACTGTTAACTGGCTTCTAGGAGATGGTGTCCAGGGCAGATCCCAAAGAGCCCGGGGTTCAGCGAGTCAGGTGCGTTGCCTCGGCCGAGGAGCCCGGCGCTGGCCACAGGGCTGGCGTGCCGGCCGCGGGTCCTTAACCTCCAGTGGATCCTGGGAACACCGAGGGGAATAGCTCTAAACCCCATTTAAATAAGGAGCGGGGGGGAGGGAGCGGGGAACATTTATTAACATCTAATCCTGTTAAGATTTTCTACACCATATGTCTGAGCAACAGAACATGTGAAATGTGTACTAATTACTCCTGCCAGTGTCATGTGTGTATATTTTATATGCAGTCCCTGACCTTTTTGTTAATAACTTCACATTATATTCATTGACCTGAAACAAATTGAATTCAGTGGCACTCACTCAAGAATTGAATTACATAGTCTTCTTAATTGGTCTCTTATTTAAATGTGGAAAAGTAACAGTTTACCACCTGTAATTTTTTTTTTTTTCTTAAGAAATTCCTGCAGTGAGCACACGTGTGTGTGCACGCGTGCCGGGGTCATGTCTGGGGGGGGAATTATCACAGAAGACCTAAGCCTGGCCTGCGTCGTGGAGCGGAAAACCCCCCACAACAGTTCTGTCCCTCCGAAGCGAAACCACTTGCAGAAGTCTGTAAAAGCCCCCGAATAATCTCCCCTCCTTGTGGGAAAGGGCAGCACCTGGTGCGAGCTGCCCCCCCCAGCTCCCGGGACCCCCCACGCCAGGTGAGCATCTCCACTCGCCTCTGCTCAGCGCCGATCCCCACGAACAGCCTGTCCCGCCGGCTTCCACCAGGTCCCATCCCCAGCCTCGCTGTCCGCTCCCACGCAGAAAGCCAAGGTGGGAGCCGCGGGGTGCCTCGCGGGCCGGCCATCCCGGGAACGCCGGCCCACAGAGGATCCTCGCCCACCGTGGAAGAGACAGAGGCCGGCTGAAATTTCTGCTTTGCTTTTATTCTTCCAATGCCGAGTTAATTGCCAAAGCCGCAAAGAGGAGACTTACTCTTTACTTACTATATTTAACTTAAAAATGCAAATGTTATTAGTGTCCCGATCATTGATAAGAGTGCCTTTGTGCCATGCTTTAACCTCTATTAGGGGGGATTATAAGAACGTATCCACATTGGCATTTTCTAAGTGTCACTATGACAGCACTTGCTGCACAAATGCCTGGCTGTCACACTGAGGTTTATCACTAGGTTTTTTCCTGCGAATGCAGACTAATAAGCCCAGAAATTACAATTGCCTCCCTGCCGAATCTGTGATAGGCGGAAATAATGATATCAGTGCCCTGCTAATCTCCTTGCCTCCGCGCTTGGCACCATCCTATTGAGTCACCTGTCATATGCCGCTTTGATGAGGCGAATTCAATCTCTCAGCTATAATGACAATGGAGCCATTTTAATGTTTGGAAATGATTATGTGAAGGTTTCTCTTTGCTCTGTCTTGGCAAGCAAACCAGGTCAATGTTCAGGCTGTGTCTCCTGCCGCCGCTAACGACTTGGAAGGAGCCAGGCTGTATTAAGTGAATATGCCAAGTTATTAGAAAGGAGATGCTGAAGACAGCTTCGCGGGGGGAAACTCTTTATTTCCTTTTTCACAGCAAAGCACGAGCCTGAGAAGATGCTTTACACACGTGAGCGTCTCGCACTCCGGCGCGGTCCCCAGCAGCGGTGTACCGGGGCGCGTGTGCTCCGCACACCGCATGCGCGCAGCTGCGGGCACCTCGCAGCACCCCCCGTGCCCCCAAGCACCCGCGGCCACCACGTTGTCCTTGGTGCTCTCTTCCAGCGCTAGTCCCGAGGCTGCTGCTCCTGGTCGGGTGCGAGGACGGATGCAGGCGCATCCTTGGCCCCCCCGGCGCTGTGCCACAGGCACAGCTCGGTCCTCGGTGGGGGCGGGCGAGGGACCCCCTCGCAAAGCCCGGCGCGTGCTGGCGACGCTTGGCTGTGCCGGCGGGCAGCTGGTTTGGCGCCGGCGGGTTGCTCCCGTGTACGTTCAATACACCATGCTGGGTAACTGGTTAAGTTGCGGGTACTGGAGGGCAGGGCAGGGCTGGCTGCTGAATTCGCCTTCAGAAAAACCTCCAAGCTCTTGAAGAGGGTTTCTGCTGCATTGCCTGGTAGGAGCTGTGCTGATTTTGACTTATCCTTATGTACCAGCCCAAAGGACAGATGAGCAGCACTGCGGCAGGGGCTGGAGCAAGGAGAGCAGGGCTGCTGGCTCAGGGCACCGCAGGAGCAGCCAGGCGAGCCACGAATGGGCCATCGCCTGGGGTGTTCATCTCTTTCTTTAAAATTTCAAGCTCAGAGCAACTTCCTCTTCCTCAGACTGCGATTTGTCACGGATCACGAAGACTAGAAAATGCGCCCAGGTAGAAAAAAACCCTTTCCGCCCAGCCCAATGTGTGCAAAATGCACTTGCCAATCTCTGTGTTTGCACAACAGGCTGCAGGGAGCTTAAGGTCTGTCTAACTTAAAAAACCAAGCACCAGTCCGCTCGTGTGTTGGGTCAATAAATGGGGAAGTGAACTGATCTGCTGCCAGGGGTGCAGTGGGGAGGTGCACACTGGAGGCAGGCTGGGCAGCAATGGAGAGAGTCCCACGAGGTGCGGGGTGTCATGCGCGTGATTCCTACCTTTGTGTTGCTTCCAATTAATTTTGTGGTAGAGAAACTGCATTTCTTCCCTTCTCAAGCATCTGTGTCTCCGATGTCAGTGGTCTCTCAAACCAGGTCTCATCCTAGCCTTTAAATACGAGCTGAAACACTCTACTTGTTTATTTTAATGTAAAAGGAAAATAACTACATTTCTTTAAGCTGTCGGAGGTCCCAAATTCACGGAGGAGTGCATCTCCAGACTAAATGAGGGTTTAAAGTCATCTTGGAGAAGCACAGGGTCTGTTGGGGCCCACAGCTGGAGCTTCATTCGTTGGGTAAAATTTGGAGGCTCTCCATGCCGCTGGGGCTGCCTCCCGGACGGTCTCTCCCTGGCGTCTCTCTGGCAAGGTCATATGGGATGTGAGTGACAAGGATGTATCCCAGTCCTGCAGAGAGGTGCGAGTCCCAGCTGGAAGCGGTGCTTCTTGTGCAGTCTCCATCGTTGCTGCTCCGTGCGAGGCGTCCCCAGTTCTCAGCCCATCCTCGGGCATCGAGGTGCAGTACCCCTGGGGCCAGGCAAGGGGATGCTGCACCCGCGGGCTGGGGGCTTTCTTCGTCATCTTCCTTCTGGCGTTCGCTGCTGGGTTATTAGTATTTATTAATATGACATTAATTTTCTGAAATCTCGACCAACTCTTTGATAAGGGAGGAATAAAGAAGTAGAATTTCAGATGTCAAGCTTTTATTAACGAAAGTGTTCAAGGCCATCTCTGGATGGATATTACAGGCTGCTTTCACTCTGCTCTTCAGTTTATGAAAAGCAATTGTTTAGCTGTATAGAGAGTATAGAGCAGAATCAAATTGACCTGTGTGATACAGAAAGTAGCGCTGAGCCCATTTAACTAAGGGTCCTTTGAAAGAAATCTTTTTTATTATAGATGAGTGCTGAAATTATTTCAAGGAAGTGATTATCTGTCTAATAATTTTAAATGCATGAGTGACTTCCACATATAAAATTAAGGCAGCCCAAGGCAGCAGTTTTGGAGATAGGCTTAACACATGGTTAACATGCTTACAAGCAGCACGGTGACACGAATGCTCGGGGCTGTTCCCCCAGTATTCATTTTGAGGGATGCTCCTGGTAGGAGCCCTGCCCTGTGCAGTCAGCCTGGTGGGGATGAGTGCTGGGACGGGATGGGTGCTGGGATGGGACGGGTGCTGGGATGGGACAGATGCTGGGATGGGACGGATGCTGGGATGGGACAGATGCTGGGATGGGACAGATGCTGGGATGGGATGGACGCTGGGATGGGATGGACGCTGGGATGTCGGTGTTCGGGGTTGTCTGGTTTCGGTTACATCCTTGCAAGCCCGGGGGAGCCCGGCTGGGAGCCGGCTTTGCCCCGCACACCTGGGCAGCCTTGGGATGCACAAGCTCCACGCGTGCCTGCGTAGCTGGGGGCTCGGCGCCGCCACCGCCCCACGCACCCCCACATCTCCCTTAATTAAGGCAGCCAATCTAATTAGGGCGGCGCCCCGCTGCAGCCGCCCCGTGGGGGCGCATCAAAGCCCGCGTGGGGCGCGCGTGGGGGGCGGCGCGCGGGCAGCGCAATTACCCAAGTTAAGAAAACATCCCTGTAATTAGCGAGGCAACTCTAAGCACAAGGAATGGAAATTAGTCACAGCGCAATAAATTAGTCGGTGCATATATTACGTGCCGTGAGCACCCCGGGGGCCTCCTGTTTGCAAGGCTTTGGTTTGCAACCCCATGCCTCTCAATAAAGCATTCATCCCTAGGTGATTATGTTCCAGCAAAAGGAGTTTTTAACTGAATTACAAATTTTCTTTTCTAATTCTTTTGTAGGCAGAATTGGGATCCCTCACTTTTTTCTCTCCTTTTTTTTTTTTTTTTTTTTGAAGGTCTGGGGAGCAAAGCCACTTCCCTCCCCCTTCAGCTAATAATTAATTTTCAGCTTTTCAGGGTGCTTCAAGACCCTGCATTGTTTGCTTTAATTAGGAGCAGTAGTTAAGGAACTATTTCAAAATCCCTCCCCAATTTTGAACTATTTTAGCTGTCGTTTCTTTACTGGGGGAAGAAAAGGGGAGGGCAAAGCAGGAAATTGGACTGTAGCAGCACATAACATTTGCATCAAAATAATACAGCCGGCAACAGAAAATCACAATCACATCACTCAGAAGGAAGGAACAGAATACAAATTAAAGGAATAATGTAAATTTTTTGCCATTAAGCTTCAATGACCATTTGAAATGGTGCAAGGCACAAAGGTTTTGATGAGCATCATCCAGTTTGATTATTCATACTTGTGCTTCTGCTTGAATTAAAGTAGGAGTGCTAGAGCCTGTTAGAGCAAAATATTTGAATTGGTAGTGAACTCTCACCTTTACTTGCATCCATTTACTTTTCAAATGAATACCAGATAAGTTAGTGCATTTTATAATCGGCCTGTTTTCCAGTGAGTGCTGTCATTACATACCAATTTCTTTTAGAAGTGCTTCCTAAGAAACATTAAATACTTACAAATAAGGATCTGTCCATCACCGGCAGCAATCCTATTTGAGCAGCGTTAGGCGACTCAGGCAGGTTGCGTGCCCTCCCTTTGGTGGCTGTGTGCATGACTTCTCCGGCCCGTGCGCGGCTGCCACCGGTGTTAAGCCCGGCTCGTTAGCTGCCCGGCTCGTTAGCTGCCCGGCAGGCTCTGCTCCCCGCCGGCCTCCGTGCAAACACCCGGCCGGTTTGCAAACAAACACCCTGCCCGGCCAACGCGGGCCCGTGCCTTGCTGCTTGCGGGGGGACCTGCTTTCAATCTAAAGAGTGATATTTTATTTTGTTTTGTTTTATTTTGGTTTGGTTTGTTCTATTTTATTTTATTTTATTTTACTTAGGTAGTATCATCTCCTTCTCTGAAAAACAGAGCCAGGTCCACAGCTGGCAGAGGGACACATCCAAAGGTGCCTGGTTTCCAAGGGAAGAGCTGCCCAAGGTTCGGGGAAGGCCCATAGCAAAGGCTGAGCCAACTGGTCCCACCGAAGGAGGTGCGTCTGGTGCGCAGGTGTTGCCGAGCTGTGCACAGGAACATCCCTGGCTTTAACTAGCCAGATTTTCCATCTGCAGGTATGAGAAGAAAGAGCGTTTTGGCATTCAGAGGCGCAGCTGCCCACGGTCGGGAGTTATCCCTCGACTCCCGACCTGCAAGGCGGCACAGCACGGGGACACTGTTTGCGGGGGCCGGGGCGGCAGGACAGCACCGTCACCCTGTGTCCCTGAGCTATCCCTGGCCAGGCTTCTCCCGCTGCCCTGTGCCCACTTTCTTCCCTAAGCGATCGCCGCTTCCACCTGTTTCTAGCACTCACCATCATGAAACAGATAGCTTGCAGAGAGGAAAATTGGAAGAACAGTATTTGATGTGGTTTTCAGACACTGTGTTGTGAATAATGACGGATGCAGAGAAAAAGCAAGGAGCGTCAATGTGGGGTAGCAGGAACCAGCCCAGAGAAACTTCCCTGGGGCCTGATGCTGACCAGCTTGAAGAGGCTGGCAAGTTTGCTAGGTACCTAAATGAGAGCAAAACTGGCCAGGTATTTGTTTAGCATGAACTAGGAAGATATAGTAGGATTTTACAATTGAGCTTTTTGCAAAAGAAACTTATTTTAAATTAACTCGGAATTTCTCCTTTAAGAAAAAAAAGAATCAGTGTATTCCAGTGGTCAGGTTTCAGATTGCTTATATACAAATACTGGTCTAGATTTGTAAAGAGAGACAAGCCAGCCCTGGGAGTTTATCAGCCTTGTGTGTGTTAACGTGCACACACAGATCTAGCAGATTACACCGAGTTACTAACGGTGTGGCTCACTCCTTAATAAAAAGTTTAAAGGCAGCCTTGGACTAGGTGATAGGTTTAGTTTCTCTGGGACATTCCAGAGAGCATGTAAGGAGCCTTCTGGGACGGGGAGTGCTGGGGCTTCCCTCCTTTCCCACCTACGCCAGGGACCCACAGGCTCCTGTGGGAAGCCAAACTGCAGCCTCCTGCCTTACTGCTCAAAATCACTGCAGCAAAAGCCTTTTGCTGCCTTCAGCACCCATTATCGAAAAGGTCTGCAGGGCTGGGCCACGGGGCTGAAGGAATTTTAGTATTCTGATGCACTTTGTCTCTGCGGGAAGGTGCTGTTGGCTGTGGGCTTTGGGAAAGCCTGGGTGTTTTAGGACAGCCCGCCGCTGCGAGGAGAAAAGCCCCAGGTCGCTATTTTCCTGGCTGTGTTTACAGTCCCTTGCTGGTGCTATCCACGTCGTCCCTAGGCTTTGGCCAGCCTTGGGCCGGGTTTGATGGCTCAGTGAAAATGTCACCCATTTTTACTCCCTGTTGGGTGCCAGCTGCAGCCCGCCAGGGCAGGCAGGGCAGGCAGGGCAGGCAGGACTCTCCAGCAAGCGCTGCTGAGGCAGGGTGAGCTTAGCTTTGCTGCACTGCCCTGGGCTTAGCAGGCTATTTCTAAGGAGCAAGGAGCCGGTGACCGCAGTTAGATACATGCTTCAACTCCATCCAGCTGGAGATGCCAGCAGAGCTGGCAGCACCAGCAAAGGCGGTGGCGGTGGTGACCATGGATGGGGTGTTGGACAGCAACTATTCTGCTTTTCTGTGCTGGCGTGACTCAAGGAGCCCCACATGCTTTGGTACCCGCTGCACAGTTAAAGCACAGCTGCCAACATGGGGGTCTCGCTGCTGTGGACCCCCGTGTCACCTCCCCAAACTCCATCTGACCTCGGCAGTGCATGGGCAGGATCTGCTCCTGCCTGTCCAGGGCGGATCTGCCCCTCTGCACCAGTTTGCAAACACCCCGCTGTTGGACAAACTGGGAGCTGCAGGATGTTTTACCCTGGTTCACTTTAGTGCTCTATAAAGTGCCTTTTATTAAAATGAGGGAAAAAAACCAAATCAATGCAACTACGCATCAAAAACAAACCAACCTCAGTTTTAGCAATTTTAAAGCAATCCATCAGAAGCTAATGAAGGCCAGGTTATTTAAATGATAAAGGAAAGGGAATGAATGCATACCGTTGTCTCTGCGCTTTTTCCAAGGTGATCTGGGTTAAAACCGTGCTCTCAGGGTTCATTTTGAGCTGCTTTTCTTTTAAAAATGTTTTTTTCCTTATTGACACAGTGGGGGTTGGTTTTTGTAATATCTGTAATAACTCCCAGATTTCTGTAGATTACAAGGTTGTCCCCATGAATGGCTCTGCTGGCAGAGGGACAGGGTCTTCGCCAGCATGGGCTCCACACTGGCCTCCCGTCCCACGGTGTCCGGCCATCACCGCTCACCCTCCTGCTCCCCCAGCGCTTGTGGCCCTTCACTTCCCTTGTCAATTAAGGATGCTTAATACACAGCGCTCTGGGGTGCCATTAAAAACAAATAAAATAAAAAGGCGGCATGGAAAAGTGCAGCCCTGCTCTTTCCTTCCACTTTTTCCCCCTCTCTGGTTTCCGTGTTGCCTTTTCAGCCACCCCAGGGATGGTTTCTGGGGATCACCAGCACCAAGCCGGCAGGAGCTCAGACCTGCTGCCCCCCCGCCATGCACCTTTGGGGTCACGTCCATGCACATGAGCCTGGCGGTGCCAGGGAGTCTCTCCTGTCCCCATCAATAGTTTAATAAACCAGCTGAGGAAGAGACCAGATTGGGGCCCAGCTCTCCAAAACAGGTCTCCCAAGCCTGAAGGGCCCAGTCCTGGAGACCGGGAGCGATGCCTGCCGCCCTACCAGCCCGAAACGGTGGCAAATCAAGGCTCTGACCCCTGAACACCCTGAGATTTGAAATGCACCTGTAATAACCAGGAGGTTTCCCCGTGCCTCAATGGAGGGGCTCTGGGCAGAGGAGTAGGGGACATGACCAAGGGTGGGATGCCGGCAGTGAAAGCAGGCGAGGGAAGGTGCTTCTCTGCACTGCCACTTCCCATGCACACATGCAGGACCAAAGAAAGCCTTCGGGAAGATTTGTTACCTTGGGTTTGGCTGCTCCAGATTAGTTCTCTCTCTGTACTTTTTTTTTTTCCTCCCCTCCTTGGGTTTTTTGCTGCTCCTTCCCTCCCCAGCACTTCAAAGTCCCACTCTCTTTCCAGACACTTTACCACGTCCTTGTTATCCAGCCGCGAACTCTCCTAAGCCGCCCCCGTTGGCCACTGGCGTGCGTGTGGGCAATCACAAATTTATGACAATGCTGAGACTTTGGGGGGAGCAAGGCAAGCACGTTTCTGCCACAAACCGCTGCTTTCAGGGATCATTCCACTCGACTGGCTGAGAAGAAAACTGCTCTGATAGAAACTATGTTGTAATAGTTGGGAACTGGATAACAATGGCCTACCAACGGAGCTGATTTATTCTCATATGCCAGCGTGGGGAATTGGTAGGCACCAAAGCAGAAAATGAAGCTGGCTTTTCAGAAGTGTTTAAAATCAAGCGGCTCTGGAGTCACCAACTGATTATTTGGGTAATCTTTTGGCAGCCAAGCCTTCCCATTTCATTAAGGGCGGTGCTGTTCGGCAAAGCAGATATTGCATGTGATCAAAATGAAGCTGCCTCTCCCCTGTCACCCCCATTAAACTTTAACTTTGCTTATGAGCCCCCCACAAGGAAGCGCCGGCTGGAGGCTGTGAAGGTGCCAGTGCCTCGCAGGAGTACCCGGGAGGGGCTGTGGGGAAGAGGTGGGGAAGTTTAAGAGCAGTGGCCTGAGTCATGATGAGAGGAATGACATATGTTATGGATTTACTCAGAAATTGAGAACATCTGCCTAGGTTTGCTTTGGAAAGAAAGAAATGAAGGGGCTGCGTGAAAGCGAGAGCTGGGCATTGCTGCCCATGCTCAGGGCAAGGGAGAGGAGAGTGGCACATGCTGACACAGCCACTGACGGAGTGCTACCAGAATAAACCCACCTCACCGTGTCAGGGTGTTAGACATGCGCACCCCCACATGCGCCCGTACCGCTGCATCTCTGTGACGGCAGTGCAAGCACATGTACACTTTCGGTTTTTCATGTCTGTACCCCATAGGTGGGCATGTAGCGTGATATTACTGATGTGTTATGGGGGAACATGCATAGTTTGTGTGCACATTTGCTTTTCCCCAGGACTTCTACCCCAGTGGAGGTACAAGGCCCAGCAGAAACGTGGCTGCTCACGGAGGGCAGCGTCTCCAAAGGCGTTAGCAAGGACGACTGCTTCGCTCGCCGGGAAGGGGAGAGGAGTTGACGCCAGCTCAGCACCCACCCCAGCACGCGTTCTCAGTGCACGCATCTCATTGTCAGAGGTGCCGTGCGGGAGCCATGTCCCTACCTCAGGCCAGCCTATTCTGCAGGGGAAAAAAATACCCCCCCTTTCGCAGGGAACAGTGCTTCCCCATCCTCCGGAGCGTGCCTTACAGCTGCCCGCTGCTCTGGGCTCCGCAGAGGAGGGATGGGCAGCAGGCGGGAGGACCGGCTGCCAGTCCAGTTAGTTCCCACAAGCAGGTCTCAGCTGGGAAGAGTACCTCCAGCCCATGTAATTTCTCAGTCTCTTGCCTCGTTTATCTCAAGGGAAAGGGATAGGACAGGGCTTAAAAGCAAGCCTGAGCATCGCTGATGTAGCTACCAAAGGAAAAAGAAGTGAGGGAGCTGAGAAATGCTGTCACGAAGAGCTGAGCAGGGATGATGTGTGATAGTGCGTGCTGGGAAGGGTTTCTTGGGCTGAGGGATGTCAAGGAGACATCCTGGAAGGGCTGGATGTCGGGTTTTGTTCAGGGGAGGTTTGCCATAATACGTTTTGACGGGTCTGAAATTGGTCCTACGGAGGCCAACAATGAGGGCAAGCAGAAAATCGCCCCCCAGGCACCCGCGTGCCGGCAGTGACCTGCCGCTCAGCCGATGTGGGGAGATAAGCGCTGCCAAGCTGTCACTCTTCCCGGCGCGGCCCTGGCCGGCACGCTGTTATTTTGGCTCAGCGGTGGGAAGAGCCGGGGGCTGCAGCTCACGGGGCTGGCTGCCAGTGGGAGGGGTCTCCACCCTTGGGGAATTTAGAGAATTAGTTTAATTCCGGGACTCCCAGTTTGGTTTTCTAAGGGAGGAGGTGGAGGCCACCGCACAACTGGCCTGTCCGCGGACGTCCCAAAGGCAGCGCGTTGCTTGGTGCAGCAAATACCTTCCAGTTACTCCTGACAGCATCCCAACTGGATGCTGTTTTGAAAAGCGATGTTTTACTATTATTCAGACACCAGTTCACCCGGATGTTAAAAAGCAATTATTGCATAGTTTTTTGTTACTCTGTTTTCCCCGGCGTACTTTGTGCAGCTGGAGTTGGCTTATGTGATAAATGGACAAGGTTCAAAAATATGACTTCTCTGAACTTTTTAACCTTACACGAAAAGGAGGAATTCTAAGAGCAATGGATAAAATTCAATTAACTGAGATGACAGAAAATAATCTACTAAGCGAATACATCAGGCAATTGGAAGCTTTCATACCTTTCAAAAAGGAAATAACCTATTTCTTTCCTTGTTATCTAATGACACAGGAGTTTATTTCTCTGGAAGCAGTTACAAATCTACCTAATGGGGCCTAAAGGCTGTTGCCAGGCAATTAGGGGTTTATTGTGTGGCTAATTCTTTCATTTCCGTCACCGGTGATTGTCATTACAAAACGCAGGACTCATGAGCTGTCCCCTCGGCCCAGCCTGTGTTTGCACATAGGCACATGCGTGTGCACGCCTGTATATGTCCGTGCATGTGTGAACGCACACAGCTCTGTGTGTGTATGTGCACGTTTGCACAGCTGTGGTTTACAGTGAGCGACATGGCTCGTGCATCGCCTTTCAAACTGCCTGTTCCCCTGCCGCACCAGTTAGCCATTGGTAAGGCCATCCACAGCATCCTTCCCATGCCTGCGTCATGGGAAAATTGGATTCCCCGTGCACTGCTGCCTCTATTGCAGCAGGGGAACATGGGGGAGGGAGGGCTCAGGCTCTGTGCTTGGTGCACAGGACCCGCAGCCCCGGCACCGGGGACGCGCCTGGCCACTGGCTGAGGCAGCTGCAGCAGATTTTCAGGAGGAGGGGACCCCATTTCTCTCCCCAGTTGATTTCTTTGTTTGTCACCGCGGCCAACGGTGCAGACAGACACAGAGGCCAAATTCACGGGCAATTTGATCCCCTCCTTGCTTGTTATCTGTCTTGCAAACTGCTCACCTTGTGCCCCAAACCTCTGCTCTGTCTCCAGATCTGGTGGGGATGGCGCGCAGCTTGGCCGGAGGGCTGGGACAGCGCGTGTTGTCGCTCGCCTCTCCTGCCTCCTTCGGAGCGACGCGGGCTGCTTGCTCCGGAGCCCGTGCTGGTCCCCTCCGGGGAGAAGGGGTGGCCGAGTGCCACGGGGCTGCAGGAGCTTTCTGGGAGAAGGCATCAGCCGTGACTTTACAGCCAGAAATTATTTGAATTTTTCTCACTGAAATGTTTTATTTTGCTGAAAAATAATAGTTGTCCAAACCGGCCACTTTGAGGGAGGAAACTTGCACAGGGCTCTGCACACATGTGCCTCCTGCAGACAGGTATCGCCAGCTCTCGAGCAGCGGGGTCCAGGGCTGGGGTGGTCTCTGCAGCCCCCAGCCCCCTGCAAAGAGGGACGAAACCCCTTCCTGGCAGTGAGGAGGTACAGCGTGCCCACAGCATCCAACCTCTGCCAGCGCTGGGGCTCGGCAAACCTGGCCGGGTCGCCGCAGTGGAGAGATGACAGTGCTGGTGGCAGCGCCTTCCCCGGCCCCTTCAGGGTTCGGGTGCCACCATCCCCCCCAGGCCATGTCCAGCAGCGTGGGCTGCTCCCCGCGGCCCTCCGTGGATCTGCCAGCTGGGGGCACGCTGAGACAGTGGGAGAGCCACCACCACGCTGCACGCTCCCACCGCTGCCATGGGCACTGGCCACCAGAGCATCCTTCATCAGAGCATCCTCTGCCTGCACTGCCCAGCGCTGGACCGCACGCTGCTGGACGGTTTCCTTTTTTTTAATTATACTACTGCTCGGTTCCCTTGTAAGTTGCTCTGGCAATAATTGGGGGTTGCTAATTAAAAATACCAACAGGATACAAGCTTTGGCTGAAAAAATGGGATTCAGCCTTTCAAGGGAGCACTACTACAGCTGCAAACCGGCCATTTCCTGCTGAAACGCTTCCAGCTGAAAGACCTAAAGGCAGAGCTATAGAAAGATGAGCTTTTCTGGTGGGCAGCAACAAGGCCACAAATTGCTGAAGGAGCAAACGCAAGAAGTGCCGTGCCCTGAAGCGGGCAGCGGGGGACAGGACGCGTGGCCCGATGCCCGCCTGTGCCTGCTGCACTGTACCCCAGCCCAGCGGCACGGGAAGCGCCGGCTTGGCAGAGCTGAGCTCAGGCCCTTGTCGCAGCGTTCGCTGGCTCAGCCCGTGCCGGGTGCGGAGCCCCTCACCAGGGCGGCAGGGCAGCCCCCGGGCTGGGAAGAGGCAGGCTCCCGTGCATTCCCAGCCCTGCCATGCCTTCCAGGTGGGAAGGAGGAGGCGGGCCTGTGGCTTGGGGTCTCTAGCTCAGGTGAGCACCAGCAGGTGCAAATGGCAAAGTTATTTAAGCCAGCCCAGCTGGCAGGGCTGAATTGGCCTGAGCACCTTTCCTGGGGTAGCATAGCTGTCGTGACCCCATACAGGGCTCCCGGGGACCGCGTGGCCACAGGACTGTGCTGCTGGGTTTTGTGCCAGGTGGGGGAACAAGGCAGCAGGGGTTTTGCTGGGGGGGGCTCCAGCAGACTTCAGGCGGGTGTGAGCACTGGAAGGTGCTGCTGGTGCTGGGAAGCTGCATCAGCAAAGGGCAGGAGGGTTTGCAGTGGTGCTGGGAGCCAGGGTGAGCGTAGCAGCTCAGACGTGGGGAATGGCAAACCCTCCTGCTTTAATCCAGCGTGTGCGTACGTGGCTGAGCAAGCTGTGGAGGCAGAGCGCGTGTCCCTCACGCGTTGGAGGCAGCAGGAGCCCTGGGCTAGAAGCTGGTGGGAGGCTCTGCTCCAGCTGCTGCCCCGGGGTGCTGGCGGGGTCCCTCCCGCACCTAGCCCCGCTGCGGAGCGCTTCTCGGCTGGCCTTCAGCGGTGGGTTGGCCGCCGCCGCTAGAGACATGCGATTGCAAAAGTAGACACAAGTTTTGCAAAATCAGGCGGGGGGGCGGGGGGAAGCCCTCCATCTGCAGCCAGGCGAGCCTCCTCTCCAGATGCTGAGGCTGTTCTCGCAGGTGGCAATGTGGAGTCCTGATGTCCCCCTGGGGTCCCTCGCAGCCGCCCGTGCGATGGCGGTGCTAACCTTGGTCATGCCTGGGCTGGATGAGGCCCCCGCGGCTGGCCCTGCCTCCCCGGGAGCCAGCAGCAGGGCTCGGCGTGGGGAGGGGGGGCAGCAGCCGGAGCCCCAAGGCACCCGCGAGGAGAGAGCGATGCCGCGATAACGGGCTTGCCTTATCGCCTTGGAGTGAGCTGCATTGTGGCGGAGAAAGCCCGTCAGCCATGCGGAGGACTGAAATAACAACCGTTATCTCGTCATCTATTGACTGTCTTCTGTGGCTTACCGTTCTAAAAGGTAAGAGCGCTGTTTGAGGAATTAATGTAGCTACACGGCGGTATTTAAGGCCAGGGTCGCTATTACCAGTTGGGAAGGGCTGCGTTAATGAGACGATACTGCAGCAGCGTGGGGAGGGGGAAAGCGATGCTGAGGAGCGCGGGGGCACGTGCGAGGGGAAGGAGGTGTTTCGGAGAAGCTTCGGGGACTCTGCTTCGCTCGCCTGCTGGTGCCGCTAATGACGGTGAAGTGCTTCCTCTCCTGGCGGCATCGAGGATTTGGGAGCCCGGACTTACGATGTTTTTAAAAATAATAGTAACTTTGAAACACTGAGGCTACTTTTTTATTTGCTGCCTGGTTCGCTGCTGAGGATTTTAGCGTCCTTGCACATGCTAGCAATTTTCTTTTTAAAAAAGAAAGAGAAGCTGAGTTTCTCAGGAAGCCGTGCTCCAGCAGCTGGGGATTTTGGGAAAGCCAACATTTTGGGAAACCCAACAAACCTCAACCCCCAGAGGGTGGGGTGAATTTAAGGGATGCTTGTGAGAGCCCCTCTTGGGAAAGTGGCTCTGGGAAGGAGGAGCAGGACAGGGCAGGGCAGAGGCAACCCAGGTTTTCAAAGCCACATGAGATCCATCCGTGGCTCAGGGATGCCACGTGTGAATTCACAGACTTAACCCGCCCTCCTCCTTCCCCACTTCTGCACATATATTTTTATCTCGTAATTACAGGCTGCGGTATGTATAGGGGCATTTAAAACACATGGAGCTGACCTTGCAAACCTTTTCCAGGGCAGGGAGGGTTTGCCGAGTTCAGGGCCCATGTTATTGACAATGATGATTGAAAATGATCCTCTAAGTCAGTATTAGGGTCAGGCCTTCTGTGTAAATCTTTATTTAGGCACCAGAGATGTCTCCTTTTGAATGCCATAGGCTGTAACAGCTCCTTTATAAAGTAAATGCATAGGGACTGTTAAGTCGCTGGATTATAAGGCTGTCACCTATGCATACCGAGCCTGCTTAGTCTAAACCTTCCTGAAACTTTCATTAAAAAATGAATATAAATGTTCAACACATTCATAACCCACCGAACCGGGCCCCAGCGCAATGCCACCGGGCACCCTGGGGCCCAGCCAGCACCGCGAGGCCCCTGAGCATCCTCTGATGGCTTTTCACCCAAGGTGCATCGGTGTCCGAGAACAGCAAGGACAAAAGTTCAAAGTCAGCTGGGCGTTAAAGTATTTTTAATTAAATAGATGTGAACAAATCCAAAAGTATTCAGGAGGTCCAGGCAGCAGCTTTAAAGCTATGGCACCAGTCTAAAGCTCTGGGTTCTGAATCTGAATCCAGAGCGATTTGGGTTGGTTTTTTTTCCTTCGAGTGAGCGGGACCATAAGCCTCAACTCCCAGGGCGATGGTTCTGGAGTCACTTGGCAGAGTAGGTCCCCTTTGGTCGTCTTCTGCAAGCAGAGGGGACGGCGAGGCCCTTGCCAGGGGGGTGGAGGTGTCGCAGCGGCGGGAGCAGAGCCCCTCCGGCCGCCCCGGGCGAGCGCCGCCGAGGACCGCAGCCGGTCCCCGCGTCCCCAGCAAACCGGTTGCACGTGCTCCGGCATCCCGCGCGGCTGGGTGGCACGGGCGATGCCGTCCGCAGCCTGGGCTCTGCCGGAGGGGTTGCGTGGCCGTGGCGTGAGGCTCCGTGGGTGTCGGGCATCTCCCCGGCCACGGAGAAGGTGGTGTCAGCTCCTCACCCGGGCTCCGACCTCGGGGGCGTCCTCCCCCAGGTCCGCTCTCGTGAGCAGGGGATGCTGCTACCTCCGCAGAAGAAAGCGGCTGTTAGGGCGAAATCCGCTCTCGGCAGCGGGGACCAGGCCCCGTCTCCCACCGGGTTTTCCCCCCGTATCAGCAGAGCAGTGTCGGTTTGATACATGCAGCGTTGCACAGCTTTCAAAGAGCACTTGCAATCTCGTTATCAGTTGCAAACATTTAATACGCCTAGGTAAATTAAGAGCGTGCTTAATTTCTTATCGTAGTTTTCACTTTTTATTTTTTTATTCGGGAACTTTCTTTTGTGGGAATTTTTGTTTTGTGTTCTTTTGTTGTGTCAGTCTGCTGATAAAAGCGTGTCGTGGATTGCATTGTGCTGTTAATTTTCCTTTTGGTATGCTTGCTGCAATGACTTATTTTGTGTCTGATATATTAGTTATCCAATTTTTGTAAGCTGATTTTAAATATGTTACTACGCAAACTCTTTTTACAGCCTGTGCAGCTTTTGATTATGAATGAGTGCAGAGATACACGCAGGAGTATTATTTATATAAAATATATAAGCAGGAAGAATCTTCATAAATCACAAAATGCTATTATCCTCAGGGTTCATGACAGCCATATCTTTTTTTTTTTTTTTTAAACAGAAAACCAGAATACATTAAACACCCCAGACATTTGAAAGGGACATTTCAAAAACTGTACAATTGCTCTATTTATTCCATTCATTTAGTAGGTAGCATTTAATATATAAAGTCTGTTTTGCACAAATAAATCTTAAAATTAAGATTTAAGTAAGAATTTATTGAGGGAAGCTACTGTATCTGCCTGTAGTAATATCATGGTTTATGACCTAAGGAATACGGTATTCAATCCTGGAGGGAGAGCTTTCAGAAAGCTACTTTACATAAGGCTCTGCTGTCGATCTTGTGCCTGTTTGGGGGTATCTGCATGTGTACGGGCACGCACAGAGCCCCCCTCGCTGAGAGGCTCTGCCGAGGCTGTGCCTGGACTGGCGTGCTGCGGGAGGGAGGACAGGGATGCTGCGGAAAGGAGGACAGAGATGCCGCAGGAGGATGAGGATGCTGCGGGAGGATCGCTGCCCTGCGGTGGCACCTCACTAGATCCGTTACAGAAAACCCTTGCTTGGGTTGCACTAATCAATAGGTGTGCCTAACAGTTTACTATACCGTTTAATTAAACAAATTTACCTTTTGAAGGAAAATCCATTGCAAGCAATTTAGATTCTGGTGTATTGCAACCTTTTTTGAGGTTACTAGTGCTTTTAACCACTGTCTAAAGTGCATACGGTGTTAATTAGCATATTTAGGATTAAGTAGATTTACCATGCAGTAATCATTCTCTAATTCAGTAAGAACTATCTCTGGTGAATAGTGGACATTAATGACAGTTGCAAGAGCGTAGATATTACATAATCACTAATTACATTCTGCACAATTAGCAGAGACTCCTCAATGTGCATCGCTAATGGCTGATTTGTGTCAGCAGCCTGTTCTGGCTGTAAAGAAATAGAAACAGTCTGCATAATTTTCTGATGGAATTAGCATAGAGAGGGAGGTTATTAATGAAGTTGGGAGGCCGGGAGGAGCGCTGATGGATGGGGTGAGCCCAAAGGCAGCGTCACGCTGCTGTGCCCTGCCTTGATATACACTTGCCCTTCATCATGAACGGCACCGGCGATGCTGCCTCTCACTTCCAGTCTCTCGGCTCCCGTCAGGCGACCGGAGGATAAAACTGGCACCTAACGGGCCTCCACGGGAGTCTGGGGGCCGTTTAATAAAGCACTGAGTAAGGGGTGCAGAACTGGCTCCTGCAGCCAAACCTTTGGTCTTTTGAGACCTTGGGCTCAGTGTATTGGTGAATAGTTGGGAACGACACGCAGCCTGCTATGGCAAAAATAGAGAAAGACTGACTGACGTGAAAGCGCTGGTTGGTTTATTTTGGGGTTTCTTCCCACTACTCAGTCTTTGGAAGATAAAAATGCAATAGTTTCTTGCACTACTGTATTTAGCAATTCCTTACTTTTAACCATTTTCTAAAACTATGCAAAAGTATAAATGCCGAATTTTGCCTTTACCCCCACGTTGCATGATAAAGCTGACTGCTCAGGGAGAGGACCTTTTTTATTACTTGAACATGACAAAGGTTTGGACAAAAGCGAAGTGGCAGGCAGGCTTCACATCTTTAAAGAAATAAATCTTTGCTCAATTGATTTTTAGTGATGTTTGGATCAGGTCCACGGTTTCTTACAAGCGGAATCGAGCCTCCCACGTTTGTTGTGTGATTAAAATGAGGAATAGCTGTATTAAGCCAGTGGAATTGCTTTGGACAAATCCCAACTGGAGACCAGCATTGGGCCCCTATACCTTTAGGTATTAGGTATTTTAAATTAAGATTGCATGTGGTTTTAAAAGGCATTGTCAGAGCAAAAGCAATTTAACAAAAGGCAATGTATCTGACGACTACTCTTCTGCCTGCCAAGTGCTCTTCTCCGCGAGTGCATTGTAGGGATGGCAGATTACATCTTCTGAATATTTTTGTCTGTTGCCTGGTTCATTTTCATAATAATAACTTGCATCCTTCTATATCCTTTCATGTTGAAGGGTTGCAAACTATTATACAAACAGACCCACTCCTAAGATGCAGCCACCTCCGAGGGGAAAGACGGCAGCTTTCAGCAGCAGTTTCGGGGAGTGGGAAGCGGCCGCTCCAGGGGGGATGCAGGGGGATGTTGAGCGCTGTGGCCTCTGGAGAGGGTGCCAAGGGGCTCTGGGGGAGCCCGTCTCTGCAGCGGACCCCACCTTGTACTGACAGCATATATCTCCCAGCATGCCGCTGTTGGAGAAGCACGGAGCCTGCGGGTCCCCATCCTGCCCATGCTTTTGGGGGGAACCCGCAAAAGGGGCCAAGCTACCAGCAAGCTCTGCGCTCGCTGCTGGGGCAGCACTTGGGTTTGAAAAAAACCCCAGCAATAGATATTTAAAAAAAAAAAAAAAAAATGGAAAGCACAACTAGCCCTTATTTTCCATGTTGTGTATGAACCATTCCGGATAGGTGGAAGGCAGGGCTTTGCAGTGGTGTGGAATGGGAGCAATGCGCACTGGAGCATCCTCTACCACTTCCCCTCTCAGCCAAAATAGGTTGTAGGCAGTCTCCACTCTTCAACACAAGACCCAAAATCTTCCTTCTCTGCCAGCAGAAAAACGGCTAGCTGCTTATCCAGGTCCATGCACATCATTGCTAATGTGCCTTAGATAACAAATTATTAACTAACGGTCATGTCCCAACAGCAGCCTTCAAAGGCCTGAAAACCCTTGTGAGGCTGAGGGGCTGCCTCCGCCCCAGCAAACAAGTTGTTCTGCTCTGTTTCACACCACCAGGTAGGATTTTGAAAGGGCTTATAACATTTTTAATGTTATTTCCCAACAGCTAGGATGGCAGAGCGTTCGCATTCAAGTCTGAAAATACTGGCCTTTAAGTACCTTGTCTCGAAACTCCATTTTTTATCTTTCTGGGGCCGGCAGCTGGGCTGACGTGAATTAAGGCTACTCCAGTGAGCAGCAGTGGAGGACGAGACCAGCAGGCTTTCTGCTAAATGTGCTGGGGAAGAGCAATTAAACAGTGCAGGCGCAGCGCGGTAAGCGTTGTTTTTAGTTACGGATTCTTCACAACAACACTTTCGGTGCCGCTGATATTTTTTCCGGTGTTTTGACCCAGCTAGCGACAGCCGAGCACCGTGCATGCCCTCCCCACCACTGGCGTTTGGAGCTTCCCGACTCCTCCAGGACTGGTGCTGGGGGGCTGGCGATTAAACCCAGACCCTGGCGTGGGGCGGCATTTCCATAAGTGCTGTTTGCGAAGGCAGGTGCTATTCCTTACATTATCGCCAGAACATTTAAATCTTAATGACTGGCATTGTTGTCTCAAAGACGGTGTTTTTCCTGCTGAGAAACTGCATTAGATTGGAGAAACGGAGCTCATTTCCATTCACTCAGCAGTCTCTCTAGAAATGACATGCAGTGCTTGAAACTGTTTATTTCCAAATTCAGGCCTCCTCCGCATCAGTCATCAGCTTCAATTACCAGTTTTCCGGAGCCGAGCCATCAGGCAGCCTGACACGAGGGTCCAACCTAATTCCCACCTTCTCCAAAGTCAAGAGCATAATGTGCAGATGAAAAGGTGGAAAATAGCCTGGACTTCATTAGCATGCAGAGCCCGGCTGTTCATTTGCTTGCTGCGAATGGAAGTTCTGACACTCGGCGCCTTCTGCAATATGAGAAAAGTCCTCTTCAGAGTATATGATGTCCTTACCAGCCAGGAAAGGTCATCAAAAAGGCAGGCGCTGACCTTGCTCCCTGCTCTTCATGACTAGTTTATTGATTCCAGGAACACCTCATTACATGCCGGATCAACATATTATTGCCATGTTCAGCGGCTGAATTGTTTACAAGTGTCTTTATAACCAGCAAAAGCCTTCCGGATGATGCATGACTACACTCATTTGGATGTGACCTGCCAATTATATGTTATCCGATATGGTGCTGTGTGTCTTGATCCCTGACCGGGCCCGCTGCCCTGCATCAGCACGGGCCCATTTACTACTTCTTTCTAACCGCTCTTTGGGAAAAGTGTCCATTAGCCTGTCAGTCTGTAAATATTTTATTTTTTTTTACCTCTGCTGCAGGCAATGCGAGCGTTATTGCTCTGTCATTTGCTATGCATGAGGTTCATAATCAGTTGGGGGAAGAGGTGGTTTTTTTATGGCGGCGTCTGATAACCCACCCAATTTGCAGTCAGTATGCATGGCGAGCGGTGCGACTTGTTACAGAGCCGCGTGCCGGCCCTGCAAGAGAGACCTGTCATATTTTATTCAGGCGCAAGCACCACGAGGCCAGTGATTTATTTGCAGGAGGGAAGGCAGGAGAAAACGCCCCCCCCCCCGCCCAGCCTCTCCCTTCCCTGCCTCTAAAGGTCCAATAACTTACCACCCAGCAAATGCATTTTCCTCTTCTACATATTTTTCTGTGGTTTGCATTCTCATTCGCTTAATATATTGCGATGCATTATTTATCCTCGGTCTACAGCCGGGTGACTTGGTGTAGTTTACACACGCGTAGACACAAGAATTTAAAAAATAAATCACAGGGCACAACTACTATTTTAATCTCTCATTACAGACACTTCTGTGGCTCAATAAAAAAAGAGTGGTACAGCAACTCGATTAGCAAGTCTGTAAAGAGAGATTGCTCCAAAAAGTGGCACTGAGAAAGCGGCTTACGCATACCCATCAGCACAGACTTGATTTGCTTTTCACTGCCTCTGCTGCTGGTTGCCAGCAGCCTTTGGTGATGATTACGGATGGGTGCGCAAATGGCACGCAATGCCAGCAGTAGGGCGCAGAGGACTTTCCCGATGCAGCAGCTTTGCATTTGGAGAGGGGGTGCCTGTGTGTTCCTGACACTCCCAGCCCGGTCGCTCGCAGGGTGAAGCCTGGAGTCTGGGGACCGTTGCACTTCTCCGCTGGTGGAGATGATTTTTCCTGACGTTTGATTTCCACGTGCAACCAGAAGCGAATGTGAAGGGGCTCACGTGCGAGTGAAACAGGAGGAGTGTGGGTGCGGGAGGGACCTGTGGGACCAGGAGGAGGCGGAGGTCTGACACCTGGGGTAAGGTCCAATACCTTAAACACAAATGACATGAACATTTGCTTAAATTTGTTTGGGGGAAATACTTGAGAGTGAACTTAAAGCTACGCAAAAGAGACATTGGGTGTTTGCCTGCCCGGGGATGCTTTCCTGAACCAGTCCCACAGTGACACTTCGTTGATTTTGGTTTTTCGAGCTGGTGCGGAATGGTTGGGTTGTGTGAGTGAGAGGCAGTGTGTCCCCATGGTATCTGATCCCATGGTGTGTCCCTGCAGCATCCTATCCTGCCTTTCCAGGGTATGAGTACTGGTTTAAAAAAAAAAAAAGAAACCCACAACAAAAAATCCCACAGCACCTGAACCTGCTTGGTAGCTTGTTTATTTTGTATCTACAGCTGGTTTTCTTTAAAAGCATTTCCTATTTGAATTAGCTATGGTACAAGAGTTGTGAGGGAGCATATTTGACCAGCAGAGCAAAGTTGGTTTCTGCTCCATTCTTTTCAAAAAGGAAGATGTGTGGGGGCTGGCAGCATGTTGGTGCCTCTCAGAGGGGTTTCTGGAGGAGCTGGAGGGTCAGTTGTGCTCCTGGGGCCTGAGCATCACTGCTGTCCTCTGGCTACGGGTGCCCAGGGTGCACCACCCCCGAGATGCTGAAGGAAACTCCTTGCAGAGGTGGTCCATCCGTGCAGCCATGGATCTGGCTGATGTGGCAGTGCCGGGATTTCCATGAATTTTCTGGCCTGGATGGAATAAGACAAAATTTATGCACGTATAGCGCTATCTGCTCAAAGCTCTGCAAACATTAATTAAGTTGCCTAACACCACTTGGCAAGTGTTAGTGTTGAAATCCTCTTGCTGTGGTTAAATTGGGGGACCAAAGGGGCTTAAAAGCTTCAAGGGTGAACTGGCGGTGGCGAGGATGCAGGGTCTCCAGCATCCTGGCTCTCAAGAACCAGCGTTGCATCTTCCTGATTTTAAAAACCGCCGTGCCAGGCCCAAAGCTTCCTTAAACCCCTCCCCGTGCCATCAGAAGTATATGAGGAGCTGGGGGATGCCCCTTGCTGGGGCGACAGAAAGGGTCCGATTCCATCCTCACAACACAGAGTGTTTGGGCTGTAGAAAGGGATTTGAATTTCTTAAAGCTTCTTAAAGCATTTAGCTTCCAAAATAAAAACTGGGTTTGCATGTGTTTTTTTAATTAGAACTGGGGCAAAACATAGTCTCAGGCCAGAACAGCCTCAGGCTCTGGAGACAGCACAGTGCATTGATCTGAATCTGAATTTCGGAAAGGAGGAAAAAAGCATCCATTTACTAGCAAATCCCTGGGTCTGAGCAGCCCTGAAGCTGCAGGTGTTGCATATTCAAGGGGCTGATTCACCATAGTGAGCTTTGGGGTTGATGCTGGTGCGACGCTGCTGAATCCAGCGCGGCAGCTGGGTAACACTGTGCCCCAGCGTGGGTTGTCAACAGCAGGAATTGAGTCTGCAACCGCTGAATCTCAGTGCGGGGTCTCCACCGCGGCACTGGGATCTCCCTCGCCCCAGTGAGGTACCAGGTAATTCGCTATTTGGCCTGTCCCCCACAACCGGCAAGTGTCGCGGTGAGTCTGGCATTATTTGTGCTGGGATAAGCCTGCAGTGGTTTGCCAAGCCCCAGACATCCATCCAAATTTGGCACTTGATCCTTTCATTTCTGTTTATGTCACTATTTCTGGATTCCTATTCAACGTGTAAATTTCTCTTTAAAAGGGAGAGAAAAACCAGCTCCTCTTTATGACAGCAAACGTGAAAGTTGCATGACTATGGAGAGGAGCATTAACCTTTCCTTTTAGCCTGAAGAACTTCATAATCTTTTTAAAATCAACTTTTTATTAATTTTGGAGTGATGCTTAATGCCTGAAGGAAGTGAGAAGCAGTGGCATCGCCAGGGGAACTCTTTGCAACTTCTCACATGTGTAATTCAAGGTCACGCCTAAACTGAGCATGCCTGCGGGTGCTGCGGGAGTCATGGCATTGCCCCACTGCCCGGGGGGGCCGTTTCCCCCTTCTGCAGGGTCTGACCGGTGAGTTTGCAGCCCTCCACGTCCCACCTTCAGCAGTGTTTTGCCCTTTCAGAACTCAGCCGTGCCTCCTGCAGTGCTTAGGCTGGTTTTGGCCTCTCCCCGCTACCCCAGCTGCTGTCAAAAGCTGTGGAATACATAGACAAGGGCTCGTAAGAACCAGCAGTGCCCAGCGACTCGAGGCAGCCGAGCAGCAGCGTGTGACGGCGCGGGGAGCTGTCTGAGGCCGCCGGCTCTACCATGGTCCTGCTGGGCTGAATTTCCATCCTTTGGCGTGGCCTCTCCGATCGTTCCCATGCCCACAGGCCAGCTGCAGCTTCCTCAGACGCACCGCTGACTGCAAGTGACTTGAGAACCAGCCCAGCGTTCAGAGCTCTGCTTGCAGCACGTCGCTGCCAGGAGCCCACCCTGGGCAGGCAGCACCCGCTGGGTGCTCGGGGCAGGCAGCGTGGAGGTGTTTTTGGGACCGGGTGCTGCAGCTCTGATTGATGGTGGGACGGGGCTTCCCTTGGGGCCGGGGGAGTGGAGGGGAGAAGCTGAACAATACCAGGAGATGCCAGAGCACTACCCCTTGGTGGCCTCACCAGTGGGCTCGTTAGTGGAAAAATGAGGTGGCCACTGGATTTATTACCGGCACCCAGTGTGCAAATTTAATTTTCCTTCTCATTGCACTCCAGCAGAGAAATTGGACATACAGTCCCGGGCAGGGAGAAAGGACAATGTCAGTTACTTGTCTGGCAAATATAATTATACATAGCTCTGAGGAGAGGTTTGGAAACAGCGTTCCCTGGCTGTGTCCCGCAGCTTCTCACCCTATGTAAAAATCCCGAAGCACGAGCTGGAAACGTACTCCCTGTGATCCACCCCAGGAGACGATCCCCTTCGTCAGCATGTGGCCAAAAAGCAAACTCACGAGGTGTGTGAAGTGCGATTTTTCCGTGAGCAAATGCACCTTGGACGAACACACATGGGTTTGGGGTGGTAATCACCCAGCTCTAATTGCCACGCTCCCCGGGTGCGATGCCCTCGCAGCACCATCCAGGGAGCACCACGCTTGCCGCAGCCCCATTGCGCAGCCAAGTATTTAGACCTCTGTGCTGAGGAATGTTTGCAGCACTTAAAGATCAATGCTAGGTACTCTCATTAGAGTGCAAGGACGCTGAGCCTAGCACTTCTTATCAAGCCTACTCAGAACTTTGGTGTAGTTTTCCATTGCTTCGAGCACTTTCGCCAGGCTCTCACCAGCAGAATTTTGGGGGTTTTGATCGTGGTTTACATGACACCAGGCCTGCTGGCAACCGGCAGAGGTAAACCTGCCTCAAAGGGGGAAAAGGATCTTTGCACAGGAGTTAACAGGGCTTACTGAAAGAGCTTTAATCTAGATTTGAAGGGGGAAGGGATAAAACCAGGCTCACTAGAGAGAAGCCTGGGGGCGGCACACCAATGTTTGAGGGACGGTGTGCTACTGAGGTCCTTCAGTCTGCTGTCTCAGTGGAGATAGGGGATGGAGATCCATGTAGCAGCAAAGACACAAGAGTTAATGATGTGTTAGAAACGACGGAAGCGCCTGAGAATGTTCACGTAGGAATTAGGGCTTCTCCCCCCAAAAAGGTGGTGGGATCAATAGCTCAACTGTAGTGCATCTACACCAATGCACACAGCACGGGCAACAAACAGGAGGAGCTGGAAGCCATTGTACAGCTGGAAAACTATGATATAGTTGCCACCACGGAAACATGGTGGGATGACTTGCACAGCTGGAGTGCTGCAATGGGGGCTATAAAACCTTCAGAAGGGATGGGCAAGGAAGGAGAGGCAGTGAGCTAGCCCTGTATGTTAGGGGGTGTTTTGATTGTCTAGGGCTTAGTGATGGTGATGATAGGGTTGAGTGTTTATGGGTAAGAATCAGGGGGAAGGCCAACAAGGCAGATAGCACAGTGGGAGTCTGTTATAGACCACCCAACCAGGATGAAGAGGCAGATGAAATATTCTATAAGCAGCTGGGAGAAGTCTCATGATGCCATCACACGGCACGTAGAGGACAACCATGTGATCAGGCCCAGCCAGTGTGGGTTTATGAAAGGCAGCTCCTGCTTGACTAACCTGATCTCCTTCCATAACAAGGCGACCCGCTTAGTGGATGAGGGAAGAGCCGTGCATGTTGTCTACCTAGACGTTAGTAAAGCCTTTGACACCGTTTCCCACAGCATTCTCCGGGAGAATCTGGCTGCTCATGGCTTGGATGGGCATACTCTTTGCTGGGTAAAAAACTGGCTGGATGGCCGAGCCCAAAGAGTTGTGGTGAATGGAGTTAAATCCAGTTGGTGGCCGGTCACAAGTGGCGTTCCCCAGGGCTCTGTATTGGGGCCAGTTCTGTTTAGTATCTTTATCAATGATCTGGATGAGAGGATCGAGTGCACCCTCAGTAAGTTTGTGGATGACACCAAGTTGGGAGGGAGGGTTGATCTGCTGGAGGGTAGGAAGGCTCTACGGAGGGATCTGGACAGGCTGAATCGATGGGCCAAGGACAGTTGTATGAAGTTCAACAAGGCCAACTCCCGGGTCCTGCACTTGGGTCACAGCAACCCCACGCAGCGCTAC
>JAVJGG010000082.1:9206351-9247658 GCA_035590195.1 Aviceda cuculoides
CGGGGCTCTGCCGTCGGGAAGGGGCCGGGAGGGGAGAGGCGGGCGGCACCCGCGGGTTCCTGTCAGCCTCTCCCCTGCGCGCCCGCAGGCCGCTCTCCTGAGGGGACGGGCCGGCGTGTGCCGGCTCCCGGGTCTCTGCCCCGGGGCGGGGGGAGGCCGGCTCGCGCCTTCCCTGGAATGCAGCAGTGCTGCGCCCGGGAGAGATGAAATGGGGTTCGTGGGGCGGCTTGGGGGGATCGTTACAGCGGGGGGCTTTCTCCGGGGAGGGGGGAGTAGTCCGAGGTCCCCAGCAGTGCTTCAGAGGAGGTACTTCTGTCACCTCCTTCTGCCTTATCATCTTCCTTCGGCCGGGTACGCGCTGCGGGAGGCATGTGTACTGAAAAGTAGCTTATTGGTAACGCCTGATTTCGATGTTTTCCCTCGCTGCGCTGTACGACCTCTGTATTAGCCTGCTGGGTGACTTCTGAAAGCACCGAGGACCTCTTACCCCTTGTCTGGGAAGTTCTTCTGCAGTGCTCTTGACAGCATTTACAGAATTACTTGTTACTTTAAGCAAGCAAGCAAGCAAATAATTTAGATGTTGGTATTTCAGAGCTGGTTAGTTGGTGAACGGGCATGTACAGATGTTTCCCCTACAGGCATCTTTTTAAAAAAAGTTACTGTAGGTGTTTCAGTTTGCGGGTGTTTCAGGGGGATCTGACTTCAGGAGAAAAGCAAGTTGTAGGTGGCGGTGCAAGCTTTCTGAAGGGCCTTTGGCCTGAGGGATCTCAATCACCGGTCAGTTCCTCTGAAGCTGTGCGCAATTAGCGATGCTTCCTGCCTGTTACTCACTGCAGTAACCACAGTAATTGGTGTCAATTAGCGCTTTTTTTTCTGGCCAGAGGAAGTCTCTTGAGATCATTTGTGGTATACTGTTATGAAGTTGCTTTCTAAGCAGTACCTGTTTTCTGACTAATACAGAAGACTTTGATTTTTCTGGGTCTCATGCTAGCTACAATACCGTATTAGCTGTATACATTAGCTAATACACACAGTGAGTGGAAATAACAACACCATGGCCGTGATAATCTAAACTTGCATTTAGATACTGCTTTGACAAAAACGCTGTCTATATCTTCACTAATATCCTGTTCCGGTCTGGAAGACCGCTGGCAAACAAAACAGGAATAATTTGCTGTTTTAAAGACTGGATAAGAATATACACAGTATATTTTTATTATATAGAAATTATTAAAGATGTGAGCTGTAGATACGGAAGACACTTTATCTAAATTGCAGTGTTAGAAGTGCAGGGAGAGGGCAGATGAAAATCTGAGTGTTCCAGACGGCGCGCTGCTTTAAACTATGTCGTTGCGTGCAGATATCCCTCGTGTTAGGAGTAGAGATGACTTGCGCTTCCCAAGAGCCTGGTCTGCTTGAAGTTTGGTCACCTCTTTTGTAGTCTCTCTGTTGTCTGAACTAGGGCTGAGCTCACGCTGCAGGAATGGACTTCCCTTCTTCAGCTCCTCTGAAACCTCTGGGAACATCATACATTTCAGACATCAGCTCCTCTAATTCAGTTGCACCAAAAGATTCAGGAGTCACTTGGGGAAGGGGCATTACAGGCAGACAGACAGCATGATTGTATAAGCTGTGCTTCCTTTGGAGACCCAGCTTAACAGGTATTGTGATAATAAATAGACCTTTTCTACCTGGCATGTTTCTGTTTTGTGTACTTTAAAATACAAAATAAAAGATGTATTTGCACTTGGTGGTGTTGACACAGAAGGAGTAATTTTTATGCCAGAGTGCAAGTTGTATGCTGCTGTTGCCTCTGGGAACGGTGCTGCAGAGGCCGTTGCCTCTTCAGAATTTCTCGAAGTGATACCTTTTATCTAAACAACTTTTTAAAGCATAAAATATAAAACCTTTTGTTAAGTCACTGGAGCTTTTTAAGCCCCGCTTTGGAATTCTGCACTGATCTAATTCCAAGTTGCCTGTTCTAGGACCTGAAGTGCCCGACAGCTGTTTCACTCCTGGCTGCAGTCCTGCTTTCAGTTTGCAGTTGTGCTTAAGCAAACAATGAGCCACTACTAAGCAGCCGTATGTGCAAGGGCTTGAATATGGTGGAGAAAGCTGCTGCTTGGTTATGTCCCCCATCTGACTCTTGGTGAACTAGAAGGGAGTTCTCATGAATATTTCTTTTCTACCCGTTCTCATAAATCTGTTTTTTCTTTAAGTACTTGAGTTCTGAAGTGCTTGAGAAATTAGCCACCAGATATTAAGCTTCTGATAAACACTCAGCATAGACTGCCTTAAGACTTGTGCAAAAACCCCATAACTGTACCTTAAATTTCATGTTAGACTTCATTGGATGTGCTTTATTTCTTAATGCTGGTACTTTGTCCAGTGTGAATATAAAAATTACTGCATGCGTAGGTCCTTGTATGCTGGTCAGTGGTATCTGTGTTGTGGGCAAAATTATAAAGAATTAGGTTTGAGGTGTCCAAGATAAAAAGTGTGATGGGGCAGAGAGTTTACCTTCTGTGTTTTATACAGACCTGACCATGTTGTGATTACTCAGCACTTAATCTTCGGTGGTTGCTGGTGAGAAAGGCAATGTTTCAGCGGTGTAGGCAAGGAAGTAAATAAATTATATAGTTAAGCGCTGTACTTAACACTGTGACTACCGTTGCAATTAGCTTCGCTTTTCAGACAGCGAGGCCAGATGCTTCACGCTAAGGGTGATTTGCAGTAAACCTGTACAAATACTGAGATGTCCTGAGCAGAGAATGTAAACCAGGTAGGATTATTAGTTTCAGAAATATCTGCTGGTATCAGTTGTATGTAGACGATGGTTCTAAACAGGCCCCCTCTAACACCCCCCAGGGAACCAGCGCAGTTGCTAAGGCTTGAGCAGGCTCTGGCCAGGCTCCAGGCTGGTAAGGTGGATGCAGCTCAGTGCTCAACAGTTGATTTAATGTCAGGCTGGTGTAGAAAAACAACTGTAAAAATAACATTTCTTACTTTTATGGGAAAATTGCATTGTGTCCAAGTGTTGCACGATTTTCTATGTACTTATCTCAACAGGGTATCATGACAGGAGTACTGTTATTCCTACATTATGGATGCGGAACTGAAGCACAAAGAGACTAAGGCCCCGTATCTCAAAAAATACTGAGGCATCTTAGTCCTGCTGGTTTAAATGGGAGGTGAGGGATCAAATATCACTACAGATCGATGCCTGGTGAACTGCTGGAGATTAGAGAGAGCTTGTAGCTGACCAGGGAATTTAATTCTGCTCTCAAATACCAGACTAACATTCTTTCTCTGTAGACTGAAGGTTCAGGGTTGTTTGAAAATGAGCCACCTGGGTACTTAAAAAGTTCTGAAGTGTGCTATTTTTGCCCATTTAAGAAAAAAGTTGATAACTGACTGTTTGCACCATTTTAACCTAATGCAAAACCGTGTGAAGAAATAAAATTTTCAGGCAGAGGGCTTTGGTTTTTCATGTAAAAAAGGAGGTGATGGTGCAATGGTCAGAATGATCCCTGTACTGCTTCAAGCTTCGCTTCTGTCACTGACACAAAGAAACTGTGCTGGAACCTTGGCAGAACCTGGGCAAACAAATCTACAAGTAAAGTCTTGATTGCCTCTAATTCAGTGCTTGGATGGGGCTGTGTTGCAAAACAGCACAAGCAGTGCAGTAACCGTTCCAGGCAGCCATAATCACAATGCTCAGATGCTGAGAGGTTCGTACCTGATGTTTTCTATGCTGCTTTGTCTTGTCTTGAGAAGACCTTACTTATATATTCATGTGCTGTCTAAATAGCTGTAGCAGACTAACGAATGGGATACTGAAAAACCACGCTGGTACAAAGGAAACGATCTTTCAGGAGCTAAGGAATGTGATGTTCTACCTGTGGTATCGGAGAATGACGAATAGGATTGGAGCCAATGGCTGTTCGCATCCATCAGCTTTTACATCCATCAGGATATCAGTGTTCTTTATTGAGTCGTGAAAATTACTTCTAGAAGTGTAAAAACAAGATCTTGAAATCTGCTTTTGCTTAGCTGTCCATCATGTAAAAGGAAATTGAAAGGATGAGATCCCAGATGAAGCGTGGCTTTTAAATTGCATACATGACATGAAAACCTAATCTTGTTTCAGACAGCGGCAGGATCAGATGGGTAAAATGGATGCCTTGATCTCTCAGACTAAGAAGCAGAAAGGTTTTTTTTTTCCTTGCTTTCTTCTGTGCAGGGCAACTGGGAGGAAGCAAACATGTGTGGCTATGACATGGAGCGTTTGTAGGGGAGTGCACAAATCCATAGATAAGCGTGCCTAGCCACATGGGTGCATGCAGTCTCGCGTATCTGCCCATATCACTTGCACATGTATAGCCTTCCTGGCTAATAAGAATTTGAGATTATTTTTTTAATAAGCAACTTGGGGTACTTCCTTTGATTGTTGCAGGGTTTGTAATGTGAATCTGCTGGAAGCCTCTGTCTTATCAATTGATTATTCTATTTTTTTGCTCATGGGATGGTTGCTCATCTTCAGATGCAATTTGTAATCATTAAATAACATCAGCTTTACTCTTTGCTCTTCCTGAAAATAGATTCTCTTTGAAATAGATTGTGGGTGAGGTATGAAGTTCATTCTTAAGCAATCTGATCATCCCCATGGGCCTATAGCCTTGCATTGCTTTTGGCAGATACATATGGCCCCATAACATTTTCACAACCATAAATATTTTTGATGGTTGCTTGTATTTGTTACCCTTTAGTAAGCTCTGGTCAGTAGTGGTAGCATATCTCTAGATGTACTTGCCTTTAATGCGTAAGTGTGAAATATGTACTTGGTTTTAAGTCCAAATTGTTAAATAAAATACTTGGATAGCACATTGGGTCTGTAAGCCAGGGAAGAGTTGGGATTTTTTTGAAATCTATTTTAATGTGTTGATACATCCTATGAGAAGTTCTGGGGAGCTGTCCATTTGAACAAGTTCAGCAAAGTATTTCCTGCATTGAAAGTGGACTGCTGTTGGACTTGGAGTGGGAAGAAAGGGAGAGATGAGCTTATGAACTGCCAGTCCCAGGGTTTAGAGCCCTTCCTGGGGCTGCTGGAGAAGGGACTTGAAACAGCAACTTACGCTGGGCAGAAGTCTCTGGCTTTGTGGTGGTCTTGTGTGGGTTTATACATGTTCAGGCATCTCTTCCCTTTAAAAGAACCTAGCTCTTGTTCCAATGAGGAACAAAAAGAAAAGTAAAAGCTTTGAGGGTTTTTTTTTTTGTGTGATAAGCTTGGCTGGCAGATCAATCTGTAAGACTACCGATCCAGCAAAAATGTGCTCTCTGCTCTGTTATGCTGTGTAAAACGCTTGCTTTCTTGCATTTTGATTTATTTAAATTGTGAAATAGTTTTGCCTTACTGTATGTTGTTTGTTTTCTTCCAGTGAAGCCAAAAGGCTGGAATTGGAAAGAAAACTGGTGGAATACAGGAAGTCTGATGCATACCTGTAAGCCTATTTAAAAACTTCTTAGAGGTTATTTTAGTTACAAAGACTTAGGTATCATGGAATGTTTTTAGAATGTTATCTTGAAGGGATTTTTGATAACAAATTTATATTTGTGTGTTAAGTATAATGTAAGATTCATGTCTCCCAAGTTATTGATGAAATAACTTCAGCAGTAACATAACAACCTTATTCTATTAATATGGAAGCGTTATTATCTTAGTAATAACTAACATGCAGGTTGGTTTTATGCAACTTTCTACAAAATCACTGTAGCATAGTTTGTGCTAGAAAGTCCTAGGGTCTTATAAAGTCTGAAAGTTTTAGGAAGGCCTGGAGGACATTCCAGGTTATGGGCCTGCTTCTTGGATTGTTTCTGCATTATCTATTTAATGTAAATTACATATACAGTCTGTTTAAAAAAAACAAAACGAAACAAAAAGCCAAACCAAACCAAAAAAAAAAAAACCCCAAACCCTAAGCAACAGACCAAAGCAAAAAAAAAACCCCAAAACCAAACAACAACAACAAAAGAGGGCTGAAGTGTATGTCATCCAATGTTCTATTCCTTCCCCTAGATGTGTTTTGTAAAGCTCATAGAGGTGACTTCTCAGCTTTTCTGTCTTGGCTCAAGGGACTGAGGGCTAGGTGCGCTAATGGCCAATCCCTTAGGAACTCCTCTTCTGAAAGAGGGCCTTTAGATTAGAAAAAGATGTAAATTAAAGAAAAAAAAAATGCCTGAATGGGTGGGGAATCATCACATGTATTTTGTTTTTTGTTTTTATTTGATGTTTTTTAATCTAACAGGTTCTGAACTGAAGTTTTTCTGAAAATATTGGCAGCTTGGGGGATTTAGGTTGCAATTTCAATACTGATTTAAGCAGCCCTGTAGGCAGATTGAGACCAAAAGATGCTCTTGACTGCCCCTGGTTCACATTTTCCCTTTGTTGGTACTAACACTTGTGTGGCTGCCCTGTAATCAGAGGAGAAAATAGGTCAGACTGAAAGTGAATCTGGTTTTCGGGTGGGTGAGAACTGGTTTAGCTGGATTACTCTTGGCCTAATTTGCCATGTGCCCACATAGCAGATAGTATTGGCACTAAAAAGAAAAGCTTGGAGTGAGATGCCCCATTTGGTGGCAGCATGGATTTAGGCTGGCTTAAAGCACTTGTGAAACCACAGCCTTAATGTGACAATTTGTATGACTTTCTGAGCATGTTCTTCTAAATGCAATTTTCATTTTGATTTAATGTGATATAAGTGACTAAAACATAATCCATTTAAAACTAATTTACAAGCATTTTTTTAATAGACTTATCCTTTTGAACACCCAAACCCATGTTTAAATCTGAAGATATATAGCAGACATCATGTCAGTTGTATAAGTAGCTTCGGACAGTTGTGCAGAAGAATGTGTCTACTCCTTTTTGTGGGGCTGGGGGGGCAACTCCTACATAAGTGTTAGTATGTCTGTGTCTGAGGAAAAGTGATTGCAATAGATGCATTTGTTTTATTTTCATACCCTAAGTACAGTTTCTTTTTCACCTGTAGAATGAAACTAAAATACATGAAGCTGAAAAAATACCTGAAAGAAATAGACGAACGACAAAAAGTAGCTCTACTACGAAACCAGACCTTTCTAAAGGAATTCGACCAATTTGAAGCTCATATGAAAACTTCAAGTTCAGAGATGATTCAGAAGATGGAAGTAACTTTTTATAAGACTTAATACATTAGTGTTTACTGTTATTACAGGGTTGCTAAATTGGCTTTGAGTATTATGCACATGAAGACTTCATATGTTAGTGAAACCTCATTATATGTTTTGGAGTGCTTAAAGTTGTAATGTTTGGGAATTTGAAATGAACCCAAACTCTGCTAATATATGATGTAATAGACCTTACTGTAGCTGCAGGGGTAGTCAGCGACACTTCACAGAACTCTACATTTGGTCCACAGTAAAGTGCCCTGTGCTTCTGAGTCTCTTGGAAGCAAGGGAGAACTGAGATCAAAAAATGTGGAAATGGATCATGTGTTTGGGGTGTTAGTGATAAGATAATAAACCAGTGATATCTAGGTTAGGACAAAAAGAAGGCTTGAGTTGTAAAATGTTCATAGAGACTTTGTTATAAAACAGTATTTCGGTAAGGCTTTTATTACTTAAAAGTACCCACATATATTTTGTGGAAGTCATTTCAGGACATATTTTTCACATTGCTGGTGTGAACACCCTAAATAGCCATAGTTAGTCTTGCCCCTGCCTATTGCTCCATCTTCATCAGCAGAGGAAGTGTAAGAGTAAATAACTTCTGTTACAACAGATTATTGCATTTGAACTATCGGGACTAAATCTGAGCTCAAATGAGGTCACAGTTCTATTACTAAACAATCAACCAGCAATACTTGAACAGTGCAAACAGAATAAACCTACTTCCTCCAGTATCCTATTGCATCACTCCTAACTTTGCTGTTTGTAATGTTTTTGCATGTACTCAGAGAGATTTGATTCATCTGCCTTCAGAGTTGGGGAAGTTGTGAACTTTCCTTCTGGGCTGGTAAAGTAAAGCCCAAGGAGTGTTTCATCACCTTGTATGCTTGAGCTGTGTGTCATAACTGACATGGTAGGAGTGTGGTAGTACCAAATAATCACTTTTAAAAGAGCCAGTACCCCTAGAATACACTTCTTGTTGTCTTCTTTGTAGCATCTTTGTTATCAAAGATGACCACAAGCATGCCGCTCTTCCTCATAGCCTTGACTGCTGTCAGCTCAAAGGTCTACATTTGCAAAAGGGGTCTTGTTACTGACTTCACTGAATGTCATCAGTTTGAGAGCTTGTGCTGGGATGAATTAGCCTTATGAAAGAGGCTGTTGAACTAATACATGCCTGTTCTGTTTTTAAATGACTAATTTCTTAAAAATTACCACAACAGGTAGAAAACATGCATGGTCACTACATTTTAAAAGAAAGAATAAAAGCTCTCATGAGGACAAATGAAAGTGACCATTCAACAACTACATTAGCCATCCTCTGCTATTTGTTCTGCCTGTTTCTGTTGCTTTAGTCTGTAATTCTCATTTTGGAAACAGTTGTCAAAAGTCAGCTTGACTCTGCAGTGTTTTCCTTCTGGAGAAAAGTATTTGTCTTCTGGCAAGCCCCTACTGGAATATCTCTCCCAGTGATGATTAGAACTGATAACTAAATGGGGATTTCTGTACCTCCAGTAAGTAGTCAATCTATCTTAGTATCTTAAAATAGTATGGGAGAAAAAGAAGTTGTGGAAGTAAAAAAAAAAAAAAAAACAAAAACAACCAACATTTATACTAGTTCCATTTCTGTTGAGATAAAAAGATCAGTTACCACTAGTCCTGAAATGCTATGATTTTTTTTTTCCCCATGCTGAAGTAAAATTTGATGATTCTCTTAATTTTCCAGTCTTTCAAACCCTCATTTGCAAATGTGAACAGACTTTTTGCTTTTCCTGTTTAGCCCTATTGGGGTATATGGCTTCAGTCTTTTCCTTATGGTTATGTATCAGTAATGCTATTTGTAGGTTGAAGAGTTGGATTTGTATTGCCTTTTTTTATAATTAGTGCAGAAATAAGATGAAACTCATACTAGTAAATGGATTTCTGCTTGTCTTTTCTTAATGTTTGAAACAAACTTGATCAGGATCCGTATTTAATGTTATATAATAGGATTTTTTTATCATAACTCATGACCGAAGTACTTTCAGTTTAATAGGCTACTATAAGAAAAAGCCAAGCTTTGAGGATTTTTGAATCTTATTATTAATATGTTGTCTTGCTCTTCACTGAAGAACAGTTTGGGATGTTGCAAAATGATATAGTTTGCTAATGATTTCAGATATGCTCATGCCACAAATAGATGGAGTCAGATTTTGGGGGAGGTAAAATCTGTGAGGGAAATGTGTTTATATCTGTTTTCTAAGAGCAGCAGCATTCTTCAGAAATATTTGTCAGGGGCTATTTCTGTCCCTCTGCCACTCCCAGTTTTTAACTTGCTGGAAGAAAGGAGGGAAGGAAAAAAAATTAGTTGAGGCATTTTAAGCCCCTGTGATGTGGTATTGACACAATACTTACTTTTGTGTGGCTGTCTAGAACTCAGTTGTGATTGTTTTTTATTTCTCTGCAATGCAGTTTAAATTAAAACAAGAACAGTGTTCTACAGAGTGTACTGTTCCCCCCTCTCTCTTCTGTTCAGGGGCACACAGGGCTTGATCTGAGACAGTAAAACTTAGACTGGGGTCCTCTTAAAAAGAGGTGTCTAAAAGGCGGGGGTCCAGTTTCCAGAAAATGTGAACTTGCAGCAGCACCGTTAGGTGACAGTGGTACGGGACTGAGAGAAAAATGTGGGGTAGCTGAGGTGGTCAGATGCAGCAAGTATGTGAAAAGAAATACGTAATACTTCTGAAAAAAGCTAAGAGGAGGAAAGAATCAGACTGCAACATAAAAACAGGGGGAGAGGAAGGGGAAAAAGCATAAAATGATGTAGAAGTTTGAAAACAAACAAGCAAACCTTACTATAAAATATTTTTGGAAACTTTTCTCTTAATATGGTCTGGAAACACCGCACTAGGAAGTGTTATTAGAGCTTAGCCTGAACTAGGGATGTAGAAGCAGCAATGGTTTGGGTTTGTTTTTTGTTTTTGTTTTATTTTTCCTACTGTCTGGTTTGGCTTTCACTAGCTGCATCACAGTAAACTGCACAGTATGCAGTTCTTACGTTAGAAAAGTTCCTTTCTTTCAGCAGATAAATATATGACCTGAATTGTGAGCCTTTGTCCTTTCTAAAAATCTTTGGTCCTTTTAACTATGGATGTTAATGTTAATGGAGTGTCTAGTCCTTTTTGAATCCTCATAAGCCTTTTGTCAAATCAGTATTATGTGACAATAAGCCCTATACAGTAATTTTGTACTGTGGCTAAAAAAAACCAACCAAAGCAAAAAAACCCACCCCAAACTTTATTGTTTTAAAATTAGTTGTCTTTGATTTCACTGAAAATCTCGTTGCTTTTCTTACTAAGAACAACAACAACTAGCTGGTCTCAGACAACTCTCTCCATGTTTGCTGTAACTTGCAACGTATTAACCCTGCATTCCATTGTTCATATGAGAGTAAACAGCCCCAATCTATGCTTTTCTCTGCTCATGTGGAAGATTTTTATGTATGGGATTTGAGATGGGGTGATGAGACCGGTTTGTGTTGATGAATGCTGCCTCTGAAAGGCCAGTAGGTTTGCAGGTCCATTTCCTATTTGGGAGGTGCTGTCCTTGACTTCAGCATACAGAGCAGGTGATTTGGGGGGGTGTTAGCTGATGTCCCTCCCTTTGGAAGTAAGGAAGCTCTCTGGAAAAGATACAGCTATCTCTTACAGTGGCAATTGATTTCCACTCTAATAAACCAATGGGCTGGCTAACATCCTGTGGTTGCATGCCCACGTTAATAAAGTCCTCGCACAACTGTAGCCCAGCTAGTGCCTGGTAATTCTTCTAACCCTGTTGGGTCTGGTGACATTCACAGAGCATCTTTTCCTTGCTTCAGCTTAGTAACATACAGCTAAAAGACTGTCCCTGGGGGGATGTGTGTGATTTTTTTTTGCGCCCCCCCCCCCTTTTTTCTTTTTTTTTTTCTTTTTTTTTTCCATTTTTATTTAAAGCAGAGCAGGACTGGGGCTATGTTGTGATGCTAGGTTTCCCCTGTTGTTTTTAAGGATTATTTTTTTTCTGAGCAACCCTAATGCACACCAGTTTGACTAGTGATAGCTTGTTGCACTGGTGTGAGTCATGGTTGTGCCATGGGTTGATCTGCATGCAGGGGTTTTGTTCGTTGCTTCCATTTTGATGTTTCTATGCCATCCATTTTATTTTTTCCCATTTAGACTTATTTTTTTCTGAGCTGTTGAACAAAGCACAGATTACATATCCCCTATGCTACAGTTATGGAAAGCTCCCTTGTTGTGGGGGAATTATGGAGCATGTTATCATTTAATCTATCGTGGAAGTACACAGAAAGAAATTATTACTACTTTCTCTTTTTTTTCATAGAGAGAGAATGCCCTTTAGGAGTGCTTTATCATAACTGTGTTCACAGTTTATTATATGGCTGTAGCTGAAAAAAACTTCTTTTGTTTCTGAAAGATTCACTTTTTTTCCCCTGTGTATGTCTGCAATATGTTTAGTAATTTTGGGGAGTATAAGTACATTCAATTAAGATTTCAGGAAAATCCAGTAGTTACATTTGAGTTTATTTTAAGCATCTTTAATTCTCATGTGGTTAGCTTTTTGTTTCTTAAAATTTCATGATACAATTTTATGAACAGCTTCTATTACCTGGGAAATAGCAGACTTGCTGAATGCACCATTGGAGTGAAGTGCAGAGCTGGTTAAGTTAATTGTTTTAAAGATTTATTTTCAGGCATATTACCTGATGCAGAATAGGTACTGAAGTGCTTTCATTCAGGGCCGATGTAACTTGTTATTGGGGTTTACAATTACTAACAAACAGGATTAATTATAGGTGCTGCATGTGCTTGGCTTTTAAGCAGTAGTCCTCCTATGAATGCATTACATTTGGTCAATTAAACAATGTAGTGGAGGTGAAGACGGTTTATGCAGTTGTTTGTTAGTAACACTACAGCAAGTTGCCTTTCATGCTGGGTTGCTCTTTGTAACATCTGCCATATATTTTTCCTTATAATAGCTCAATGAGTTGTAAGATGATGTATGTAAAACAAATTCTAAATCTCATTTCATCCCAAAGCCATGGAGTCATTGTCTGGTTACAGCAGACATAATTTGTCAGTACAAATACTAGTTGGGATGAAATAAATTTGAGTCAACAAGTTACTACTATTTTATAGGATTCTAAATTACGTGAATGAATAAATGTGTATTAAAAACCTGCAGAAGATTGTACAGGCCACGTCATTTGTTCGGGGGAGCCGAAAAATTGGGAGAAAATGGGATCTCTGGCTCTTCAAATAGAGTCCAAGTAAAAAATGCTGCTAGGACATTACATTTAAAAGTGCACAATTTGCAAATTAGTATTTGTTGAGTTGTGGTTTGGGTTTTTTGGCCTTCAATTTTGTGTAATGCATTTGTTCACATTTAGGCATGGTATGGAAGAGAAATTAAAAGCGTGTTATTGCTTCAAGAGGGTAACTTGTCGGCAGAAGGTGACATGGAAGAAGAATACAACGACCAGGTAATGCGAAAGAAGTGCGGGGAAACATGTTTTATTACATTGATGTGCTTTCCTCTGAGCTGCTGCATGAAGAGGCAGGCACTGCTAAGCAGTCTTTGCGTGAGGATTTTTGTTGTGGCATTTGTAGTGTGAAATATTGTTTAGTGCTTGAGTGAAGTAGAATAACCTGGGAAAAAAGTGCAATTATTCCAACCAAAGAACTAGAATTATAAAAGAGGGGAGGGAGAACTCTAACTGTTTATATTCATCTTCTTGTTGGTTTTTATAATTCCTATGCTGAATAGTGTGAAAATGGTCTTGATTGAGGAGGAAATATTCTTAATGAATGATATTTTTAAAAATGCAGCAGTCGATTCATATGGTCTATTTATAATTTTGTGCGTTTTGACCTTTTCTCAGAGGAAGCAAAAAGAGATTGCATATCTTAGTAACAGACAAAAAGACTGACAAGGAATACTTAAATATATTCTGCTATATATCTGCAGTAATGCAGGCTTCTAATCCCTCCTCCTATCTCCATATAAATGATACAGTTCAAGACCATAGCTGTTTTCTTCACTAAAAGCAGTAAAGCTCTTTTAGATGAAATGTCTAAAAACATCTTGTAATAACTTGGAGCATGCTGGCAAGAGTAGTCACTTGTGACTATGTGTGAAACCCCCTCAGCTAGTCGATATTGTAATAAGCAAAAACGGTAGCATCACTCCATTATTCAGAAAAGCCAACAGCATGCTTGTCCCTTAGGCTACAGCATTCATTAAGAAAAGCTTACTGGGCTGAAAGCTGGAAACAGATGATAACGGGATATGATTTTCATATTTAATGCATTCCTTGGAAGAGTATGTGTGCTGCAGATTGATAGAAGAATCAACTGCTACTTTACTAAAAGACTTTCTAGTTTGCCCTATAGCTACCGATGGAATCATTCAGCCAAGAAATTAACTTTTTCTCCTTTTACCTGCTTTATATATCTGCTAAGCAGGCTGCCTGGCTGCCAGGCTGCCAGTAAATGTTATTATGCAGTTAAATGTTTGGTATTTAAGACTCTTATCAGAAAAGAAACAGAGGCCACACTATTTTGTTTTTATAGTAGGAGGAAGGTTTTCAGTTTTCTTTCTTCAGTGCATTAGCAGTTGTTAATCTGAGTTTATAGGAAGTTTTCCCCATAGATTAAAAAGTTAAAAACCTTGAATTTAGAGCATTCTTTAAACTGTAATATACAAAGCAATGAACCCGAGCAACCTTGACCTACATAAGCAGGCCTCCAGCAGTTTGCGAATTACGTTTTTAATTCAGATGTACGTGAAAAGGTAAGTTGATTTTTGAATGCTAGATTCTTCAATTAAAAGCAGTCAGTGTAGGAGACATGATTTCTAACCTATGAAAAAGTTTACGTAAGTACTAGAACATCAAAGGCTCATGGTGTGACTTAGATTTTTAAAAACTGTTAGCGGGTTTTGGATAGTACAAGAACTTGGTGCGTACCCAAATGTCACTTTATGTTGAATTACAGTTAATAGCTTGACTGCAGACTCTTTCATCCCGTCCCCTTCTTTCTTCTTCCCATCTCACTCCTTAAATACAAAGGTAACTTCAACTAAATTGTGCATCCTTTTGCCTTGTCTGTGTGCTGCGTCTCAGATCTTACTCTGTAACTCCATTTTTTTTTTCTGAACTGATTGTGCCTGTTTCCCACCACCTTCACCTTACTTAAAATCTGCTTATTCTTATGTCCAAAATAAGAGAGTTTGTTCTCGGTGATGTGGCACTGAGTCAGTCATAGTGAGCACATGAGGTTAGCAGGTGGTATATCCAGGATGCAAATCAACACAGCTAGGAACTGGTTTTATTTACCAGCACTGGTATCGTAATGGTTTCCTTCAGGCTAGTCAGGATGCCAGCGGTCGTGTGCGAACCTCGTCAGTGATGCGTTTTGGAGACCAAGAAGGGCAATCACAGAACCAATCTTCTAGAGATGGTCAGTATCCCATCCCCTAAAACACCAGCGTGAATATCTGGTACTTCTCTGAGCCATGGGATAGCACCCTCTTGGGTGCATAAAAATCCTCAATTTTTACGGAGTTCTTCAGTTCAGAAATCGTATACTCAAATGGTGTTTGTCTAGAAAACCATGATTCTCCATGTAAAGGACTTGAGCACCAGTCTTCTGAAGCCCAGTGTAATGGCAATCCGGTGTTGGAAGTTGGAGGAGACGTCCCGTACTGAAGAGGTCCTTCTCAGCTGGCAGAGCTGTATAACCTGGGTATCTGACACCTTTGTGCCATGAAGTCTGGCTTCTTCAATTTCGAAGCACTTTGTTGAAGTCTTTTGAAGATTTTGGACTTGTGCATCTTGGCAGCGCCGTGTCTGTTGGATGTAGGGCACAGGGCACCTCCCAGGGACACCTGTGGGTGGCAGAGCATCCATCCCCTAGAAAGGGGGTGTCCCCAGGTGAGAGTAACACCTGGCGCATGGAAGAGACAAGCCTCTGGCTCATCTTCACCTCCCTAGCTTTCACGTGGCCGTCTACTGTTGGGGAGACCGGGCCCTTTTGTTAAGTCCTAATGGAAGGGATTTTTTCCTTATCTTTGTTCCCTTCAAATCACTTTAATGATAATGAAAAAAAGATTGTATTTGTTACTGGAGGAAGAAGTGAGGAGCCTGCACTCAACAACCAAAAAGAGGATTGTAAGGGTGCTTCGTGCAGAGACTTCATTTAACTGCCAGCTGGAGTGACATGAAGTCAGTAATTTTGTTGACTGTTCTGGGTAAGTCATCTACATGTTTTTACTGTTTTGGTTTGGTGGCAAAAACAGTACATAGACCAATGTTATCTGTCATACTTTTGCTTTGAGAATACAAAGGTGGTGAATAGGTGTTTTATTTTCTTGCCCCCCCACCCCCAGCAATCAGAGAGGAGCTTGTTAGAGATGTGCGTCTGCTATGACTCTGCCAAGCACTCGTACCTGTTTGAATTGCATTTGTTTTGGAACACTACATCCAGGAGCTGCTAAATCCATAAAGTACTTGCTAGATGCATTTTAAAGCAGCAAATCCAAGACCCGAAAAGTAATTAGGAGGAACCCGAGAGCAGTGGTGATGGAATAAGCTGTGAAATTAATCTGAGTAGCAAACCTTTACTTCTTCTTAAAATAACTTCATGGCTTTTTGTTCTGCTTCTTGTTATGTGCAATTTGAGCTTTTTTAATGAAACTTGGTCACAGACTAGACAAGATGCCTTTGTTTCCTTTAAGCTGGGCTTGGCAGCTGACTTTGTATGGTAGGAAGAGGTCAGGCAATGAAAGAGAGGAGAGAGGAGTGGAGGTGACTGTAAATTGTCCTGCTGTGATTTGGGGCTGAAAAGTAAGCCCTGCTTAGTGTGAACAATGGTATTACGATAGCTAATTTTGGCTTTGCATAAACTGGTGGTGACCTTTTAGTAGTAGTGGTGTCAGTAGCCACTCCTCCTAAATTGTTCTGATTGAGTAGGTTTACAAAGAAAAAAAGACAAGTATTAAAACACTGGCATTTAGAAGCAGAGTGGTTATACGGTTGGAACTATTTTTATGCAAGTTCAACAGTTCTTGAAGGAAAGTGCCATTTAAAATGTTTCTGCTCAGTGCCCAAAGTTGCCTTGTGGAAAATGCGATTTCATCTACGTGGTATTAGCTGAGTAGGCATTCTACCTCTTTGGTGTGATTTAACAGACAGGAAAGAGCAGAAGAAAGATAATGAATACAGTGATTTTTGCCTCATTCTTATTTGCTTTGTTGACATGCTGCGAGCAAAGCTGGATATAGACAAGTAAGCAATGGCAGACGTGTGTTTCAGACTCTCTGGGGACTCTTCCTCATCCTGTTGCCATCTAGAGAAGACCATGAGAAGAGTGGCAGGAGGAGGTTGCTCAGAGCAGCTGCTGTGGGTGGCTCCAGAAAGGCCAGCTGTGCCACGGACACTGCAACGGGGTCCTAATGGAGATGTCTTGGCTTCGAGATGCTGCGGTACCTAAATCACAGGCTACCTGTAGCTGTACAGAGTCATGCACAAGTAGAGCAGAATGGTTCCTCTAGAGTCAGTAACTTCAAGGCATTTTCAGTGACGTTGGTGGGTAGCTCTAAATGTTGTGCTTTGGTCCAGGGTGTTTAAAAGCCTTTGCAGGAATCTAATCTTAAAGGTTTGCCTGTTTGTAAAAAACAATTACTGTTTAGATTAGTTTGAGTCCTTCATGTATTTCAGTCCCTTTTAGTTGGGTTGGGGGTGCATTGTGCTTTTTGCCGCTGGTTGCTTTGGCTCACAGAGTTCCAGCTGAGGTCCAGGCCCTCATTTTCACACTAGAATGCAAGAAATGCATGCCAAGTGTTTGTGTAATAATAATACTACTATAGAAAATACTTGAATTCTGTGACACTTCTCTCTCCAGAAACCAACATGCCATCCCCTAGAAGCTCAATTTGCAATGCACTGCCTGTTTGTTTACTTAAGCCATCTCCCACCTGTGTTTTTCAGATGCTGTGGGTTAGACAACAGGCAGGAATCGGCACCAAGACAGCTGTGCCAAGAGGACTGTATCATCCAGCAACAGTATTTATGGGCTGCCACACATCAGCTGTCTCGGCTGCGGGAGGTTTGGACACATGGCAGAAACTCCCACAACCCACAGAGAGCCGCTCAGCGCCCGACTCGCCTTCATGCTCTCCAACACTTGAAGGACTCGGTCCAGAGAGCAGAAGCGCTGATTTAGAGAGTGATGCATCAGTGGAGGGAGCAGCAAAACCCAGGGACCTGGCTGCCAGTGAAGAAGACTCTGAGCAACTCTTCTCCTCAACATCTGATCCCAAAACAGCTACCCCTGAGGAGGAACAGCCACAGGGAAGCATCCCAGGTACGTCGGGACACGTGCCTGTCTGCCTCTGCCCTGTGCTGGGGCATGCTCATCTCAAACAGAGTGATGCCCACAGCTGCTGGTTTCTCCTACGCCTGTTGCACTGTGGTTGAAGCATGGTGGCACTCTTCCCCACCCCCCCACCTGCTTTTTTTCTTTTGACTCTGTTTCCTCCCAGGCCGCTCATCTGGACAGGCAAGGGCTTGCTGGGGGGCTGATCCTGTTCACGTTCACTATTAGAAAGTGAAGATTTCTTTACTGCTGTACCCACAGTTGTCTTGAAGTAGTCCGAGCCTCATTTTAAGGGGTTTAATATGAACCTACTTCACTGGACAAGTACGTCACTTCTGTTTCACGTTGATTTCCTTCTCCCTTGTGCTTGTGCACAGTAGTTCATCCATTTCCAAAAACAGGATTTGGCAATGTAGACTGAGGATCAGTATGTCCCCATATGTGGCTGGATTAACCCCTACTTGGTGGTGGTTCTCTGCCTTGTTCTGGACTTTCCTGAGAAAGGTGGTGCAGACCCTCCCAGCTGAGATGCTCCTGCTCTGGGATGAGATGTGCTGCCCTTGAAGGCTGCATTCCAACTTCTCATTCCCCCCCCCTTTTTTTTTTTTTATTCCCCCCCTCCCCCCCACCCCCCAAATCTTGGCAAAATATATTCTCTCCCATTTTACTGGCTTGGTCGGTTACTTTGAAGTGAACTAATAGACTTGTTTTTTAAGTCACAGTGACAAAGATTTGTCGCTAAGTAACAGTTTATTCCTTTTTTTAAAACCTTGCAGAAATACTTTCCCCTGCCTTGCCAGTTAACATAGCAATTTTCAACATAAACTAGTTTTCCAAGTCCCACAACAATTGCTAAAATGGAACTATTTATAATGGAAACTGGTGGCAACCCTAGTGATGCAGGGACTCCTGATCTCCTGTAACGATTGTGGGTTTCTTTATAGAGGAAAGCTGGCATCCCCATCAGATGCTCTTCTGTACTCCTTATTGTTTTTTTTCTGGCATCCTCTTCCTTGAGGGTTTTTTTTTTTCCATTCCGTTTTCTTTCTCTAAGGAATTTATTTGCCTCTAATTTTCTTTCATCTGATGTATTTGCCATTTCTCTGTTTTAATGAAAGCTTGTCCTTACTGGTGCTGGAAGGAGACCAGTCCAGCCTGGCTTACATTAGCCCCGGGCTCTGCCTGCAGCTCTGCAGAGTGACGGTTCCTCCCCTGGGAGAAGGCTGAGGTGGCCAGCATCGTGTCTGGGAAAGAAATACCCATTTAATTTCTGGAATGCAGTATCTCTGCCTTCAGAGAAACTGTACAATTGGGTTCAAAATCAAAATGAGCTTTTTGTCAAACGGTGCAGTAATCACCTCAGACCGCCTGGGGGGCTTTTTACATCTGTCTGCTGCCAAATGCGTGTTGCGAAGTGAACGGGCTAATGCGGTCCAGGTTTGAATGTGTGGAGGGGACTGGCTTGTTCCAGCTCTCCTAAGCTTGACCTTCCATGCTGCAAATGATGGGAGCTGATGAAGATGCTTGGCTGTGCCGTACCAGGCGTGAGCACGCATTGGGCTCTGCTGCCGACTTGGTGCAGAGTGGCAACTGCCAGACTCTCCTGCTGCTCCCTGGCCACTGCTCAGCAGCAACAGCACAAAAATGTAGGAGGGAACAAATACCGTTTCCCCCTGGTTAACGAAGCAAGAAAATGGCCCCTTTCCCACCCCCAAAACAGGGAAAAAACTCTGTTCCTCTCTGTCCTCATTTCTCAGCAGGTGAAGGAGTGACATTCCTGTTGTACATACTTGCTTCACAAATTTGGAAACAAGGCTAAGAGAACCCATCCTGGCACAAGCTACTGTTTGGTATAAACCTTAAGTGATTCAGTTCCAGTGAAACTCTGACTGAGACAAGCAGAAATGCTGGGTGCTGTAGCATTAGCAGATGTGCAAATGCTGGTTAACTTAAACCCATGGTGAATTTTGCGGAAAACTGGGAATTTCTGTAGCAATACTAATTTGTTGCAGCACTAACTGGTCCGTTAACTTTTGGCATTCTATAAAAAGATAAGTAGCATGTATCTGTCATCTTAGAAGCATGATTCAGCCCCATACTCTCCTCTTTTAGAGAAGGCAATTAATGTGCAGAGTTTAAAAGCCTCCAGGCACGTATTTCTTCTGCAAGGTTTAAAAAAGAATGTGTACGATAGTAGCCTCTTCAGCTGCACTTTCTTCTCCAAAGAAAAGCTTTTTTCCAGCTTTTCCATTTCATTGTGCCTCCAGAGATGATTTAGTGAAGTAGTTGGTCTTCATGCTGGTGATGTTTTTTGAGGAGTGCCAGGTTTGTCTTCCACCCGCCAGGAGCTGCAAACCCAAAAGGCATGAGTGTGGAGGCTGGAGCCTCCCCGGACTCCCCCTTGCGAGAGGAGCACAGAAGGACACGGGGCCGTGGGCAGGGAAACCCAAACTGAAGGGAGAGCAGAGGGATGCTTGTTCATGCCTGTTAAGTGAAAGAGGTGAACAAACAGTGTAGGTAATCTTATTTTCATTCCCTATGCTACAGTGTACTCTTTGGTCCTGCTAATGTTTCGGGAATAATTTTTTTTTTTTTTTTTAACAGGACCAAAGCCTTGCCTGAGTAACTGGTGGACTTGTAAGGAGGCAAGCTGGAAGAGCAGTGTTGAGCTCCCAGGCCCTGCAAGTGCTGAGGAGGTGATGCCGAGCACTCCCAGTGTGCCACAGGGAACGTCCTCACCAGCGGCCGGCCAGGAGCAGGGCAAGGATGCCAGTGCTGCAGAGGGCTCTCCGCTGCAACCACCAAACCCTCCCGCAGCACAGGAAGAGCCCTTGGTCAGCTCAGCACCAGATGGGTATGTCCTTATGTATTTTCTCTCTCCTGGTATTCATTCGTTAGTGTATGCCCTGGAGGCCATTTTCATAGCTTGGCTGATACGTGGCACTGAAGCTCGTATACAAGTGGGCAGACTTCTTACTTAGTATCTCACTACCTCTGTGCTAGTGGTTAGATGGCTTCAGGTAACTCATTCAGGTCAGACTTGGAGAAGGTAATTTATGTTTTTATTAAAATGCAATAGACATTCTTTAAATGTAAGTAAATCTTATTTCAACAAGTTTATTTAATAGTACCTATAACTTACTAAACAGCATATTTTGCGTGGATTAAAATTTCCAGTTGGATAAATTTCTTGAGCTTTTCATCTGGAAATAGCAGAGAGAGGAAGGTGCAACACAGAAATGCATGGCTTGTCCTTTGCAACCATACAAAAGTGGTGGAGTTTTATTGCCAACAACTGCAATACCGGAGTGTCAGCTGTAATATCAATCACAGCTGAATTTTCAGCCTTGCAATGCCCTTGTAAGACAGGGAAGCACATCCCCATCCCAGGGGGCAATACCCACCATGGGGTTTGCCCAGGTTGCATGGGAGGGCTGGCTTTGCTCCCTCGCTGCACATGAACAGCCCCATGCCAACTGCTGTCATCCCTTCCTGGGTCCTCAGCTTTTTGTGCCCCATTGCTGCAGGAGCATCTCTCCCACTTTTATCCCCTGTCTCTTAGTTCTTCTGAAAGTCCGTTTGCCACCAGTTCCCTCTGCAGTGCTTCATGTCTGCATCCCCCTTCACCCCAGCCATCCTATCACTGCCTGACCCCACAGTTTTGCGACTTATGACTGCTTGCTGCCTTTCTCCTGCCTGCCGTCCCTTGGTGACATGCTTCTGTTTCCTTGTCCTCTGTATCCTCAACACCCTTCTCCCTCCTCACCAGCATTTTCGTGCCCCCAGCCACAACAGAAATACTGAAGACAGGCATGTGCTGTACTCCAGTAGGTGCTGCTCCCCTTGGGTCTCCCTGCCTTGTACAGGCACTGTTCACGGGTGAAATGCTCCTAGCTGGAGTGGTTAACTAGATACAGGGTGGTTAGGTGGTGGCTGTGTGTTGGGGAGAGGCCACGTACGGAAGAAACCAGCATTTCTACCCCTGGAGAGTCAGTACTCTTTTGGTGGTTGATTTTTTTTTTTTTCTTTTTTTTTTTTTTGGTTGTTTGCAGGTTTTTAATCTGCTTAACTCATCTATTCTGCCTACATTCATGGTCACATTGTCTTAGGTACTGATTTCAATATTAGTTTGTACTTTAATAGATGGCAGTTGAGCAGAAACTAGTGGCCATCAATATACACTTTTGTAACTTTATCATTTCACACTTGCATCAGACTGTTGCTTGCTATGGAAACATCATCTAATTTACATCTAAATAGCTTTTACCCAGTTTTTCTTTTGTATAACACCTGTTAATCATAACACTTTGTAGGGAAGTCGCATAGAGTGCCTGCCTTTGCTAGAGAAGTCATAGCTGAGCGATGGTAACTTAACCTTTTGTTCTCTCCCTGTCGATGCTAGTGATGCCTCGCTGTTCATGAACTGATGAAAATATTGTGCAATGCTCTTGAAGCCCAGCTAAATTATACGAAAGGTTTCACTGCTCGCATTATCTGCGGAGCACAACTGAAACCAGAACATGGAGGTTTCCTCTCGCATTATGCCAAGCTGAATACCTCTGTTTCTCAAGGCCATGGAAGTGGGATTGCCACTGTTAGTTGTTTCTGCAGAAAAGATACAAATCTTAATTTGTTTTACCTCAAAATTAAAATGCAAATAAAATTTTAAAAACGGCAGGCATGGAAGATCTCATGAAAGGATAAGTAGCCTTTCCATTGCTGCGCTTATAACCAGGTGGGCTTTCCAAGTTCATCTTACCAATGGATGTGAAACTCTGTGCATGCTCAAGTCTTGCAAAATAATTCATGAGCTGAAAATCTTGGGGAAAAATTTCCAAGTTAATTAGTACATGACTTTAAGTTATAGAAATTACACAAACTATGAGAATGCGACTTTTTTGGGTCTGAATATATCGTGCCACAGATTCACAAAATGCATAATATCACAGGTCTTGTGATGTCACTTCAGTCTGTGTGTTTTTCTCCAATGAAATTCCTATGCTGGCTGAAGAAATATGCTGAAATTATGCAAAACTACATATTTATCATTTTAAATTGAGATATCTGTAGCTTGGACTTTCCCAATGCAGCAGTGTCACTGCTGTGGCATCCGAACGAAGTACCATTCCCTCCTCTGTTGCCTTTGGGCCATTCATACGCTTTTGGGGTATTATTTGAAATTAGTGCAGGAAATGGAGTTGAAAGGAGGTCTCGTGTGCAGAGACCACACCTTATTCAAGAGGCAAAACAAAATCATTGTTGCATGTCAGGAAGTGACAAGTTTACATTTTTGGAGAAAATGGCTTTCTCACCTTACTGCAGGGATACCATTCCTTTTTTAAAAACTTTGGGTATTTTCCCCCACAGTAATTGTTTTGAAGGTCGTATTTTATCTTTGGGTGAGTTCAGCCTAGTTTCAAACTGCCTTTTCCAGCTAGAAGAATGGTTATCATGATAACATCGAGTTGTTAAATAAAGGTGATGTTGCTACAAAAGGTTATTCAGCATAAGGTTTGCACCTTCCTTGCAGTTCACAGTAGAGTGCTGCAATTTTGCTACCTCAGCTATTAAAAATTAGGATTTCTGGCAAATAATTTCTGTGTTTCCAAGCTCTGCTGGGTGGGTGCGTTGATCAGAGGCTGTAAATGTGTGTTTTCAGGCTCATCCTGCCAGCTCAGACCCACATGACAGCCTGGGCTGTGTATTTTCCATCTTGAAGCCCAGGAGCCCTCTGGTGAGTGGAGGCTTGCCTGGCTTGAGCAGCACCTTAAAAGCACCCAATTTCCCCTCCCGCCAGGTGAAGCCACCGGATAGCTGTGGTCCTCAGCTGCTTGTTGTGGGTCTGAGCTGCTGAACCGGAGGTGAAAGGCTCTGTATCCTCTTACCATTCCTTACAGCACCCGGCCCTTTCTTTAAGGGCTTAAACACGGGGAGTGGCCGGGGGGGGGGAGAGGATCTCTGAGAATTAGTGCAGAGAAAGATGATGACTATTTTAAGGGCTGTGCTGATGGGGGTGGAAAAAGGCAGAGCTTATGCCTGTGCAGCTTCAGCTGCATTGAAGAGGACTTAGCACAGATGGATTGTGCATTACAAAATGTAACACATAATTCAAGCTGTCAGCTTAATCAGACTGTTTCCAGGAAGCAACCTGTAAAAGAGAAGGACCTCTTGTTTGCTGACCTCTGATCCGTAGCCTGCTGCAGATTGTCATACATTTTGTTTTTCTTTATGTTGGTGTCCCTTCCTTCCCCTTCCCTTTTTATTATTGTATCCCTCTCGAGTGGCACCCTGGAAGGACCACCCAGCGGGAGGAAAACAATGGGAAATGAGCTGGCCACTAAAATACAGGGTTTGTAAGACTGGGGAAAAAGAAAAAGCACTGTTTAACTGCATATGTGATCTCCCTGGTATTGTTTTGCTTATTAAATGTCTAGGAAACTCGACTAAATGCATGGGAGCTCCCACTTAATTGTTCAGTGTTGCTCAACAGTCCAATGGAAAACACAACTTTTGGTACAGCTTAACATGATTGCAAAAATGATGCAAGTTTTTGTGCAGAGCTTTTCACTTGAGGGAGCATAAACTAAGGTTAACTGTGTAAATATGTCAGCTTCTACATATGGAAAAAAAATATTTCAAAAAAGTCTGTATTTTGCCTGTGGGGCTCTGTGGGCCCAGGACCAGCTGGGGCATTGCTGGTGGAGACCTGGCCTGGAAAGTCCCCAACAAAGCAGGCAGCCAGCCTGGACCTGAATAGCCATTTACACCTCTGTTCAAGGATTAGCTTGCTGTATTGTTTCAATGTTTAAGTCCTAATTTGCATCATTATAGAGGTGCAGCTTCATCAAAACCCCTCTGAGGTCCCAGTTATGTCCCCATACCTGTAGGTGGTCACCAGATTTATTTCAATTGTGGAGGTGAAGGAATTAAACTACTCGGCGCAGGGGTAATTTTAATGCCGTGTCTCAGACCCTGGCTGATTTTTGGATGGTTTATTTGCTCATGTGGTTTTTTTGTCTTCCTACAGAGCTCAAGCAATGTGATTTTTGCTGTTTGCTTTGAAAAGCTAAAATGAGGGTGTTTATTTTTCCAGCTGGTGTGATGGGAATGCATTTAAAATACCTGTCACAACTCAGGTCACTTCAAGCCCTGTTTGCTGTCTGTCCGCAGACACTGTGGGATGCTGGCGGGACTCTCCCATGCGCTGCAGTTGATAGAAGATGTGGTGGTGAGGACGAGCCCCCAGCACCGGGCGCTGTACCAGGGCAAGTGCATGGTGACGATGGGGACAGCGGAGCTGCTCAGGTTAATGCCATTTCCCTGTGAGCTGCCTCCCCTCTCCACTGCCTTCACAGGCAGGAACCAGGGAGGCAGGCAGTGCTGCCTATGCCTTAACCTCATCCCCTGTATTCTTGTTTGCTTGCTGCTGTACATCCAGCATAATGCTTGTAATAATTTTGTTCTGGATTGCTCACATGATTCTAATTGAATTCAGGTGAGCAATGATGAGAGGCTGTTACCGAGCAGCTTTGCAGGAGCCTGTTGAGATTTGAGTCAGGGTCCTCGCTCTTGCGGTGACAAATGGCCAGTGCAAAGAGCAAGCGGGCTCCTGCAAACAAACGTTGCCAGTTGCCAAGAGGCCTCCCTCCTCTTCTGCTGTCTTAATGTCATCGGAGAGCTGAAATATGGCACTCAGAATCGCATAGGCAAATTACTCCAACAAATACTCTTTCCTAAATGTAGCACTTTTTGCAGCCTTGCTCCACACATCCCTTAGGTGAAGTAAATACTTATTTCCAAGAGTGACAGCATCCCCTTAGCTAGTAATGCTAATATGATTTATTGGGGTAGACAACAATAACCAGAAAAATAGTTACTTCTTCGAGGTAAAACAGCAAAGAGAATCACCAAAACCCATGTGTTAACAAAACCGGGTTCACAGAGCCCTCACCGTCCCTCCGCAACACAGGCTCTTAATTACAAGAACTTCAATGGCTGTGTAATTTTACTTAAAATTACATGTCAGCCTCCATAAACTAGGATTCTCCTAAGCACTTGATGGTTAGAGGATTTCAAGGGAATTAAGAGGAAGGGTTGCCAAACCAACCTGGCCCTTGCAGCCTACCACTGGAGGTGTGTTCCTGTGACATGACTGCTTTGGCCATGGTATGGCTGAGGCTGTCTGGCCAAGAAGCTGTTTCACTGAGTGGACATGTGCAGGTTCCTCCCTCCCTGTCAAAAAGCAAAGGTGTGAGATGAAACCTGGGATTTTCTAATTGCTGGGTTTGAGCTTCCTGTCCTGTTCCACATCTTTTGCAGAGAGCATCACTGGTGTTTGTCCCTTTGGGCTGTCCCACCGGTTATCCCATTAGCCAGGAGAAGCGTTACAGATTCTGCCTTCAAACCAATGCTGGTTCTCTGGGCTTTAAATAAACAAACATTGCATGTGATACCTGCTTTATTTTGTAGCTTTTGTAATTGGGCCAGCAGTCTGAAAGAAGACGACCTTGAAGCATGTGAAGCAGTTGTCCTTCATCAGCTTCAGGCTTTATTACAGAGCGTGCTGAATGGACGCCTCTTACCTGAGAAGACACTCGACGCTGAAGGTAGAGCAGTGGATGAAAAGCAAACCAGGTATCGCAGACACAAAACTTGCATGTGGGTGTGATTAACATTCTTTTCTTTCCTTCCCAAGTCTGCTCTGCCTCTCTGGTGTAGAGAAAGCAGACCTGGGGCCAGACCTCTGATCGCACTGGAAAATAAAGACATCCAAGTGCTGATCTTAACACATCTTTGCATCAGGCATGAGACTTGAAATGAGAACATCAAGCAAATTCATTTATTTTCTTTTTCATTCACTGACAGTGAATCTTACACCACGGGGCAGCGCTCGGGCCAGGTCCCACCGTCTTGCCCAGTCCATAGCATCTCCCACCCCAGGCTGCTCCTGCAGGGAAGGAAACGTATTGGCTTCAGAGACCTCTTAGCCAGTAATTTCTGTGATCTTCAATGCAAGTCTCAGGCACGTAAGGATGGGGAATGTAATTTTGAGAAGCAAATTATTTTTCTGTGAAGCAGAGGATGCATATAGCCTTTAAAAACAATAAACTGCAGTTATTCAAAGTGGGTTTTTTTCTTTCCTGTGCGTATGCCACAAGGACAAGTGAGAATTGATTTTTTCTTTTTTTTTTTTTTTTTTTAAGGTCTCTTTAGTACAGTAATGAAAACAATCTCCATTCTTTCTTACTTAGCTTCTGTCTAGACCTTCTTCCCTGTTACAGACTCAGCAATGCTCAAGTGTTAGCAGGATCGGGGCACTTGTGAGCACTGAAGAATGGTCTATTTAACTATACCTGGTTCTCCTTTCGAGGCTGATATGCCTGCAAGCACTAATATGTTGTTGTATTTCTTGAATGGTTTCTTAGGGACAAACACTTGTAGAGTTAATTGGAATTCACTCCTCTGTGGAACTTCATTGGAGCAACTGGAAAAACAAACATCTTTGGCAAACAAGATTGCAGTATTTATATTTCTGCGTTAAAAGAAAAGGCACTTTTGCTCAAAAATAATAAAAAGAATTCTGGCGGGGGGCGGGGGAGGAAGACAAGCCTGGGGAAGTGGGTGCCCACCAGAGTGCCTGACAGAGTAAGTGAGGTCTGCCCAAGGCTGAGACTAGAGGCTGCAGAAAAGGTTTAATGTTTCCCGATCCCGAGTCTCAGGACGGACCCGCAGACAGACGTGACAGTGATCACCCCTGCCTGTCTTCCCCACATTTGCAGAAGTCACAAGTGACTTCTTGTATTTTCCACTTGGACATTTTTAAAAGTAAAAGTGGGAATTAAGGACAAAATGTGTGATGCTTTTCCCACTGTATGTTGACCCACTTGTCCAGATAAGAGTAGCGTCACACCTGTGTGAATCTCATGTATGCAGGGTGTCCCACTGACAGTGCTTGGGTTTGTTTCTCAGCCCAGACCAGCAGTGGGACGTGGACATGCTGCGGACTTGCTTGAGCAACCATGCCTTGTTCTTGAAAAAGCACCAGGTTCAGCTCACAGAAGAAGTGGCAGAGATGTTTGAAAGACTGCTGGTTTCTGGCAAGAAGGCGCAAGACAGCCAGGTTGGCACTTGCATCTAATGATGTCTAAATCAATGACACCTAGAGACTAATTTGCACCGTTAAGGGGAGATGGGTCCTGTGCTGCTAACGCGATCCGGTGTGTGGGCTTTAAAGGGAAAGACAAGCAGTCTGTGTTCATTAATCAGCCTTGGAGACAGTTAGGAGGTGGGTAAGGAGAGAATACAGGTTCTTCAGTTGTCTCGGTGCAAACACATACAGCACTTCATCCCATGAAGAAAACAGTCTCTTCAAGGTCTCCAGGAGGGTGTCTGTTTTCCACCCTTCAAACCAGTTATTTATTTAAACAAGTTCACCATTTGCTGTGGTGCGAATTTATCACAAGGCTTATATCATCTGTCTTTCTCTGTGGCTTAGTAGCTTTTTGTCATGAATGATGTATTTTATTTTATTTTATTTTTTTTTTAAAAACAGAGTTATGTTTGGTACACTGAATATGCAGTGCATTTTACAAACAGTAGTGTGCTCATTTTTTTTAAACATTAACGTAAAAGGTTATAAACTAACTTTTTTTTTTTTTTTAAGTTGGTGTTTGGTAGACCTGCAAGTGCCCCAACCTCTTTTGCTGCAAACCCAGAGCAGCCAGCTGGGTGGGGAGGGCAGGGCTTCAATCCCTGCAGCCTCCAGCACTGGGGCTGCAGCTGTGCCAGGAGTGTTGGGACTGACACTGGGGTGACATTCCAGCTACTTCTGCACTGCCCCTGGGGTGGGAAGTGGGAGGTCTGCCAGGCAGCCTGCCGGTAACGAGTTGGCCCAGTGGTCTGCTCCAAAAAATATTTTTTCCTCTAATTTTTAATGAGAAATTAAAAAGCAGTTTGAACTGCTTTGCTATATTTTAGTTTTAATAGCATTTGAAACAAATAATGAAGATGCAATATTTTAGTCAGTTGTACACTTTCAGTTATAGCCAGGATAACTTCTTTTTCTATATTTGGGTAAATAATTTGTATTCTGTCCTTAAAACATTCAGTCAAGCAGAAGAGATGAGCAAGGAATGTATCATTGCGTTGGTGAGAGATAAACAAATACCGTACATAAATTTATAATTGCATGTAAAAACTCTTACAAAGTCAAAGCTCAATAACACAAGTTTTGTGGGTGAATATAGGCAGTGATAATCTATTTATTGCTACATATTACTGTGGCCCACACATATGCATTTAGCATTTATATTACCTATTAAGTGGATCCAGTCAATTAAATGTAATGCCAAGATGCATCCCCTACTTTGAAACACCTTATTTCCAAACAGGTTGCATAGAACAGGATCAATATAAATTACGCAACATGCATGTACAGGGAACAGTTGCTTTATGACAAAGATGTATATAACGTAGTAGTGAACTCATAAGCAATCTGCACCTAAAGATCTTAAATATTTACAGCTCCAAAGTTTAAATTTTTTGCCCATGTTGACGACTTCTTTCTCTGAGGGCTTAAAGATCTGTCAAGAACCCCACTGGATGATGGTAGTGTACAGCCAGGCAGCAGGGTGGAGGTGCAGGAGGGAGCTTTGAGATCCTGACTGTACAAAGAGACCTGTCAAGTCTGCCAGCTCCATCCCCATCAGGACGTGTGGTCCACGGAGGTTTGGCGATGACCAGCAGCAGGTCCACCTTCTCCTCCAGTGCTTTCAGCATCTCACCCATTCCACTGGTCCACAGAGTCTGTATGTCCATCTGCCTGTCTTAAATTACATCTGACTTCTATTCTCTTACATCTTACTATCAATTTTTCTCTTCTCTCCCATTACCCCTATTAAGAAAACTGGGTATTGTTCCTGTGGACATGGGACAGATATAAGGAGCTAGCATGGTAGGAACACCTTTTCTGGGCAGTGGAATAGTCTCTTGACTGTGAAGGCTGGGAACCTGAGTGCCTTTTTTCAAACAAGTTACCCTCCTGTAAGAATAAGACCCATGTGGCTCATGGAGCATGTTAGATGCCTTCACAACCTGGTGGATATGTTGGCCACTCTGGAGTTGCCTTAGTCCCTGTGACTCTGAATGCCGAGCTTTGGTTCTCCTGGTGGCACCCTTCCTTCTGCCTGGATTAATTACGGTTTTAGAGTTTACATTGATTGCTTATATTTGGTGGTGGTGGTTCATGTTTATTTGGATGTTAAATGATACTGCAGAGAGGTGCTTCTGGTGTGAGAAATCCACACTGAGATAAACTGCTACATGGGAATTAATTTATTTCAATAGTAAAGATTTCCTGATCCTGCCTGTAATTTCAGGCATTCTTTGCATTAAGAAAAAGAGACTTAAAATCCCCATTTTTTTCAATGAAGTAGCAGCTTGCTCGCATTGGTTTTGTATGGAGACTTCCCATATGTAAGTTTAATAAACAGAAAAAAATTCGGTGAACCATTTGCTTAAGACTGAAAAGTTGTTTTTCTGGGCTTCTGAATAAATACAGATTAATGGGGAGGGGGCAGATGCAGGAGAACAAGATTTTCTCATGAGTCCAAAATGCTTGGGCTCAATTGAAGCCGTTCCATACTCTCAGGTCAGTACATATCAGTTACAAAACCTGGAGTTCTCTCTGAGATGTTGGCCCTCATTGCTGAAGGCTTGTTGTTTTATTAAACAGTTGTTTTATTAAATAATTAGAGCAGAAAATCTAGTAGATTTTAAAGACTCAAGTCCATATTTTGTGTTACAAAATAAAAGCAAGAGGAACATCCTACAAGTCAAGAAGAGATAGGAAGGATGACCAAAAAGCCTTTTCTGCCCTGTGTGAAATAATAAGCACCAGGAAGGATGATTTCTCCTGCTCTCAGAAAGAGCTTTATAGAAAGCCACATGCAGCACTTTTAACACAGGTGGATGATAACCTAAGAAGCACTTGCTTTATTTTCAGCCTGCTTTTAACTCAGCCATATTTATGGTATGTTCAGCTCCCTATAAAGGTACTGCCTTCCAGCTTAATTTTTTGCATCAAAAATACATTTAACTGTGGAGGTCTGAATAGTGCTGCTGCAGAGGGCTGCACACACAGGCATGAGAGAGCAAACTTCATGAATGTGCAGCAGTAGTACGGATTAAAATCGGAACTGTGCCTGGCTGAGGCTAGCTTGGGCAAGCTGTGGATCAAGTTCTCTGCCTTCAGGTTCATCAGTCTCGGTGGTGTTTTAAGCTGCAGACTAGTGCCAATGCTGTGGGTTAACTTGCCTTATTGCTGTGTGCCTGAAACGGAGAGATTTCTTTTCAGTCAGTTGTTGTTGCAGCGTATTTGATACATCCTCCTGTTTTGCTTACCCTGAATGCGAGGCAGGGAATACTGAGAATGTCCAGAAAACCTAGTGATTAAAAGAATAATTCAAAGTTTGTGTTACTTCAAGGCAGAATACAATTCCTGAGCTAGCACCGATTTAACTCAGAGGTAATTTAACATCTAACAAAAACACCCTGGAAACAGATTACACCGTGAAGTATAGATTAGCCTAAATGTATGTTGGAAAATGCTCTAGACGAAGGATAATAGGGCTGCGGCTGTTTTTATTTTTTTAATGCTGCAGGCTCTACCAGTGTTGAGAGAGGCCCTTCCAGAAGAGTGTGGGGATAGGTCATCTATTCAGAGTAATGAATCATCTTACAGCTTGCCATCGATCCCAAATGACGGCAGGGAAATAAAGCAGGCGAAACACGCTCCCGGGCTCGCCGGCGCAGGAGGACGAGGTAACAAGTGTTACAAGGTCCGGCTGTGCGCTTAAAGTTAGCGTCCTTCTCTGTATGTATGTATTTTCTATCCAAATCTGCAGGGGACTGTATTATAGCGACTGGCAAATTAATGTATATTTGTTATGAACTTTGGAGGATTTTCCTAAATATCTCAGTATTGTTTCTCATTCTTGTTACTTCTTAAAATGAGTGATGCTTATTGTGACTATTTTTTTCTGCAGGAGGAGAAAAGCAAGCCTTGTGGCAGTTATTAAAAACAGATCTATAGGTGTATGTGTATTTAAAAAATATCTGCCATTTAGAAATTGTGGCATATATTTGTTGCCTTTGATTATAAAGCCAGACGGCAGAATAAATTTTCAAAAATAAAAGGCTTCATGCTGAGAAAGGTGTGCAGTGCTGTTTGAGAGCTTAGAAGGTGAATACGTTTGTGAAAACCCAGTTAATTCTTTAGATAAGGAAGTAATATATTAGTCTGGTGTAATAACTGGCAACGGCAACTTGCTGGGTCTGCTCTCAGAGCATCCCTTACATCAAAGTCCGGAAGAGACAGGCAATTAGGTTGCAATGCTCTTTACACAACAAATGTAAACAAACTGCTTTAGGCCTCCTTAATTCACGCGACTTTTATCCGCTGAGGAGACGGAGACTTTGATTTAAACTAATTTTCCGTGGTTGGTATGATATATACTGCTGCTGTCGGGTTGCTGGATGAGATCGCAGAGTTACTGTGTGTTGTTTGTTTCCTAAATCCCATTGGGTCTTAAATAATTTAAGACATTTGGTTAGCTTGTCCTTTTCTCTGGAAGCTACAGAGAGACAGGGTAGCTTCGCATGTGAGGAAAGTTCACAGTAGGCGCCTCTTTTGAGAACGGTAATGGATAGTTTAGATCAATAAACAAGAGATAACAAAAGTGAGAAATTAAAGGGAGTAGGGCTTAAAAGCAAACAAACCAGTCTGATCACTGTGACTTTGAAATGTGTTTCATTATAGTGTGTTCACATCCAGAAGTCACAAGCTGGTGTGAAGATGAGAGCAAGGAAGAAAGCACGGTTGAAAAGATTCCTATTACAGGTAAAAGTAATGGCTGCATATTAACCTCAAATCCAGTATTCAACTTTATTATATAATCAAAACATGGCATTTTAGTAGTTTGGGTCCACTAATAGTGAGTAAATTCAGCTACTACATACTGAGCGCAAAGATTAAACATAAGATCATAAAGTCCACGCTCATGTTAACATAAACCAAGATGGAAAATAACAGCGCCTATTTAATTCCTTGTAATCATGTTATACATTTAAACCATGTGAATATCCTGTCATTTAGCCTTTCAGGTCCCGGTATCAGTGTTACAAAGGTCAGTCTCCATGGGGAAGATCCAGTAATTATATGGCAAACTACAGATGTTTCTGATTTGATTCTTTTCTTTTCTCGAGTAATTGAATGTGTATCATTAGAATAAGCACAGGGAAAAACCCTGCTAGCCAGGAAGCCTTGCCTTCGTCTCTGTTACAAAAGCTGCCTGATAACACAAAATTTTTAGCAATAAGGTTTTATCAAGACGTGTTCAGGTCCTCCCGCAGCAGATGTATGAGGCTTGCTTAGGATCCCAAGATGTTGCTGCTTTTCGGTCCTGGGGTATCAATAACACATTAGTATTCAGGGCAGGGCTCTTTGCAATGAGTCTCAATTTGCTTTTGCCTGATTTTGTGAAGTCGTGGGCTGCTTCCTTATAAATTTTGATGTTTGGCTAAATATTTATTTATGCAGGTGTGTACTCCAACAGAAAGGTGCGAGGGCATCTGCTTATGCAACACTCGCTGTTGCTTTTCTGCTCTTTTACGGCTTCAAAATAGCCTGTCTTTCGGAGGGCAATTCATTTCTCTATAGAGGTTTTTCTCTGCTGCTTTTTGAGCCTAATTTGCAGCTGAAATATAAAAATGTGCTTCTTGTACTCCTGAATTATACTGCAGCAATAATATTCTTGTGTTAGCCCAATAAAACTTAGATTTTTTTTTTATTATTTTTTTTTTCTAGAGAGTAGAATGCTTTCCATTTTCCTCCTGCTTAAACTGTCCTTCAGTCACACATGGCAGCGTATTTTAAAACATGAATTGCATTAATTTTCAGAGGCATTAAAAGCCACTTAAATCTTTTTCATGAAACAAAACACACTTCTCATTTGAAAATTAATCTAAAATTTTGCAAATCTTGGGATTGGTTCAATTTTGTTTGTAACTTAAGAGGATTCAAATTCGAGGGTTGGGGTTTAAGTTCCCTAAACTGCAGAGAGTGCCAGCAAGAACAATGTCAGGAACAGTGACTCCCTGCAACTAATGCCATTGCTGGTTTTTTTGTTTGTTTGGTTGTTTGATTGGGTTTTTTTTGGGTTTTTTTGTTTTTTTTTAAGGAGAATACCAGCTCTTGAATTTGGATCTCCATAGCTGCCAATGGTTTTGGTTTGCTTCTCCTCACCCTGAATTTTATGACTTAACCAGTACTGGTTTTAGCTATGATTTTGCATACAAATTTGTCAGGGGATTCTCTGTTGCAGTTTCTCCTGCTGGGGACCCTGAAGGTGTGTGTGACTGGCTGCTGTGTTAAATGTCAGTTAGTCAAAAGCCAAGCCACGATGGACATCCCCCTTTCCTACTTCTCCCGTAGCTTTCTTACTGAAAGGGCGTGCAAATACTAATCCTTTCTATTTGTAAAACTGCTAAGAAACTCTCTGTAACCTAAACACTGAAACTGGTAGCTTCAGTTTAAAATCTGTTCTTTCTGAGTCTGCTTTATTTACTGTTTTGTTGCAGCATGTTTCCAGTAGCCAGTGGTCGCATTGTCTCTAGGAGTGAGGCTTTTCATATCTCACTTGAAAGCAAAGTTGCTCCTTTCAGATGCGATTCATCTTCAGCCCATGATCTTCTCTGGGCTTCTTGTTCTCTTCTGGCTCTTCGCCCTTCCAGCCTGTCACTTTTTTCATTTTTGCTCATCATTATTTGCTGTAGACTGTGGCCCTGGAACTCTGAAATTGTTCTGTGCCTAAAACAGAGACAGCATATCTATGTGTTGTGTTTTGGGTTCAAATGACTTGTTTGAGGCTTTGGCTCTGTGTTTTTAGATGGTCTAATATTTAATGTCCATTCTGTACGCAATCATTTCGCTGTACAACTTTTTCTAAGCTTAAGGGATACAAATTTTGGGTTTGTTTTCAGTACTTGCTGAATTCTTTAAGGGCTTTAAGTGTTGGTTTGAAACACTAAAAGCCCCAAGGCTTCTGAGTTTTGATGGACTTCGTTGTGAGAGTTGGGTGGACATGTTTCCAAGCAGTCTTCTGTGATGGCACTTTACGAATACTTCTGTAGTTTGGGTTTATTTTTCTTCTGTTACACAAAAAAAGAACCAAAATACTTATTTGTTTCAATATTCTTTGAATATTCCAGAAATATTTGTATTTTTGTTTAATGCCTGTAGGGGAGGAAGGAGATAGCTGTGTGGCTTTGGGGAAAGGGCTTTAGAGTCAGAGCTGGCATGGTGTTGGATGTCCCTTAGGGACAGCCTGAAACTGCTTGTGAGACTTCACCCAGAGCTCTTCTAGAGAGAGGCTTGGACTGAAGCATCTGCTGAGCTGTTCCCATCCCTGGCAGGCCACGTGAGCTTTGCAAACCCATAGTCAGCTGGGGGCATGGGGGCAGTGTAGCTCGTAGCATAAAGATGGTTTCTTTCCTAAGCTTGTGGAAGGCCGTGTTGTGATAACTGACTTTAAAAGGATTGTATTTTGTGTATGGTCTCACCCAGAGAGGAGTTAGCTATTAATAGCAATCTCATTTTATACCAGGTTATATGAGGATAGAGGAGGATATGTGGATTCGTTCTCATTTTCTTCATGGATGCCTTGCTTTTTTGTCATGGGAAGACATGTAAAATAAATTGTTCAGCTTTTTTGCTGTTCCTGAGGTATGCGAATAATGTGAGATTAAAAAGAAAGGATAAAACCCATTATTTCTTGTTTTGCTGGATGACTGTTTAAGAGTCTCATTTATGAGCAGGAAACTGCTGATTTTATTGAAGGAGCAGGTTTGTTAAATCTTTACCAAAACCAGATTCTCTCTACCCTTCATTTATGCTTTGATTTAAATAGACATTAAAGCTATAAAGCATTTGAATAAAAAAGGTGTTACTTCTCCATTCATCAGGCTTCACTTTCACAGCATCTTGAATGTCACCTTCCAGCTACTCTCCAGGTATAAAATCTCTAATGTAGAAATAAGGAGGGAAGACCCTCTTAAGAAAAAAAAAAAAAATTAGCCCTTCTTTATATATGATAAGAGAACATGAAAGGGCACAAATGAAATTCTCCTTTCCTTTTTAGGTCACCTTTAATGAGCCAATAATCCTGCCAACGCTTTTCTCACACCCACGCGTCCTTCCTCACAGGTCCTCCTTTGAGCTTCAAGTTAAAAGGTTCCCGAGGTTCCACTTGGAGTGCACTAATAAAGGCGTTAATAAGTCTACCCAACTTTTTGCTTCATTTGATATCAACCCATTCACAACTGCTGTTATGAAAAAAGTTCATTTGTACGTGATTAATTGTTGCTGCTGTTGTGGTCTGACAGAACAACCTCGGGACAGCGTAAGATTGTACGTTTTGCTTAAATTAGTTTGGATTACATACTCCAGTAGGTGATATTTTATGTTGCTCAACTTAAGTTCCTGAAAGATCTCAGAGTCTTTTTATAGTTGTGAATTCTAGGTGAAAATTCTTTGATCTTTAAACAGAGGCAGCAGCTTCTAGAAGTATTCTCACTTGGATGGCTTGCTCCACTGATATTTCCCAAGTTCGCTGGTCATCCAAGTATCTGCTCTTGAGAGGATAGCATCATGTGTTGATATATTATTATGATAAGAGGATTTATCCTTTTTTTCATTTAAAGGAAGAGGGGAGATATTTGTTAGTATTTGACCTACTTCTGGATACTGCTTGCTGCATTGTTCTGCTCGGGTTTTAATTTGGAGATTTTTTTTTCTGTCTCTTTGTTCTCCAAAGAGCACATCCTTTTATCAGATTTGCAGGTAGCCTTTATCTTCTCTCTGTATGCAAGTTTTTTTGCTTTATTGCAAGGGCAATCATTGTGTATAAGAGCCCGCATACAGCCAGGACTCACACCTCTGGTCCCAAGACAGAGACGTGCACAGCAGCTGTTGGTGTGCCGGCAGTGGCATGGCAGCTGACAGCCCACCTTTAATCCTGTGTAGCTTTTTGTAGATTGTCAGCAAGCACAGTAATTAGTGTTATTGTGGTGGAGGAGCTTGTTTAGATTTAAAGTTGTTCTGGGCAGGAACTATTGTTAGTTTTCTATGTTGGTACAGGACCTAGCAGTATGGCAGCCCAGACCTACCAGGACTTCTGAATGTGGATGCAGTAACTATTGCCAAGGTAACTGTAAACCTACACAGCTTGCAGGCTCAGCTGATCCTGATAGTATTCCTTTCAAGGCATTATTGACTTTGAAGTCTAGTGACAGCTGAAATATCCAAGCTGCTAACTATTTTATTGGTGATAAAAGCACACAGAAAAAGCTAAGTTCCTTTCGGTGTAGATTCTCACTTGCATATGGGAGGAAGATGCGGACATGTGTCTGGGTTGAGTCTGCGAAAGCACTGGGGTCTTTTGCCCTCCAACTACCTCCGTTTGCATATGGGATTATTGATTGTTATTGGAAATAATGGATGATAACTCTTTATAGCTTTTGAGTGGCATACAAAGTGCTCTTGTTCCACTCCCGGTAGAGCAGCACCTACTATTCTGCTTCTACGGCTTGGTTGCGTCCTTTGTTGCTTAGGTCAAAGACTTCGGTTTTGCTGACAAACTGTATGGGCTACACATGAACACAGTGGTATTTCCGTTTTCCCAGTTTGCATTTTAAAAACCATCGACCTTGTGATTTAGCTTTTCCATTTCCAGACAGGCAGAGTCAAGCACTTGGAGACTGTTTGTAGAAGGACAATTTGGTGTCTGCAGATGACTTTTCTATGCTGGGACTCTAGCTGCAGTGAAGGGCTTTAATGCTGGTTTTGATGTTTAAAAAGTGTGGTCTTCTTCCTCTGTGGGACAGGTAATACAATTAGCAAGATACAAATGTTGCAAGTGTGAGGCCAAGAGCTTTCTTATCTCTTCATTTGCAGAAAATTACATGACATCACTTTTTTTAGCTGCTGAGGTGTTTGGCTATAAATTGATAGATGCTGCAGCCTAGGCCATAGAGGGAGGAACACATGGAGAAAATATCTTCTTTTCAGTTCTGTGCTGGTACAGTATGTTCTGGGTTAAAATCACTTTAATGGTTTGGCAGAACAAAATAATAGTAGTTCATTATGCAACAACAGTGTTTTTTTTCCTGGAATTGTTGGCTAATGAAGAAAACTACACCCATTTTGTTCAGAACAAAATTGTAAAAGCTGACATGAAAGCTGCTTTGACCTGTGCTGACTGCACAATTAATTCCAAGTTGAAAAGTGTGGAGTGTTTTTAATTAATAGCGGTATTGCAGATCCTTTGCTAGTTCTTAGTGGAAGGAACAATGCGTAGGGAAAAAGGTGCAAGGAGAGCTGTGTTGTCTGTCTGGGACACACCAGCTCCCATTCTGCTGGAGTATTGCTCAAATGATTGGATTAAGAACTTTCCATTATTAACATCCCAGTTTGCATTTAAAGACTGAGTTTTATCAAGCTCGTTCAGTTGTGTCTGTGCAGTACAGGCCGGCCCCTCAGACTGACTAAATGCTCAAAGCACCCCATCCAGACAGCTTCACCCCTGCATGCCTGCATTGCTTCTGGGGTGTCTCTGGAACACGAGAGCTGGTGGTGTGGTGAGGCCGCCCCTTCTGCAAACCGCTTAGGCAGAGAACATCAAGCAGAAGCAGATGGCATCTGTCTGAATTTACCAAATCCGGATGGGAAGGGAGAGGTGCTTTTTAGCAAGCCTGTGTATGGCCCAGGAGGCATTATGAGATGGCCGTCAGGAGCTGCTGCTCTCCAGCAGCGCTGTCACAGCCCGCAGCCACCCTCTCGCTTCTGCTTCTGCTTCTCAGTGCCACTGCTCCCTGCTGAATGACTTCTATGGCACTGGCAATTCTTTCATCCAAGGGTTTCAGTCTGCATGCTGCTGATGCCCTCTCAACCCATCTTTTTTTTTTTCTTTTTTTCTTTTTTTTTTTTTTGCCTCTTCTCCACTCGGTGCATCTTTCTTGCCAGCGCTGTCGTGTTCTTCTGTGTGCTCAGGGATAAAGGTGTATTTGTGTTTCAGCACAGCATGCCTCTCACTGTCCCCAGCCTGCGACAGGGAGGGTGTTCTTGGCTGTTATAGCACAGCAAGTTAGATGTTTCTGGCAAAACAAACAAACATGCACACAACCCAAAATAAAAGTGTCTTTTTGAACTAAGTTGCATTTAACCTTAAGCATGACTATCGGTTTTATGAAGGAAATACACTGATCTGCATAAGGGTTTTATGGCATGATGCAGTTCTATCAGGAGTGAAGTGCTTAAGGGTTTTCTCTCCTAGCAGCGTATTTCTTTTATCTTCTCTGCCCTGTACGTTGCACCAATCGCTTGTGCTTTCTCACAATGGTGAAGCAAGTATTGTTGTGCGCCCAGGTTGGGCAGGTTTTCTTAGCCCTGCACATCCATAACCGAGACTCTTCCTTTCCGCCAACTCACAACTCACGCCAACTCACGTTGTTGAAGGCGTGGAGATTAAGCGGATGAGTGGGGTAAGAAGAGGTAAGAGCCAGGTGATTGCTCAGCACACAAAGCAGCAGTCGCTGTGCACTGACAGCTTATGCGTTGTCGGAGACTTCGTGGGTGCTGCAACCTGGATGAATCGCCACACAGGCTTTCCAGGGAGGTGAGCTGGTGGGCTTAGGAGTTCCTGGAAATATCTCCCATTTCTGTAGGGTGTGTGGGGTGTAAGTCAGCACAAAGATGCTCGAGGGGAGCAACTGGACTAATTGGCAAGGCAGTCTGATGTAACAAAGGCAGAAGTGGGGACTGACAGCCCAGCATTGTATTACAATTGAAGGATAAGGCAAAGCTGGGCTCTGAATTCTCTTAAAGGTGAAGAACAAGCAGTTTGTGTTACTGTTTGATGTTGCGAAGGAAGGGGAGCCAGTGCAGATACGGAAAGCTTTGGGGAGTGGTCTTCTGAGGCTGGTGTGTGTGCGAAAGCTGTAAGGAGAGCTGCACGACGACAGGGGCCCAGTTTGAGTTTTGGTAAAGCTGGCAAAGACCTGGACTTTTAAGTGCCAACTGGGAAGGTGTGGCAGGTATGCTTGGATCAAAGACGGGCTCCATGTCACTGCCCTGAGGGACGGGAGGAGCATTCAACAGCAACAGAGAAAGTTACTCATGCACAGGTAGAAGCATTTCCCTGAGTTCGCAGATATGTTCCTGCTGCAGGGGACCCCATTGACAGCAAGCTACATATTGGGTCCCTGCTCAGGGTCGGGTTCCCAGGCTTAGCCTGAAACATGGAAGGCTCCGAGAAGCACACACTGCATGCAGCCACTTAACCGGTGTGCTAACACCCTCCGAAGCTACCATGCGCTCTGGAAACTCTCTACGTGTTACAGTTGGGAAAGAGGAAAAGCATGCAGTTCACAAACAGACCATAATGAGGTGCATATGTCCCTCTGCACGTGCAGGGCTGAAATGGGAAGGGTGGTTAGAACTGATGATTTGTGTGGAGCCCGTTTGGTTCATGTTCTCCTTCACACAAGGAGCGAGCCATGCACCAGAGCCACATCTGAGAGCACACGTAACTGGATTTTGAATGTTGGCAGAGCCTATGGCCTGTCGTGTTCTGTTAGCTAGGCACAGCTTGCTTGTGCAAGGCTTTCTTGAGGCAGAGGGATGCTCTCCTGAAGCAAAGCCTGCTCTATCCCCAGGCAAGAAGTGAGCATCTAATCTCAGCCATGTTGTGTGTTGTAGTTTGAATCCGTGCATAAGGTGCCCTGAAAAACACCCCCATATTAAGTCTTTATTGCTGGAGTGAAAAGCAGTTTCTGGGAGTTCTGACTTGATTAGATTAAATTAGCTTTTTTACTTTCCCAAAGTAACGTACAAACAAGCATGACTATTTGTTCCTTTGTGGTCAGGGGTTTCTCAGTGCACGTCCACACTGCTCAGTCTGCAGCTCTGAGCTGCCGTCAGTCTTGTATACAGGATGTCCTCCGTGATCTCTGCAAGTCTCTGCTCCTCTGCACGTGTACATCACGGGAAAGAGAGGTGTCCCCTTTTTTCCTTTTCTTCTTTTTCTCCTTTTCTTTTTTTTTTTTCCCCTCCCATTCTTGATTTCTTTTTTCTCCATGCATTCTCTGGGAAGCAGTCAGACTTTGTTTCGCAAGCAGCATGCTGCTGCCAGTGCAGCACCTGTGCCCGAGCTCTGCCATCCCCTGTGCCGGTCAGGCATCTTGCACCTCTTTGTTGCTGAGACTGAGCAAGATCTGTGCCATGGAAATCCAAGCGCAGAGTGGTGTGAGCTGCTGGAGCGGACTGGTGACGTGCACAGCCAGTTATAGAGTGTCCAAGATGTACAGAAATACTAAATTGTCCTGGGTTGGAATGAAGTTGGAAACAGTCAGGGCTTGTTTATAATTTCAGTACTTTTATTTATTTTATTTATTTTTTTTTAATATATATATATATATATATATATGAAAAGTAGCCTTTTAAAGTGGGATTTGTACTTGAGTTGTACTTGAGCATCATGTTCTTTGGGAATGAGTCCTAAGATGAGCAAATGTACAATTCCAGTGAATGAATTAATTTACCTTTTTTTTTTTTTTTTTAAATCAATCTACAGAA
>JAVJGG010000082.1:9247758-9263744 GCA_035590195.1 Aviceda cuculoides
TTTATTTACGTTTTTTTTTTTTTTTTGTTAAATCAATCGACAGAATGGAAATGATACACAGAGCAGGGGGGCAAAAGGAAAGAAAGGAGAGTGTGGATAAAAGATTTTGAAATAGCTGGGTGTTTGGCTGTTTAAGTCATAAAAATCCCAAGATTTCTGTCTCCCAAACGCAGCTCTATTTCAAGAGAATGGTTGAAAATACTGATATAACAAGTAATATGAAGAGAACTGTGACTATCCTATGCAAAAAATAATCTACATTTAAGGGGAAGGGGAATAAAAATAACTTCACTTCCTGATTAACTAAAGAAATAAGAACTTGGGAATTTAAAAAAAAAAAAAAAAGGCAGAAAGACCTCGGAAATCCTTTAAGGATTCCATGGCTTGGAAGTTGCCATGATGCAATACAGCTCTTAAGAGAATCTCAGTGTTTGCTCTTTTTCTAAAATGAGGTAAAACATGCAAAAATTTCACTATTCACAGGAAATCGTCATCAGAAAACTGATAGTGAGGCACTCCTGTTCTGTGTGTTTAACTGAATTCCACTTAATCATGAGCAAGCAATCCTGAGGCAGATACCATAACTGTGTGCTCTTCTCTGGACTTTGTCATCAAACCAAGAGTGTGGCCATTATGTGCATGTATTTGAAAATTAAGAGTGTGTTGCTGCTAGGCACTGCATGCTGTTGTAAGGTCCAGCCATCATTATTTGAAAATTTACATTTCATGTTTTTACCTAACAGGTCAGGATAGTGGTGATAATAGTTCCAAAGCAAAAGCAGGCCAAGAAATGCATTCGGAAACTAGTTCTTCACCAAATGAAAGAAGTCCTCCCTTCTCAAGGTAAAGTTGTTAAATCCTGTAACATTTGAAATGTTTCTGTAGAATGAGAAGCACTGACAGAAAATCGCTGAAGCTCCGATTATTTTATTTTTACTTGATCTAGGGTTAAGGTTTGTATTTATGTTTATCTAATAAAACATCCTAAACTTTGGTACACCTTAGAAAATATTTGCGCCACAGCCAAGTATTGTTTTGCAGCTGTTGTTTTCTCATTTTAAGACTCAATTGACATCTCAGTGAACCACAAGTTAGCGTGTACAGCTGCTCTCAGTAGGGCTACTCAGGGGCCAGACAATAGGAGTTGTCAGGAGAGGGGCAGACATAAAACATAAAGTCTTCAAGAAATAAAGTGGTGGGTTTCTTCTCCGTGTATCCGAGATGTAAACTAGCTGTAACTGGATAATGCATTTCATGGGCTTGGGGTTTGTGGTGGTTTTTTGGGTTTTTGTTTGGTTTTTTTTTTTTTTTTTTTGTATATTTACTGGGGTATTTATAACTTGCCTTTCTTGCTTTACGACTCAGGTTTAATTAATGGCCTCACATGTATCTAAAGGGTGCAGGTTTTTTTGGTTTGGTTGGTTTTTTTGTTTTGTTTTGTTTTTAAGAAGAAAAAGTTGGCTTGTGGGGTTTTGGGGGGATTTTTGTGTGCGGGTTTTTTTTTGGTTGGTTTGTTTGTTTGTTTTTTGACTATAGCAGTTCCCTTTGGGTCCCTGATCAGTTCTGTTGGATGTTCCTTGTATTCTTCATTGGCATGTAACAGTAATCAAACAGCAGCAATCAAATTAGTGGTCAAGAAGCAGCAGAAAATAGGATATAACACAGCCATCTCATGAAATATTGGCTGGGCTTTAGATCCTTATCTGCTCTTATTAGAACAGCCCAGCAAGTGGGTGCTGCTGCTACGTGGCTCCTGGTCTGAAAACTGCCATCAATAGCACTCAGGAAGGGACTTTAAAGCATTTTGATAAATGTTTAACTCCTGCTTATACAGCATCGCTATCTTTCTGTAGCATTTTTTATGCTGTTATTGATGAGGTCAGTTCCAATTTTGCAAGTGTTGTTCTGCATTTTGTGTTAAAATCGCAGTATTTCTGTAATCTTCAAGTACAGTAAATACAAGCTGTAATACAGTATTGATGAGTGGCATTCATGCTTTTCTTCAGGATTAATTCATATAGTCTTATGCTCAAACTCTTTTTTTTTTCTTTTTTCTTTTTTTTTCTATTTTTAAATTTTCTGAAAGTTTGAGAATGATGTTCCAAATCATACTACCTAATGCTTTGAAATGTAAGGGTGCTCCTATAGATGAATTTTTAAATGTTAAATTTTAATCATTTACTGAAGCCCAGGAAGCTGGAAGAAAAGGATCAGGCCCTAAAGAACTTGCTTACAGCATGACTGCTAAGCACCTGAATAAAATATGTATAATTTAAAATGACCTATTTTTTTAATTCTTAAAAAAAGTCTCCAAGGCTTTTCCCCCTTGGATGTTGCACTGCTTGCTAATAAAGTGTTCCGCAACTTCTGCATTTTTCAGATGCCATTCATCGTAGTTCTTTTGCTGGTTTTTTTTGCAAATTCTTGTTTGCAATAGATTTTAAAATAATTTTGTCTGCCCTATAATTTCATGCCTTTCAGCACTGAGAAGCAAGTGCACTTCATGCGCTTATACATGATGATGCTGCTCTAAAAAAAAGAAATCTCTCACAACGGCTTAAAGTTAGTTTTTCTAAATGAGTCAAAAATAACACAGCCTTCTAAGCATGAAGTTTGTTAACAACCCTTGCTTTTGGACACTTGGCATCCGCTCTGCGGAGACGGAGAGCGGCAAAAGTAGTGAGAAAGACGGAGAAATGGGAAGGGCGGCTGGCCGCTTCTTTGCGGCCAGGACGCAGTGCAATTTCTTCGCCGCTCACATTTAAGCGCTCCACTTACTGCAGTCACTTCTCGGGCTTTATTGCTTTTACAAGTGGTCTTGAAACCCACTACTTGAGAATAAACATAACTGTGTAGCACTGCTGTGGTACTTTTTATAAATTCTTCTTTGCTCCGTTTTGTCACTGAGCTGATGAGTGACCTCGCAAAAGACCCTGCTGGACCTAAATAAAAAAAATGGCTTCCTCTGATGTCCTCCAGACAATAATTATGATGTGCCAGTTAAGCCCAAACTACAGCTGAGGGATTTTACTTTAAAGCAGAGGCTCGGGCGCAAAAATGCATTTATAGCTCTTTGTCTGGCACCTCATTATGTGTGGGCCTGATTCATTAAGTAATTGGTTTGCAGTTGTTTACATGAGTATTAAGGCTTTCTATTCAGCAGCCTTTGAGAGATACATTGTGCAAATGTTGCATGTTATGAATGCCGAATGAGGGGCAGGGGACCGGTCCTATTGGCTAAACACTACGCTCTGTTGAAAAGCAAGAGAAAGAGATTGGGTGCTGCTTTGCATAGCAATGACTTTCTTAATAAGCTTTACAGATTAATACACACAAGCTATAAAAGATGCAAAGAGATACTCTTAGCACATTTATACATGCTCATTTCACTATTATGGTACTGGAGACGGGAAGAATTGAGGGCTTTCATATTCGGTTTTTCAGTGCGTGTCTTCAGTGCATGAGACTTAATAGAATCCGATGTTTATTGTATTATAAATCATGGGGAAGTAGGCAGATCTGCAACAGTTTATTATTAAAGATTCTTTCAATGTAAATCTTTTTCTGCCATTGTATTTCCTACAGCAAAATCATTTTGTGGTTGAGTGGGGATGAAAGGCATAATGTACGAAGGAGTGAGTCTTAATAGGAAACTGCTCTCCGAGTAAAGACCACTTGTTCCCTTTTGTTCGGAGGTGCATGCCAGAGCTTCCTCTTCTCCCGCAAATATCATCCTGCTCTTCGCTTAGCTATAAAACTACTTTCTCCTGGCTTCATTTACTTTACTGAGGGAATATTTACGTGCACGGAGATGCAGCTGTTTGAGGAGTTAGCGTTTTGCAGCAGAAAAGAACACGTTAAATTGTACAATTACTTGGGGGAAAAGGTATCAGAAGTCAGGACTGAATCTCTCAGCGAGAGCAGGCAGCGGGCGATGTGTGTGGCATTTCGTGGTCCTGTAGCGATGGATGCAGCCGGTGGAGGTCACTAGCTTTCTGGGTAATTCCGAATTTTTGATGCAAGCAGTTTATTTTTCTTTGACTTGTTTGCGCTGTCTCGTTTCAAAATAATCTGGAGATTAGAGATGCATTATCAACTAAGAACCAATGAACAATTTTAATTTGTCAGGACATAAACACGGTGTAAAGTATTTTAAACTTTGATTAATCTGTCTTCTGGAAGTAATCCGGTCTGGTCTCTGAAGGCAGCTTTTTAGTCGAAAGCAGCCTTTACCAAACACAGATGTAATGACATGCAAATAAAAGTTGGCAGATTATAATTCATCCTCTTAATTATCCTCGGGGGCGATGTTTAACACCGAGGCTGGCCATCGGGGGGCACTCCGGCTCTGCGCATCCCCCTCGTCCCCCCCTGCAAAACCGGCCCTGACATCCCTTGGCTGGCTGGGGGGGGGAACAGCCCACCTTGGCCGGGGCTCTGGGGAGTCTCCAGAGGTTTGGGGCTGGCAACGCTTGGGAGATGCATTTACCGGGAAATCCAGGGAAAGTGGCGTAGCGTGTTTCCAGGCTCCTGAGAGATGCACCCAGAAACCAGCCCCTATCCGGTCGTTTTATCCTCCTGCCGTACTTTCAGTTGTCACATCACTTCTGTAAGAAGACAACTTTAAATTCAAGCACATTTTTCTGACATTACAGATATTTCTGTGAGCTTAGTTTCCTAAATCGTAGCATCCAGCTGTTGCAGAAATTGTAATGTTGTAGTGGGGATGCTCTACAGATATTGCTGGGGAATAGTTTGTGGGGAGAGGCAACAGCATCTATCAAAATACGTTGCCTTTCTAATACAGAGGAAGTAGTTTATTTTTGCAGCGATGCCCTACGCTTTTCCAACACAGCTTCGTCACAGCCCTGTGATGCAGTCTTTGTGTTAGCAGTTTCTCTAGGCAAGAATGGTAGGGTTTTTTTCTTCAGTGTGGTATATCTAAACAGAGAACGGTCTTAAATGTAGCTCAACGTAGTCTCTGTATCCTAAAAAAAAGGCCATCCTGCTTGCAGTGTAATTACTTAAATTCAATATTATTACTCCAATTCTGGCATGATGAATGGATTTTTTAGTTTATACTGACTTTCCAGGGTGGGGAATACTTGTGATGCCCAGTTTCTAGTAAACAATCAGCAGAAAATGATAGAGCCCTCAGGGTTCTGCAGGAGCTGGCGGGAAAGCGTATGATCACGGAGGATACCCAGCTGAGACTGTCACATTGGAGGCACTGCCACTAAGCAGCCTGGCCCGCTTATTACCAAGAGGCTTTTAGATGGTTTTGAAAAATGCTTTTTAAAGATGGATCTACGACTCCGCATCCTTGCATATTGCTGGGGAGAAGCTTCATCGCTTCTCTCACTGAGAGTTAATAAGCACCACCCTGTGAAAAAGAAATGCTCGATTTGTTTTCCGTGGCGTGCTGCCTCAGCAGCGCGTGTGCAGGACGGAGGCGCGCAGGCTTCGAGCCTCTGACAAGATTAGCTGGAGTATCAGTGCTCCTGACGCTGCTACGCTTCGTGTTTTGTTTGTTTTTCTGATAAAACTTGGCATTTGGGTGGTGTTTTTTTTCCCTTGGTGCTTGGGTGGTTTTTTTGTTGGTTTGGTTTTTTTTTTTTTTCTTTCCCCTTGATGTTTGGGTAGTTTTCTTTGTCTTTGGTGTTTGGGGGTTTTTTGTTTGGTTTTTTTTTTGTTTTGTTTTGTTTTTTTGCAATTGGGTGTCTTCCCCCCTTGGCGTTTGGGTGTCTTTTTTCACTTGACACTAAAACATAGAGGTTCCACAGGTGCTATAGCAAAAAGATACTCAAAGTAAAGTAAACATTTTCTGCTGTTTTTCTGAGTGCCACCTCTATTAACTTGGCTCTTGTTGGTCTGGTATTTTCCTCTTAATATTAATTTTCTTTAGAGAGGGAGAAATATTTTCTTGGAGCTTTTTCATTTCTTATTGTTGCAGCATCTTCAATACAAAAAGCCTGTTTCATCACAGTAAAGGAGAGATTAAAATGCCCTTTGAAGTTAAACTAGTTTGGGTTTTTTTCATTGTTAGAGCCTGGGTTCAGTTTGGAATTATTTTAGGGAAGAAGCAAATTTGTAAATGGATATTGAAGGGTCACGACGGGGGATTAGTCGAGGCAGTGAAACTGGCCTTACTTCATTTATACTCCTAAAATTTCTTTGTGGAGGTCTGTGTGGTTGTGTGCTCAGTATACCAGATGATAACTTTCATGATTGAATTTGCCGATTTGCAAATACAAATGTTTTGCAACGTAGAGGTCTTCTTGTGTCTTATCAGCCTTGACTAACACTTCAGACATAATTCAAGAATTTTATTCCCTGTTACAAAGCTATCTTGCAGCATTTTCCAGGCTTGATTTGGTGGAGCTGCGACTTCCAATCTGGCCTTTCTGATGTCCTAGCTCCATTTTTCCCTCTCTCCCCAGGCATTTCTCTGTGTGCCAACAGCTTTCATGCCAAGCCTTTGCTGACGCCCTGTTCCCCATCTTTCTCTTTATGGACTGCTGTGTCACGCTAACACCCAGCTCCCGGCATGCAGCGCTACAGCCCTGTGCTGTTCTGGGAGTGAATCCCATTCTATGTGCGGTGGGATAAGCCCCGGAAGAATGAACCCCAGCAAATAGATGGGTTTTGGTAGAATACAAACATCTGTCTGTCTCCCTCTCCTGTCAGCACTGACCACCTTCTTCATGGGAAGCTGGGGCAGAAGGAGGAAGGTTTCCAGACCTTCCTACAGGCATGGTGGTCCTTATCTGCTGCAACTTCTCCGTGAGACCACTGGCCTTCAGCCAGACCTGCAGCACCTCACAGTGCTTCGAGTTGTCCAGAGGACCAAGCCGCCTGAGACCTGGGCAGTCCTGCAGTGGTGGTCCCACGCTCTATGTTGTGCGCAGTGGTCTTCAGCACAGCAGGGGCTCTGCGCGCAAGTGACCAACCCTCTCGTGTTTGATCTGGGCTTGAACCATGGAGAGAAGTGGAGCAAAAAAATTACTCCTAGGGACCTGCTAGCATGGCTGAATAACAAAACCCCCACGCCTCCATTCTTGACAACAGGAGACGAAGCAGCAGGCAGTGGAAGCGGTAGCTGCCAGCTGCCTGATCTCGTTTTACTGAACTACTTGAAGTTAAAATGGTTCTTGTGCAGTCTGCCACAGAAGTCACCTCTCAATTTGTAGCTCAGCAACAAGTGGTTTCTCTCTCTCACCCAGGAGAAAAATGATCCAGCCACCAGAGTTGCAGCCTCTTGAGCACATTTTTATGGGCTAAGCCTGGGATACGTGGAGCACCTCCTGGGAAATGCTGAGGGTCACGGAATCTCACCAAAGTGAACAAGAGTTAAGGGTGTTCATATTGCAGGACTCAACCCAGAGGGTCCAACTTAAAATACTTGCTGGAAATAACTGTAATGTATTTGAACGAGAAGTTGAAGTGTAATGCAGCGTAGGGTTTGACTGAATAAAACAGAAAGGCATTTGCATGGTATGCTAATGCTAAAATGTCAGACAGACATCTGAAGGCTAACATTTTTGAAGTTTTTTACTTAAGCTAATAATTAGTTATATCACTGTTAATACTTTACTAGTACTGTTACTGTTACTAGTACTTAAGCCTCAGTTTGGCGTCTTGGTTGAACTTTGGCTACATTTAATAGTCTATTTCTGGGATTTTTTGTGTATCTGCAAAGAGGGAGGCTGTGTGCTGATGACATTCACAGCTTGTAGAAAAGGAGTGTGGTTTAAACAGTATGAGCTTTCTCTTATTTGGAAGGAAAAGTTCCTGTAACGTAGGTAGCTGTAACATAATGAAACTTCCCCCTGCTTTAAGTTTAGATTTCCAGCTGCAATCCCAGATTCTTACTGTGTACAGTGGTACAAGACAAGCAGTGAATCATCTCTTTTTTTTTCTTTTTTTATCTCCTTCATAAATGCCTCCACAATAGTAGTTAGAATATTTTTAACTCCCCGCTTTAAGCAACTATGCATTAGCTGCCATGTCTTTAAGCAAAATGCAGCAAATTGTATGAAATTTTTGACAGCTGATTGAGTCCTGTTTTGACTATGACAACAGCTTCAAATTGCAGCTTGACATTTGCTTATATTTTACTAGTTTGCACAGCACTGTCACAAATATCTCCTATTTGATCTTCCTTATTAAAATCAGCTGAAGCTTTATTTTTAGAGCTTATTGCAGGACTGTTAATATAACAGTTAATTCTCCTACATCATTGCCCCTATGTGATTATTTCACAGCACCAACACAATACACACGCTACACACAAAAGATCAAAATGATTCCAGCTTGTTTGAGAGATTCAAAAGGGCCTGTGATGCTCTAGACACAAGAGCAGTCATTTAACAGAACAGAGTCGCAACTGCATATACATCAAGGTAGATCAAAGGCAGCCGGGAGATTGCACATTTACATAGGGACGTGGATGATGCTATGGGAACCCAGTAGCTGGGCTGGAGGAGGACACGCAGGAAGGGGACTAAGGAAGTTCAGTGAGCATCGGTGGGGGGTGCTTTTATTTTTGTTTTGATTTTTTCTTTACTTTCTTTGCATTATCTGAAAGGCTGCAAAAGATAGACGGAGCTCTGATCCTTTGTACCCTAAATTCACTATTGGTGTAAATTGGTGCTGTTACCAAGGAATGACTCCAGTTCACGCTTCCTGAACATCTGGACCAGTCTCCCTGCTGCATGTTAATTTCTCCACCTTTTAGAAGACATAAAGGTGAAGAAACCCTTGACAAAATGGTTATTTTTAAAGAAAAAGTAGTTACAGAAGTTACTGATTATTTTTTTTTAAACCACCTCACAGTTTTTTAAAAAAAAAAGTTGACTTACATTCTTTTAATTTTGTGACATTGTGCTGATTATTTGAAATCTTTCTCTTTTACAGGACTGAAACCAGGAAGGGAATGGTAGCTGCTATAAAATCCAAAGGTAAGAAACCAATGTTATGCCCTTTAAAATAGATGTCTTTCTAAGTGTAATTTATATTGTAGAAAACCTCTAAGGACGACATCATGGAACTGAATAAAATATGGGCATAAGGAGATGGGAAAGCGTGGAATTGCCCTGTTTCAATACAGGAGCCAGCAAATAGTTGTCAGTGGTGTGGAAGGAGTAGTGAATAGCAGGTGGGAGAAAGCCTAGAGAAGGAAAAACCTGATGTTTTCTTGATCTTCCCTTTGAAATATGGGTTGCAGAAGTGGGTGGGCAGCAGCCCGTGTGTCTTCACAGTTACAATAGGTAGGCACACAAAGGTGCCCGTGCACCTGGAACAAAAAAATCTGCAACAGTTATTTTCCATGAGCAAGCAGGCCTTCTTTTTTAGTTGGTGTTTGGGCCCTGCAAGTTTTCATTCTCCCCTACATTTCATTTTTCCCTTTTAACCACCATAAGGACCACTGGTGTCTGAAGTCACCTCTAGTGGAGCCTTCTGTAAGTGAAGTCAGTGCTGGGAGCAGGCAGCTCTTCGCCTGGAGCCCAGCTTAAGGCACTATGCAGTCCCAAGTGGTACAGAACATGTTTTAGAGGTGTGGTGTCTGGGCTGGTTTAAGGATGCCATAAACGACGGCTGCTGTGGCGCCATTTGAAAGGTGCTCTCGCATCCCCAGCCCATTTCCTTCTCTGCTGGGAGGTTTCATTTTTTTGGAGCCTTTCAGCCATGTTCAGCCTCTGCCCAGGTGTTGAGCGTGGGAGCAAGCACAGGGTGCAGCCGGCGCCGCTCTGATGTTCCTGGCCGAGCGCAGACCTGCAGTCCAGGGGGCCAGGGATATAGGATGAAAGATGCAGCTGCTCCATTTGTAGATAAGATGTTTATATAGCTTGTGCCATCAAAAGCACTGAATGCATTAACAGTGCCTCAACCAAACATGAGCTGAAATTTCTGTAGGAGGTATGACAGCCTTCCTCCCTCCTGCTGCCTGAATCCCTGTTTCTGAGTCTTACGGCTTATTTGGGATATCGCAGCTACTGCACTGACTTTGGACAAACAGCACCCCTCTGAAAGCAGACAGCACAGCTCTGTAAGTGACTGTGGGCTTGACTTGTGCTTCCCCACGCGCCCTGCTTTTTACTTTTTTTTTTTGTCAGGTCAAATGAATTTATGTATTGAGGAATCTCTCAGGCTCTCTGAATTTAAATGTGATTCTGTTTATTTTGGTGAAATTGTTTGCTAATTCCCAGAGCTGTTTGTTAAAACCATGCAGTTCTTTGAAGTCAATCTTGCCTGTATTTGATCCTATCTCAAAGTGGTCATTTTTCATGTGTGACATCATTGCCATTTTTATGCCAACTCTGTGATGTCATTCTCTGATTGTGACTTCACCGCAGGGTCAAGTAGAGGGAGAAAGTGGAACATAATAGACAAAGCTGTAATTCAGGCAGCAGCTGGTCAAGTAAATTGCTTGGAGTGGAAATGTTCTCTCAAGCTACCTTGAGGAACAATGAAGTGGGACCTCTGAATGAGCCCACTGTTTGGCCACAGCAGCTCCGGTATTGGAGACCATGACATGTTGACAGCATGCTGTATCGGAAATGCACACCGAGGTCTTGTGGTCTTCAAAACTCTGACCTTCTCTATAAGCCATGGTGTCTAGCTGCCCCTGGAGAGCTGTAAGATGATCACGTCTGTGACATAAATGACATAAACATGGAGAAGATCTTACGGTTTGTTTTTTTTTTCTCCTCACCCTCAGCTTTCTGGGGCGAATCTGACGACAGCAGCTCCGAGATTGAGGCTGCTTTGCGCCCACAAACTCACAGCACAGAAGCAGACGAATTTGATGATTTCTATGATTAAGATTCCCCCGCTCACTTTTGGGAAGAAATAAGCAATATCGTCTTGTGCATATTGAGAGTGCCACTGTCTAAAGTGCAGCTCATTGCTTTATATTCAAATAAAATTTAAATACAAAATAAGTATTAGTTGGTACTGTACTTGGCCTTCCTGTATGTGTGCTTTCTCTTAACTGCTAAATGTTTTCCTGATCTGATGGCAATCCTGCCCCGTGAGACTGAGCCTTTTTGTGATGTATTTGGTTTTGGGGGATGAGTGAAAATCTGTCCCGAGATGCCTGCTTTCTCGAAGATGCTTGCACAGTGCTCGCCTCTGAGCGTTATCACCTCGGAGGGTTGGGGCTGTCTATAAAACAACCTCCTCCTCAGGCAGGCAGTGGGGTCCCTCTGTGTAGTGTCCCGTTTCTTCGTTGCTGGGGCTTGGGTGCTGCTTGCTCACAGTCCCCTGCTCACTGTGTGCATCTCCTGCCCGGTGCCTGCAGGACACAGCTGCATGACAGGTAACTCCTCCGTGTGGCAGAAGTGAGGAGGCTGTCACAGGTGAGGAGTCAATCGCTAGTGATACAGAATTGACAGCAGTATTTGATGGCCAAATTCGGCTTGCCTCTCTCTTGCTGGAAACTGCTCAGTAGTGCCACTTCCTCAGACCAGCCTGGTCACTGCTTTTGTTGCACTGTGAATGCAAAGACCATCCTCTGCTGCTGCTTGTATGTATTCTGGCATTTCGACTACAGAGCTAGATGTGGTTTTGAAGAAAGAAAGAGAGCATTCTGGGTATGCATACATATGCTACTCAGGGTGGGCTGGCATGTTTGATCTTTATCTTCTTCTGCAATAGATCAAGAAGAAGAAATGCATAAAATGTACATTTCTAATTTGGCACGTTTTGGAATAGAGCGGCATTTACATGTGGCAAGCCCCAGTGATTTTCTGCTTTTACTTGCTTTGTAAAATCCATGCTGGCATTGCTGTATGGACATCACAGTAATTGGATGACTCTAGGAGCTTCATGCATTTTTAATTTTCTCCTTTTAATTCCTTTTATCTAAAATTAAGTTCATTAAACATGAGATTTTCTTTCGAAGAGAGAAACCAGGGGACATATTAAAAAAAAATCTGTTCATAATTACGATAAGTTCAAAAGCAAAAAACAGCACCCCAATTAAACTCCACTGCAAAGCACTACTGCATCTTTGAATACAAGCTCCAATCTCTGGACCCAGTCCATCAAAAACAATTTTAAAATGGTAACAATATTTAATTTAATAAAAAAAGTGTGTGGTCTGAGACAAGCTTGAGAATATGAAATAAAAGCTTGCAGAAGGCTTAAAAATGAGAAGAAATCCTTAGTACAGATGTCTGCTGGCTTGCCTCATCTCATGGTTTTCAGTCTAACATTGGCAATGATGCAGTGCTGAATGTTCCAACAATGGGAAAATCAGCTGCACGAAGGATAGAGCTGGGTGGGTGTATGACCAGGGCTGATGTCATGTGAGACAGCTGGACTTTACCGAAGGCTTTAATGTCCTCACCCACTGTGCCGGGGTTTCCGTGCCGGGGTTTCCATGCCTGTTTGACCACAGGCTGTTTTGGATTAAGGCTCCTCTCATCCCTCCCTTCAGAGGCTGGCTAGCTGATACAGCCTCAGTCACAAAACCAGCGAAGATCCCTCTGCCTTTCCCAATTTTTACCACACCAGCTCCCCGTGTCTTGTGGGACCGCTGCCCCACAGAGAAGCCCCGGTGCTGTGTGATGGGCAAGTTAGTCAAGGGATTGGAGGTGTGCTGGGAGGAGAAGGCAGCCCATGGGGACTACAGGAGGTCTCCTGCCTCCCAAAGCAGCCGTTCTCATGTGCCAGGTGATGGTGTGGGCTGTGCCAGGCTGCTGGAGAGGGTGGTACAGCTCCCAGCTCTTCATTGCTTTGGCCAGCCTCAGTCAACACCTGGCTATCAAAGCCTCGGGGGGGGGAAGGGGATGGGAATCGCAGGACTGTCCTGCAAATTGTGACACTTGAAAACAAGTTCCGCGATGTGATGGCAATATGACCAGAAGGGCTGGCACGCCGTCATGCTGCTGCTCTTGGTGGACCACTAGGTAGGTTTAGGGGCCTCTCCTAGCAGCGTGTCGGAGGCTTATTGTCCTTCGTATACTGCGTGCCCAGTGTCACCCAGGAGACCTGTATCAGAACCACAGTCTGAACCCACCATTCAAGGGCTGGTGCCTCGCTGGGTCATGGCTCCTTGCTGCTTTTTTCTGATCATCCCTAAGCTGTGGTAATTCATTCCTGATGGTCCTAGCCATCTGCTAAATGTAAGCTCACCAGCATGTCACATCACAGACTATTGCTATGTGATTTTTTCAGTGGATGTCAGACCAAGGTTCATCTGGAAAAAGTCTCTCTAGCAGCCTGTGCTGCTAAGTAACATTGCATCAAATCCGCAGCATCTTTGTAGTTTAAAGCTCTTTCTCAGTGATTCCGGGTTCTTGATGTCAGCCCACTTTATATCTCCTTGCATGATACAAGGTGCCCATCACCAGTCTTTGGTGCTTTCCATTCCCTCAGTCCAGCTCAGCCACAGACATGCAACTCATGACAGATGACAGATGGCTTTGGGAGCTTCTGCTAAGGCAATATCTCTCTTTCGGTGTTCAAGCGATAGCCGAGTTCCTCCAGAGCATTATTTATTATACTCTTATTGTGCACAGACTCATTAGATGCAAAACATTCTGCCAGTCAACTTTATTCTGCTCCTTCACAGCTGTCATACTGGCAGCCCAAAGATGATGACAGATGATGGTGATGGACAGGGGGACTGTAATCAATACAGCCTTAACAGATTTAAATCAGCATGCCACTCATCTATTGAAAATACTGTAACTAAAAGTCTTCCTGTATTCCTGCTGTGCATGTGCAGTGACTTGGTGCAATGGTCTTTTTTTACGTGTCACACGCACACAGCTGCTAGGCGAAACTTCAGCTCATGCCCTGTACATCTGCCGACAAAAACAAGTTAGCACATAGGGGCTGACAAAAAAATGCCGGATGAGTGCCGTTGTCTGATGAGCCGAAATGAAGTCTGCGTGGGCATGCAGCCCGGACTCCGAGACCTTGCAGAGAGAAGCAGGGACTTTGGTTGCTGATGGGGAAGCTGACTGAGCTGGCAGTCGCTTCCCAGGAAAGAAGGTCGCACTGAGAAAGGAGCTCATCCCCACTTCAAATCGGACATTCGGCAGAAATTGTTACTGCTGTTTGTCAACAAGATTATTTTTCTCTAGTGGCAGACCTCTGCTACTGCTTCTTGCACAAGAGAAGGCTCCGTCTTTTTCAGTTCTGGTGCACACCTGGCACAACAGCAGCCCTCCCGCTCAGCTACCTCTGCCTTGCCTATCTTGTTCTTAAAAAACTGTACTTTCATCTAGCAAGTACTGGGCATGCTTCTTCACCAAGGATTCCAGGTCATAAGTTTCTGCAGCACGAGTTTTGCTTTAGGATATTTGTAAGGGTTTGGGTTTTGTTTTGTTTGTTTGGGGTTTTTTTAGCAAAATGCAGATTGACTTTTCAAGGAAATGTTTGTTGCAGTATTAATTTTTTCAGCGCTTGTTTACTCAAGTAATTATAAGATAAGATGATCACATTTCATTTGCATTTGCTAGTGCTGCTGTCTTCTGTTTTCTTTAGCATTATCAGAAAAACAACTGATTGCCCATCAATACAAACAAAATGTTAATACTAAGCTGTTGTGCTCGATACTAAATTCCAGGAGAAGCTCTACAATAGGAAACTTCAATCAGGGTACACTTTGTAAGGAACAGATAAAGGACAATCTTTAGCTGATACCACAGACGTGGTGCCAATACAAAGTTGCTGGGGAAATTTATTCAAGTCACAGACTTTATTAAGAGGAGTGACACCAGAAAATGGCTTAACAACAGCTAAGTGAGGCTAAAAATAATGAGAAATACAATATTGGGTTAATTTGTTCTACAGCAAATTAGCAAGGTAGCAAGGTTCCTCTCCCCTCCCCAAATCAGCCATGTTGACTCAACAAGCACTGCTGAGATTTTGTTATTTTTGTTAATGATTCCCAGGCTGCTTTTTCATGTCCTCAGCCCTGTCACTGCCCTCCTAATGAAGGTGATGTATAGCGACGGGACACAGCAGAGCACAAAATCTTCATCATGTTAATCCCGTTTAATGCCTGAAGGTTTAATTCCATTTCAACATTGTCAAACGGCTAACTTAATAGTATTTGCTTATGCAACGGGCAAAGCAATGGGACGGGGTTTCTTTACGCTGCCTCATGCCACAGTCATGAATTGCACCAATTGATTTTATGCTCGCTGCTTCTGGCCACGTCCCCTCAGCTTCTGCTGCTCTTCCAGTCCCCTGCCAGCGCTGTCAACAGCTCCCTTCCTCCTTCCGAGGGTGATAAGGCCTCTTCCAGAGCCTCACCCTTCGGTCAGAGTTCCTTACTGTAGAGGGAGGCTCACGGGAACTGAAAGCAGACCTGCAGCTTTAGCTTTGACAGAGCAGCCATGCCCTGAATCACTTTTGTAATGTGTCTTCTGCCCAAACCATCCCATGACAGCAAACTACCTTTTTTGTTTAACAGGGCAGTTAATGGTGGTAAGTTTCACACTGAGCCCTGGCATGCAGTGCTGCCTCAGACGTCAGTCTAGCCCCAGACTTTTCCCTTCCGACTGTCATCTTTGTGCCTAAGGAGATCCCCTACAGATTCCGGGCCGAGGTGACGCCGCGGACCCCTCAGGACACGTCAGGGGCAGCCCAGACGGCGGCCCCGCCGCCTCTGCCCTCAGGCCGCCATAGCGCCCTCACCTCCGCGCCTGCGCACTGGGGCGTGCCCGCCTCTAAGATGGCGGCCCCGCCGCGTGCGCCTCACGTGACCGCCCCCCCGCCGCCGCCATGGGGTCCCGCCCACCGCCGCCGGCGCAGCGTTACAAGGGCGGCCGGGCTCCTCCTCCTCCTTTCTCCCCCGCCGCCGGAATGCCGAGGCTGAGCAAGGAGGCCAAGCAGCGGCTACAGCAGCTCTTCAAGGGCGGCCAGTTCGCCATCCGCTGGGGCTTCATCCCCGTCGTGCTCTACCTAGGTCAGCGGCGGGGCTGGCGCTCGGCGGCCGCTGAGGGAGGCCGGGGGCGCGCGCGCGG
>JAVJGG010000082.1:9263844-9307683 GCA_035590195.1 Aviceda cuculoides
CCTTCTTGGCCACCTGGGCACACTGCTGGCTCATATTCAGCCGGCTGTCAGCCAGCACCCCCAGGTCCTTCTCTGCCAGGCAGCTTTCCAGCCACTCTTCCCCAAGCCTGTAGCGCTGCCTGGGGTTGTTGTGACCCAAGTGCAGGACCCAGCACCTGGCCTTGTTGAACCTCATACAATTGGCCTCAGCCCATCAATCCAGCTTGTCCAGATCCTTCTGCAGAGCCTCCCTACCCTCAAGCAGATTCACCCTGCCTCCCAACTTGGTGTCATCTGCAAACTTGCTGAGGGTGTGCTCAATCCTCTCATCCAAATCATCGATAAAGACGTTAAACAGAACGGGGCCCAACACCGAGCCCTGGGGAACACCACTTGTGACCTGCCACCAACTGAATTTAACTCCATTCACCACAACCCTCTGGGCTTGGCCATCCAGCCATTTTTTTACCCAGCGAAGAGTACAACTTTCAACTTGAGATATTCTATGACTCTATGATACATGTGAAAAATATGGTATATTCCTCCAAAGAAGAGTTCTCTACCTCCAAGCAAAATTATTACTGTTCTGAATTAAAACAATGGCAGTATGAATTTATGATTTCATCAAATAGACCTTAACACTTGTATAAAAACCCTTGCTCAGATGTCTGAAGGTTTTTTTTTCCCCAGAGACTGCTGCTTAAAGGCTGCAGAGAATGCTGTTCTGTGTATCCCTTTCAGTCAATGTTTTTACTTGAATGACTCTGTTTAATGCTGTTTACCAAGTAATGACCCAAAAGAGGTCCGAAGGTTTCTTTGTGAAAATGTTTACAGCATGAAGTCATTTTCTCAACTGGCTAAGTTTTAAAAGTTTTTTATTATTTCTTCATTGACACATTCTAATTTTACAAGAACACTATTTCCACAGTTCAAAGATTTTTCTCAAGGTCAGAATAAGGCAATGGGAATAGGAGAATGGGTTAACCAAAACACATCATGACTTTTGGCTTTTTTTTTTCCAGAGTGTAGCACTCAAGCTTTTTCTCACTGGCTGCAGCCCAGTTCAGCAGTTAAGTATATTCTATGAAACTCAGAGGTTTTATATCAGTTTCTTCTAGATTCACATTTAGAAATAAGAATACTTACAAACAAATATACACAAACATGCTCTCATTCAGTTATAAATAATTTTTTATAACGTTTTAAAATACAATATTTTAAATGACATTTTTAATTTTAAGGTGGACCATGCCACACCAGCAACTCAGGGCAGGATGGAGAGGGAGCAGGTGGCCAAGAAAGGGAACTGCTTATGCCAGCATAAACACAGTGCTGCTGCAGCCACTGCATCAGAACCGGTGTCCTAACTTTGGGTTCACCATTGGTCAATGACTTGAACAGAACTGATGAACCATACAGAGATAAATTCTCCACTGAAATGTCAGAAGCACTATGGTCTTCTGATTTTGTGTTGGATTTCTTTCTTTTACCTTTTTTTTTTTTTTTGAAATATAATACAAAGAACTAAAATATTCCCTAAGTAGTTTTCTTTTCACAGGCAATAATTCTGGTCTGGCTGAGAATGAATTTTCAGATGGTAAGTTCATGCTAAATATCAACATTTTCTCTCACGGGACATTCCTGATGCATTTACTATTCAAAAAAAGTTCAGGTAAATTTAAGGCAGCTTTAGAAAAATTCAGCTTGGTATACTTATTCAAAACAAAATAAACCATCAGCTACTTCAAAGCCTTGACCAGGTCAACTTAAGTTACCACAGTTCAGAACATTTCCTCTTAAATTTAAAATTTCACATGCCAAAAGTCAAAAGTGCAAGATCTGGAACATTTCACCCTTTGAATACTAGACAATACATGTTATACTGTGCTAAATTATCAAAACTACTAATCCGTCCTGTAGCAAAAGCCAAGAACAAGCAGCAGCCAAAACCAACCTTTTGAATTCTAGTGGTCTGAAGATTGTCTCCTTTGCTTTTAATTAGCTACAGTTATTTCCCATATTTCCTATGTTTTTCCATCTGTTATATTCCTAAAATGGCATTATAGCAGCAAATGTTTTAAATTGGGCTCACACAGAGTATGCCAGTGATAAAGGAGTTTGTGAGACTCAAGAAAGTTAAAAACCAGAAGTAGTTAATCTCAACAGTATGGAAAGAAATTACCTTCTGTATATTTTTTGAAGTCTATTGCTGCATATTGGTATATGCACATCTTCTTGAGACCCACACAGACACAGGTCTTGACTTCCAAGACTTCCAAGGGCCTATATTCAGTACAGTGAAGAAGAGCAAAGGCTTGTGGATGACTTCTAATGACAGAAAAGAATAGACACACATACTCAAAGGACAGATTAAAAACACCACAGTGTCAAATCTTTTGTCTTTACATTTATAAGCAGAGGTTTTATTTTGATGTATAACCCTCCTTCTCCTCACAGACTAGCTGAAGAAATCATCTTAAGGTATCCATAAAGTAGGCAGAGTGATAAAAGGTTTTTCTATCCTCTACCTACATCTCCTTCAAGTGAAGACACGTACCAAGATATTGCTACAGCCAATGATATTTTACATTAATATCATTTTCCGTCAATCTGGGTTAACATTAGTGTTGACAAATTGAGGAAAATATCATTCATCAATGTTTCAAAGTCTTCTAAACGGGAATTCCCTTCAGCTTCATCCACACCCTACCACACCCACAGGAATATTGACATAAGCACAACTCTGACAGACTGAAGCATGCAGGAGTGAAGAAATACTTGTTTTGCTAGCGTTGCTGACAGTTTAAAAATTAATTACAGGATCATAGCAATTAAGTAACCAGCTTAACAAAATGAGAAGTGAGATACTTTGAACAAGAAGCAAACTGCTACAAAGTGACTACACTAACCTCACTTACAGTATTTGCCCTATGCATTCCTCATGCTTATTTGAAAGTGTACATGGAGAACAAAAAACAACTGGCTCCAGTATAAACACAAGAGTTTCAAACTTTTCTTGTGTCACATACAATCCCCCAAAAGGCAGTGATGACTGTTTGGACAGCTAAAGCCATATTCAACCAACTAGAAGACGTTTATGTGGTGATCTTTATCAAAGTATCTTTGACAACATGCACTTACTTTTAAAAGAATAATTTCTCTTTTACATGAGGACAGTCTTTTAGTCTGAATATGGAGTGTATCTAAGTAGAATTCTTTAGCACTAACTGAAATAATACATTTGTATACCTTTTCCAAAACACCACTTACATAAAATGTCTTTCAGCTGAAATTGTATACATCAGTCCTTACCTGAAAGTGAGAAACTAACCCTTTTCTAATTTTCAAATTTGTCCATCGATTGTCTCTTGCAAAGTCTTAACTCTTTTTTTTTAAATACTAGAGATTAACAACAGCTGAAAACTGGATGGGGCCAGGTCTAACTGGCCTTATATTTTAGTTGACACCCTATTACATTTTCATGCTGTTAACAGAAATGTGATTCTGTGCCACTGACAGATTCTACTTGCAGAGCTTATGCTGCTGGGAAAGATGTTAAAAGTTTGGAATAGCAAAAGCAGTTGGTGGGTCATCTAACAATTTGGCTGGCATGCAATCTGTAAATCACACACATATTTGATGGTCAAGTGCTGCACTATTTCACATCCTCTGAATGAGGACTGCAAGAATGACCATTACTAGGATTTTGGTATTATTGCATAATTGCATTGCATATTACTGTCTTTTTACAATGCATTCTGTCTGTTTCACATAGCTGTATAGTAACACTGCAGCAGAATGAAATGTATCATTGCACATTATCACATAAAATCCTCTGCTCTTTGTGAAGCAGAGATTTTATAGACAGTGCCAGCTGCAATCTGTAGGAAGCAGTGTGAATGTTTCCATGAATTTAGTTAAAGATCATATGCTCAGGGTGTGGCCGTGGGAAAGACTAGTGTATCTTACACACAGTCCCTAAAGTCCAATTAGTGTTCCTTTAATTACAAACAGACTTTTCCATATCCTTTTGCAGTATTCCACCCTGACTTACCTGAATGCAAACCAAAATAAAACATTAACTATGAACATTAAAAATATTAAGTAAATTGGACACAGAAATCACTGCCTTGATAAACTTGAGTCTCACTTGGCCAAGGTACTTCATGAAGATGAAATATTACATACCAAATGTAATAAAACATTACAAGCACTATAGCTACAGCAGAGGAATGAGAATCAAGCACAGTTATTCTGGGCATAAATTACGTATAAATGTTATTTATATGTCATTTACACATTTGAGCACATTATCTCCCCTCCAAATGTAAAAATAATAATATAAAGGCAGAAACATGTAATGGAAAATCTCAGTTAAACCTTGTCAAAATTGCACGCAACCAACAATTTCCACTGCAAGCATGGAAAATATTAGGTGGCTTTAATATAGGTGTCCATATTTTCTGCACACTCACATCCTGCATTTATTTTCCTAGGGAAAAAAAAAAAAAAAAACCCACAGAATTTTCATACTGATTTCACACGCCATTAAAAAAATCTCTGGCAGAAACAAAATGCGTGGAATTTGATGGGATGCTTTGATAAGGATAATGTCTACCAAAGTTAAGTTAAAACATATTCAATTGAGTTTGTAATTCTACAATTCTCAATGCTACAGTTTCTGCCATTGGTCTGCCAGTGTCTCAGCTGAAACTGCAGTACTCACATTCACTAGTTTTGCTAACTGACTTTAACAGCAAAGCTTAGACCTCAAACTTTCAGGCATTATTTACTTCAGACTGAGGTACCAAAAATCACTATGAAAAAATAAACTTTGCATGCATTTTTTGATTCTTTCCTGCACCTTTTAACTTAATACGACACCTTAGAAGTCTCATCCATTTCATGCACACTCATTTTATTCAGAGAGTCTGGACTTGCACCCCCCAACAGTTACCCTCTCAAAGGTGTATTTGTGTACCCTGTTCCACAGAGCATGCAAAACTTCAAATTCATCTTACTAAGAAATTTTGTTCACTGCTTGGCAGGGATTTGGAGGCAGAGGGAGGGGGAGGAGAGAATTTTCCAAGTGATGGGGAAAAACAGGACAAAACTTTCATCATCAGTGGCCTTGACATTGCTGGACCCAACAGAAACAACATCATCCAACTGATCCCACGCGAGGGAACCATTCAGAAACAAACAAACAAACAAATCTGCATTTATTTCAATCAAGGTAGCTTATGCCAAGCTTCCTTTGGTGAAATCCAGACTTCTGCATTGGCTTCCTCCTGCTGTTGATAGAGCAGGATATTTGCTGAAACACAGAAGGGAATGAATGTGATATTCTGAATTAATCAGCATATATGATGGAGAGAGAACTCTGTTCTCTTCTGAAGCTGTAAAAACAGCTATCCCTTTTTTTTGTTGTTGTCGTTTTTTTTTTCCCAAGGAACTATCAAGTGCTTTATTGGTGAGATGCATAACTAGGTCAAGAGCAGACATAAAATTACTGTACTACTTCTTAACTGGATGCAAGTCTTGCTGGCAAATTAATTCTATAACAGGTACGTCTCTTACTGACCCTCTAAGTGATTTTTTAGAAATAAAAATGCTTGGCTATTGCTACAGGTCTACACCACACAAAGAATAGGTGACATTTCATGAGCTAACTTGTCATCGCTCTAACATCTCCAGGTGTCTCAAAAGAAATAAAAATTTACAGGAATAAAACCTGGTTGGTTTTCTCCCCACCCAGTAAATATATTTCCCTTTCTCAGGAGAGTATTAGAAAACAACTACTGCACTAGCATATTTTATAACTGCTCAATGATGAGGACAGTGTATAAAAATCACAAAATTATATTTATTCTTCACTTTCTTTTGCAACATCCCAAATCTTTACTGAGTGTGCACTGCTGAACAGTTCTTGCACATCATTCCAAAACTAGTGGCGTTTTAACGATGGCATTAATTGTTCTGGATATCATATTAACATCTTATAGACTAGGAAGCAAAGTACTTTTTGCTTTGTCAAAGCAAAGCATAAAATGGATTAGATACAGACCCTGGTCAAGAGGGACACTGATAACTTTAGCTATATTTGGCTTGTTCTATTCTAAAAGACAGATATTAATTCAGTAAGGTGTTGAGAAATCAGCAAGCATCATTTGCACATGTGACTAAGTAAATTCATTCCAACGTTGTTCCTATCAGACAGCTTCTAATTTTGAAGTCATTATTGATCCTCAGGCTGTCTCATTACACCACTTTACAAGGCTATAGAGAAAAGAAATAAATCTTTGATGAGTGTTTTTAGGGAACAGAGAACTTTAAATCTGAAGTGGCCATCACCCAGGGATATGAACTCTGAACCCCATTTGGCTGGTCATCTCTGAGGGTCAGACATTACAAGGAGGATGACCCTAAAACATCTGTTGAAAATCAGAGTACCAAACTGATGAGAAATTCAGACAAATCCAAATATGGGAGCCAAATCAGCTACTGAAACCATACAGTGCTACCAAATGTAGAATGATTACACTATGAGGAAAATGGGCTCAGTTCTAAAATGAAGAAACAAATTAAAAAAACCCCTTCAATGTAGTTTTTCCTTTAAGGTCACAGAGAAGCACCAAGAAAGAACTTAAAGGGAAGATGAAAGTAAGATAATTAAAAATACTGATCCTGAATCAAAGAGTTGAGAGTCAGTTGCTACTTTCAGTAAGGGTTTTGTGAAAGAATTCTTAAGCAATGTCTGGCTCTTAAAGACATACCTACTGTGAGAGGTATTTTAACCAGCTTTAATATCTGACAGACAGTCCTGAGAATCTAAATGCCTTTCAACTGCTAATACAGATATAATTTTCATCCATATAAGAGAGAATACCAGTGAGAAGTGTAGTGTTTAGAATCAGTCTATTCTGATCTAAAATATCTGAGAGGCCTACAAAAACTTGCAGATAAATTTTGAAGGATATAAGGAATATATCCTGAAGTGTCTGAGGAAAAAAAAACAGAAAGTGATTTGCCCATCACCACATTGCATATTTTGTCATATCTGAAGTTTAAATATCCACTCAACAATTAGCAATGAATTTACTATCCATTTCTGTAGGGATTGTCATCAAAGGGACTGCAAAAAGAGTAAAAGTCCTTGGACTAAATAAAAGAAAAACCCAGACAAATGAAAAGTCAGGAAAATATAACCCAATATTTCTGCTAATAAATTATCAGTCATTTATCTTCTACAGCAGTCTTTCATCTGTAACTGTACTTACCTGTCTGTAAGATGGTCTCAGACCAAAAATCTGTTCTCAGGCTATGGTTTGGACATTAATGTCTGTGGTATCGCTAGGGCCACTTCAGATGCTGAGTTTAAAGGAACATCTCCCACAAGATATTCCCAGTGTTAAGAGGTACTTGAGTGAGACAATCTACCTTAACATTCTCTTTGCACCTAAGAAACACAAAGTAGGCTCTTCCCCATACAGTGAAGACATAACCATTACCTTAAGTGACCTGCTGCGTCCAGCTCTATCCCTTTCTAAGCTCTTGCTACCCATTCCAAGCACTCACCCTACAGATTGAACTGCATATAGTAGCACTGTGGATGACAGGTTTTTCAGCCATCTTAATAATGGTTAAATGATGTGCCCCGATAACCAAACAAATATACCTTCACATTGTGTACTACTTGCAATTTCCAACTGATAACTCAAGACTACCCACTTTGCAGTAAAGTGTAATGAAACATTAGTGCTACATTCCACTAAATAATGGTCACCTACAATATACAGGCATTAATAAAGGTGACTTAAATACCTGATTTTAACAATCTGGCAATCAGTCACATTGATTTTCATGATTCTTTCATTTCTCCCAAAAAGCCCTAAGAGGAATTAGAATAGTATGCATAATACATGTAAGAGCTAGATATCCATGTTATACCACAGGAGATTCAAAAACTAGTGTCTGACAATTATCATTACCAAATATCAATTTTAAAAAGCTGCAGACATAAGATGGAGATCTTTATTTAGATTTTGAAGCACTCTCGCAGATAAAGTGATTTTGAACAAGTCTACGGTCCTTTCAGTTGAGGAAATTTATTCTTAGTGCTCACAATACACCAAGGATTTCCCAAATCTCTGCACTCACAACAAGACAATAGAACCGAAAGGGTGTTAACATCAGAAGCTAATTATAGCTTTTTAAGTACCAGCACCATTAACAATTTTACTGTCCAAAAAATACCCTGGGGACATTCACAACACGTGCGGTGCAGTGGAAATGGACCTGCCTAACTAATCATGATCATCCTTTCATTTTTAATTGATCTTTTACAATAGCAGAAGATGAACAACACATATGAATATTGTTGAAAGCGCAAAAACATTAGAAATAAAACCACTATCTCCCATTTTGATTTTTCTACAAACTGCTAGTAGCATAATCAGTTCCTAGTATTAATTCCATTTATATCATGGTTGCAATCCGCAAACACGCAGATGTAACTACATATATCCTGCATCTTGCCAATACTACTCCTCACATGTATAGGCAACGAGAGAGATCGAGACCAATGCTAAGTTCAATTGCCCGCACATAGGCTCCTTCCTAGTGCCCTTTGAGACGCTGTGAGGGTATAAAAGACATTTGCCAAACCCGGCCCCAGTGCCTCTGGGGCATCCTGTATGGAGGCTTCCAGGCCTGGTGGGCTTCCCAGGCAGTAGCAGATGCCTCTGCACTGGGTAATCATATCCCACCCCAAACACGTAACACTACAAATCCTTCCCCTATTAACGGCTTCCCTATAAACAGCTTAGCTGAAGGAGCAGGAAGAAAGAAAAAAAAAAAAAAAACCCAAAAAACAAAATGAAAATTTGATGAAGAACAAAAAAAAATACACAGTATGTTTATGTTTTGGGTTTCCTAGCAGTTTCACTAAAGTCACTAAGTCATGGCATGCCCGGAGCAGAATGAAACAACTCAAAACCAAAGGTTGTGCAAAAACGGGGTCACACTTAAAGACTGGATCACCTCCAAAGACTGCAAAGAAAAGGCAAATTGGTAAGTAAAGTTTTCAGAGAAATCCCAACAAAAGCTAGAAGAGCACTATGAAAATTTTGGGTAAGATCCCAACAAAGAGCTGAAACATTGTCGCGGCATGGTTGTTAGAATCCAGAAGACAGCTGGAGGAACGCTGCAAACGCAACTTGTGCAGTTTTCCAGCAACTGTAATCTATTATAGTCACTCGGGCAGATGAGTACTGTAGGCTGTGTTTAATTTGTCCTGTTTACACAGGCTTTTTTTTTTTTTTTTAACAATGTATACCGGAAACATGGACAAATGCAGAAATACGGAGTCATTTTTGCAGGAAACAGCTCCTCCCAGAGTTTAAGTGACCAAAAGATTCAAATGATCTTGAAGTACAGAGAGGAGGTGGAGGAAAGGGTGGTATCCTTTCACAACAATGATTATTTCTACTTAAGTATCATTATCTGTTGAGCTTAGACACTTGCTTCTGTGACTGTAATTGACACTGCTGGGCTTTGCCAAACAGTCCTACAAATGGCAGCTCTGAAGGTATAATCTTACAAAACCAGTACACCAGCGCCCTTTTCTACCTCCCAAACAAGCTCAAAAGAAATATATCTTTGTAGAGACAATATCTGATGAAGACATATATATTCAAGGAGAAGTGCCATATTTTGCTGAAATAAGACCATGCTGTAAATCTAGATCATCCCTTGAACAATTTGTAAGTTCTCTCAAATAAAGTATTTTTACCACAGAAGTAAGAGCTGAAAGGACCAAACAGATCTAGCATAAGGGGGGTAAAAAAAAAAAAAAAAAAAAAAAGCAAGCATCCGCATTGCTGTATTAAGTCTAAGTTTTGTTGTTCAAGGTCTCTTCCATGGACCTTTGGTGACTGTTCAGCTGGAAATGGAAATTAAGGGCCCAAGAGATTTTTCTGAAAACAGTAAGGGATATCCTGAGTCCCAGCCAGCAGTCTAACAATACAGCTTCCAACAGCCAAAACTGTGTGAATTGTGTTATGAACATCACTTGTTACTGCACTGTGTGCTTATGGAGCCTTCGTATAATTGTATTTTATCTATTAAAAGCGTTTTATTTATGAAAAATGCTACACTTCAAGTAATAGGTTCCTACTCTATAAAAATCAAAATATGATTTTGAATTACTTTTTGTTTTTCAATATATTCAGGTAGTCAGCTTTGAAAGCCACACTGAGTAATTCTAATGTATTTCTTGGGAACAAAAAATTAGGCTGTGAAAAGTCTATTCCATACTTCACTTCCATATCATTTGCACTTCACATCTGACCAGTACAATGTGGAATTTTCTTTATGATAACCTGTTCTAGGCTTCAAGACAAAAAAAAAGAAAATCCAAGACCAAATCAAAATTAGAAAACCCACCTTGTTTATATTAAATTCTCCTTGAAAACCTATGTATCTCCACTCTTTACCATAAAATAGCTCAAGTGCATTTCTCTAAGCAACATCTTTTCTCTCCTACAGGACTGTGACATCGGTGGAGCTGATCACTGTGGGATTGGATTAGCTTCTTGGCAAAAGGTGTTATGACATACTTGCTGCTACATCCTAAGGTTTGTTAGCATTCTTCGTCCTAGCTGTATCTACCACATCCCACAGGGATAACTAAGGAATTATTGCAGAAAGCTATTTTCTGAGCTATGGATTTCAGTATTTTGTTCCTCAGAGCCCTGCTTTTGTGTCATTAGCTGCATTTATGTCCAAGGGATGCAGTGCTTCAGTAACTTTCAGTGTTATTTGCACATTATTTCTTGTTTGTACTAAAAACCATGGAAGTAAGAAAGCAGAACTGCTTAAGTTATAAAAATCTAAAATTTCTAAAAGCAAGTCTTAATGCTCTTAACATAATTTATCTCCCACGCAACTGCTAAAGAGCTATAAGCTGTTTAGAACTGTGAAAATCTGTTTGTAAGTCCTGTCATTTTTTGGTACATCCGACAATTTGGATTGCGGTCTTTTGACTTAACTGCAGAGACAGACTTGTTGAGACAACTACAAGCGTGAGTCTTCACACATCTATCATTCTCCTTGTGCTACTTCTCTCCTCGCAGCTTGATTAGATATTGGGAATCAACTGCTCAATGTTATTTCTTCAGTGTTACTCCCCTTAAGTCTTCTGTGGCTTGTCAGCTCTCTCAGGCCAGGGAAAGCCTGGGTGTGACCATGACTCTTCCCTGACATTCTTCTTCATTACAGGAACTGTGTTTATATATATATATATATATGTGTGTGTATGTGTATACACACACACACACACACACTTATTTCTTTTACTCTTCTCCATGCTCCATTGGCCATTACTCCACTGTGAGAGAAAACAGCCATTGAAATATAACTACCATGTTGAGGCTTTAATTATTGAGAAATAATTAAAATGCAGAATGCTTCATGCTCACATTATTAATCCAACTCTCTTCTCATGTTGATGTTGGAATGAGCAAGATTAGAATAGCTGGTGAGTATCGATCCTGTCCTCAATAATACCAGTTGCTCAAATGGTCTTTGTACACACGTTTCATTACCATTCTTGGAGAACTGAAGTTGTAGTCTTAGCAAGCATACTGCCTAGCTGGCAAATACGAATTTTGTCACTATGACAAATAGCTTTTAGGAGCAAGTAAACTTCATAAAAATAAAAAAGAAAGTTAGGGAGCAGTGGTTGATCAAGGCTTTAAACAAAACACAAGCATGCCTTCCTTTCTGTGCTCAATCTAGGAGGAGAAGGAAGTCAATACAATTAATGGTGGATAATTATAAAAATACTGTGTAACTTTACATAGCCCAGCATATAGCTTGCATAAACACTAAAGATCTTTCATTTAACTGCTTTCCATCACTGGCCAGATAATATTATACTATCTTTGTTAGCTAAATTCGTAGTTACATAAAGATATGTGAGTTTAGTAAATTATACTAAATATAAGATATGTGAGATTAGTAAATAGTTCCCAAGACCATCAAGGAGAAATTATTTTTTCTTTAGGCAAAGCATTGCAAAGATAAACTCAGTTTCTTCAGGTGACGCATACAGTTTTTTCATTTCAGGAAGCACCATGCACAGGGTACTGACAAAAATCAAAAGAAGGATACTAAAGCTCACTGGCCAAGACCTGATTCAAGACAGGAAATCTTCCATTCTGAGTGTAAAGGTTCCAGTTCAACTATACCTGTGAAACAGCAGTAAGTATTGTAAAATAAATTAAAAGCATGAGTTGGATTACAAAAATATAATATCTCTGTGATATTCCAGTCCCTGAAAACAACATGTCACTGCTAACAAATAAAAACCATCTGTTTCCACAATACTAATAATCAATTTGTTGTGGAGCCAAAATTTTAAAACCTTAAAAAAAAAAAATAATCATCAGGATTGGAGAGAAGGTGACAGTGGGAAAGAGAGAGCTCCATCCCAGTATGTGTAAACAAACCTGCACATTTTCTTTAGTTTACTGGAGACTTAGTATGTTTGTCAGGTTTACAACATTTCTCAAGATACAGTTACAGTTACCAGGTACAAATATGTATACAATACAGTATGAATATATGGTATGATTATATATACACCATCAGCACCTTGAAACTGCTTAAGCCAGAAAATTTCTGGTCCTTGTGTTATAGAAGTCATCCAATAGCCACTTAAAATTTGTAAAAACTAAGCTATTTACTCAATTAGGTGCAAGAACCTGGAGCGAATTCACAAATTAAGAGCAAAGGAAAACAAAATTACATCTGTCAGCAAATATAAGCACATACCTAAATGATCTCAGAGTTGAGAACAGACTATTAGCAGCAAGTCCTCTCTGACCTGTCTTAATTTGGAGGTACATGGTTTCCATTATGGTGTTTTTACTGCAGCAGACCTGCATATTAAGGGGACAGAAAAATTCTGTACACACTTATACAAGGCGGGATGGGAGGTTGCTGAGGCTGAAGTCCAAGGATCAGGAATGGATGAACAAATTCAGTTCATCAAATAAGCAGCAGCATAGTTGGAGAAGCCATGCAGCCTTCTGTATACTTAATGTTCTTCCAAGCATAAGCAAGCTCCTAGTTCCTCCATATTATTAACAGAGTGCACAAAAATTTAACAAGTACAATTTTGAAACTAAACTCATCAATGTTTGCTGAATTGAGGGTGATACAAAGATGTTAGCACAGGTCTGCTCAGTGCAAAAAACACTAACAGTCTACTACGAGCTGGATTTCCCCCCCCCCGCTTATTCACAGTGAATATATTTTCATCAGTCTCTCACCTAATAGAGGATTTTAAGAACATTATTCATATACGCAAATATTTCCTCAGAGCAGCTGCAACAGTACATAGGTGCTAGAGAAGTACATTTTCCCCAGAAAAATACATGTAACTAAATAATGATAAATTCTAAAAGAGCACCCTAATCCATTTTGTAGTCACAAGTTGTGCTGACCAATGTTTTTTCCCCTCACATTCACCACATACATAAAAAGTTTCTCCTCCTAAAAGGCAAATTAATTTAAGCTTATGTGATCATCAAACTGTGTTTTAGGAGAATATGGATGCTAATGTTATAAATAAAATTTAAACCACACATATCTTACTAGTTTACCTATTATAGAACAAAGGAACCATAAACAGGAGTCACCGCTGCATAATATATATTTGCCCATATATGCAATGTGTGTCAAATGTGTTTTTCTTTGAATGATTATGTTTACAGATTTATATCAGTGAAAGATGAAAAACATTTCCAGTGAGCTCAATTCTACTTCCCTGAGAAAAAAAAAAACAAAAACAAGAAACAGCACCAGCTGCTTGGCAGGACTCTGCTAGAATGATAACATGGTCTCTGAGCGCTCTTGTTCAAGCAATGGAATTAATTACTGATGAATACTAACACAGCAATAGCACTGACAACTGCATCATCTATACTGTGTAGCAGACAAGCTGTTTGCTCATGGTGGTCACTGCTTTAATACAGAGCTTCTCCAGAATTATTTTTGCATTTATTGTACTTCTAGAGTAATATCTGAAATAACTAGTCGACTGTGTCTAAAACTATGAAACATTTACATCTAGCAAAGATTTATTAGTAAGGAGAATTTGATGTAGCAATAGCATGCAAACTCATTATTAAATCTACCTGAAACTAAGCACAGAAAAAACATTTCCTTAAATAATATCCACCCACTAACTTGGGTCAATAGTCAGTAGTAATACAGTCATAATTAGAAAATTAGTATGAACGGGTTCTATAGTTCATTTTGCAAAATTCTCACCACCCTCTGCTTTAAGAGACGGCTGTTTGTAAAAAAATGACACTTATTTCTAAGAGAATGGAGAATGATCAATCCGAACAAAAAACATTAACAAGGGAAGGGGACAAAGGACGCTCTTAAACAGCTGAGAAGAGTGGAAGAACAGAAAAGAGCTAAAATTATGCAATAATATTTACATAAAAAGTGACAAAGGAAAAACTGCAGCCAATAAAGACCCCAATCCCACCCCCCCCCAAAAAAAACCCAACAAAACCGAACCAAAAAACACCACACCAAAAACCTCAACCACAAGCTCTGCTGTAATTGTGTGATTGTATAAGTATCTACACTTTTTTGGATAACGTTCCAGATTTGTTGGTCTGGAAATTTGGATGGGAATCTCATGAGAACAAGCTTTCTGATGATATTTTAGATACTCCCAGGTTATAAGCCTGCCAGAAATAATGCAAGAGCAGCCTTTTTCCATAGTATTTTGGTAGATTCCAATTCCAGCAAAAGAGTAGGAAATGCAGAGGTGTGTGAACTTTAAAGAGAGAATGATCAGTAATAAAACTCTCTTTCCCCATTCCTCACCAATAAGGTACAGACTGAATTTTGGGAAAGACATAAGAGGACTCTGATTTCATTTGAATCACTTCACCCTTTTCTAGTTTTGAAAAAAGTATTAGTTGGTGCTATTTAAAACAAAGACCTGACAGGAGTCACAGCTTTATTCAGTCTGTTACCAAATAGTTTTCTAATAAAGATCAAGGATTTCTGTGTCTTGAGCATTGTGTTGTGCCTTCACACACAGGATTCCTGTAGCTTACAGATATAGCTGGTAAATAAAACAGGATGTTACAAAGGTTACCTTCCTTCCACAAAACAAGGAAAATTGTTATTTCATTGAAAGACTGTGAAAAGGCATCTTCCATCACTAACAAGGATAACATGCTTGGTACATTTTGAAAGAAAAAAAACAAACCCAACAACTCTGATTTTGTGTTAGGTATCCCTTAACACTGGCTACAAAAATACAGGTATTCCTGCAAATGATCACATAAATAAAATTACTGCACTTATATCTTGCACTTCTTTGAAGAGATGCAACTTAGAAACAGGTCTTCTGATAACCATGCTCTCATGCAATCAGGATAAAGTAAGTCAAAAGGTCTACTGGGGAAGAAGGTTTCTGGCTCAATCATCCTTTGTATTATCCATATAGGTTTGTTGAGCAAGGATTATTCTATGCTTTGTTTTATTACAACATATACTCTCAGGCTATAAGTGGAAAACACAGTAAGTTCTTCCAGAGGGTTGCAGAGAAGTGAGAATCCTTATCCTAAAGATCTGGAATAGAGACAGCTTCAGAAAGGTGGCAGTCCAAGACTCTCAGAGCACAGAAAAAGAAATTAAGATATATTTGGTCGCTCCACAGAGATTATGCTAGATGAAAGAAAGTCCATAGGATCAGACAGAACACAAAGGAAATGAGAATGAAAAGAATTACACTTCAATCTCTCTTTTGCTGTTTTTAGCTACAAAACAAGGTGTAAATACTGGCAAATTCACAGGAGCAGCACTGTTTTCTCTTTGAAAGCTGAGGTTCTCCAACAGTGGGGCAGGAAATGCAGTTGAATCTCTTCAAACAGACGGCAGTTGCTTGATAACTTGGTGACCTTCCTGTTAAGCCCAGAGGGCCACAAACACAGAGAATCCATATGACCCATGACATCTTCAAACACTGGAAGTTGTTACCAAGTGTCCAATGTCAGGAAACAACTGTCTGTCTGTGACAAGCTGAGTTCATCCCCCTCTGTGGGACTGGAACTCATTTATTTTTTACTGGAGTATGGTTACGATCTCTCTCTTGAGAGAGTCAAGAGAAAGATTTTCAGCAATCCATTGCAGGTTACCTCATTGGAAACCCAACAGAAATAATTTTTAACCACACTTGTGGTCCCCTTCCTGGCATGACATACACCCGAGAAACCTAGTGCCCTTTCAAATGGTCACCCTCTAAGAAAACCCAGATGATTTAAAAAATCACCACATGCAATCCTTTTGACATGTTCAACGCTCTAAGCATTTAAGTGTTCACTTTAAAAAGTTACACATGGATTCTGGAAATCCACATGTACTTCTTGGAGCTTTTTCAGTTTAAAAAACTGCTTATATCCACGCACGTAAGATCACGTGGTGTTTTAGGAGGAATATATTAACAATTGTGCTGTAGTTAATGTAACAGAAATATTGCTGATTGGCATTAATTAGTTGCTTTATTTTTACATTAAGCAGTGCAAACTCCCCTTCCTATACCAAGGGATGTATCAATAGTCTTTGTTAAAAGGATACGAATAACATTAGGCATGGTAAATAATTACTGAGAACCCTCTATGTCTCATCTTTCAAAAGGAGTAGTGGTTTGGCCCCAGTGGACAAAAAACATTTTCTCCAACACATACTTTGTCTTCAACATTTTCTTGCCGGATGCTAGCTTTTTTTTCCCCATTTATAACTCCCTTTAAATGGTTGCTGGTTTTGCAAACCCTTGGCCTTGTTTTGTGCTCTGCATATCACCCATATAGTTTCACTAAGTATGTGGAAATGTCTAAGTACACTACTTGTGACTTCAAGTATTTTGTAGGATTGAAGACTCAAAAGCCAAATGGAGTCAGAGAGTTGAAGAAAAACAGTTGGTCTCTAACACTTCTAATGAGCCATTTGTCAAACTGGACAAAAGCTGTACACTTTGGAAAAGCTTTTGATGAGCAGCATTCATTCAAATCTCATCCACTGACACTTCATGTCACTCAATACCTTTCTTATTCTGCAAGAACCAGACTCACATGTAGATTCCTGCAGTGGCGGATTTGGGGGGTGGGTTTTGCCGGGTTTTTTTGGACTGGGCGGTTTTAATCTCGGTGAAAGCGGCGGGTGTCGAGGAGAAGTTAACGCACCTGCTTGATTTTCACGCGGGTGCGTGAGCGGTTCAGCGGCTTGGGAGAAATGGGGGTTTGGGACAGGTAATCGGGTTTCTCCCACGATTTTCTAGTCTTCAGCCGGTTGATTGAAATGCGAGCCCTACCCGGCGAGGTGGCCTCTGCCTTTGTATTGCTTCGGGCAAAAAACACGTAGGCTTTATGAGAATGTTTGTCAAACCTTACGGTGAATAGGGACTAGTGGGGACGCTTTTTTCTGTTTCTTGTTTTGTTTCCGTGTACGTTCTTCGTAGCCCTTGCTTTTCAGCAACTTCTGTGTAAATTACAAGCTGCAGCAAGCTTTAGGACTTGTCGAAAACAAAAGTGAAGCTGCTTGTCTTGAAAAGAGTAAGGAAATGCAAGCGTAAATGGTTAAAAATATCTCGTGGGTCTGGAAACTCCTATGTCTCTGTGAAGCGGATCGTTTCCGTGATCCTGATTGCGATGTGGGCTCAGGAAAGCCGGTGCCACCACAAGAGTGAGTGTGGGAGTGAGACATTTGAGGACTGGGCTGTCCTTTATAGCTGCACAGGTTTTATGTAAGATTAAAATGATATCTGGGTGTCCGTATGGTCATACGCTTCCTTAGGCTCGCATTCTCCTAGCATTTGAATACTTCACAGTTGTATCATTTTCAGATCTTATTAATTATTTTTGTCAATCTTTTCTTTCACATATTCACATCTTTCTACAGCTTCCTACTTTACTCTGATTTTTAAATTTTTTTTTAATGTGTCCACCAACACAGGATGTCACACTTGTATCCGAGACTTAAAACGAGTCTGTAGTTGTACTCTTTAAACTTGAGCAGCTTCAGCTTTTTTTTGTCTCATTGCTGATATTTTCTAGTATAGGAGAAATATCTCCTGCCCAAACAGGGAGCTGATTTTTTCAAAGACATCCTCTAAAATCTGGCTTTTCATAGCAACAGGAGATGCTTTTTGGTGAAGACTTAGTTGCAGTCTAGCTGCTGGACCCACAGGTGGTTTTCACTAACCTGCAACTCATAGTAGGTACGGTTTGTTGATTGCTTTAAGCTGTCTGGTCACTGCCTTTGGCTGATGGCTTATATTTATCCTCACCCTTGCATCAGCGCAGAGGTCTGTATGGTTATCTGGGGAGCCCTTTCTGGGAAGTAATGCAGCTGAAATAATGTTTGTTTATATGTTTTTGCTAGGCAGGTTCTCAGATAGGCTGGTTCCTTTGTGCGCGTCTCTGCAGCTACATGAATGCTTGTGCCGTCATGCCGTCATACCAGGGACATGGTAGGAGGTGGAAGGTGACAAGGAGGATGGGGCTGTCTCCCTTCAGTGACAGCACAGTCTTGCATTGGATTTGAATAGCTGCACTGTGGTAGCTTTACAGTGTAGTGAGCGTGGCAAGTTATTCTCTTCAGGGCTAACTTGGCCAAAGTTTTTCTGAGAAGACGAACTCTTGAGTTCATGGTTCCCAAACTGTTTTTCCTGTACGCTTTTCCAAGTAATTTTTATCATCTTTTGTCAAGTTGTACCAGCTGGATTCTGCTCTTCTTCGTAGTCCTGTTTTTGAAAGTTTGTGTCCCTGCTGCTGAGCACGTGCTGTGGCTGCTGCCTTTTTGCTACCTCCTGTCCTTCCCTGGGAGAGATGTGCCTTACATTTGGGAAACACTACAGTGAAGGATGTAGAAATATGAAGGCAAGGTAGAGACGATAAGGGAAAAGAGAGTAAAGTGGTTGAATTATGTATTGACACTGGGGTTTTTTGACTGCTTGTATTACCTGCTTGCCTTCAGCAAGATTTCAGTGTATACAAATGGCAGGCAGATCAGTCTTGGTATTCAGTTCTTGTTACGGTCAGAGTGTTTTTGCGTTTCAGATTCAGACAGTGAAACAGAATCACAGGTTTGGATTAATGAAATGTTGCACAGTTAAAACTGTGAGTTACTCTTTTGTTTTTATTGCAATTGTGGTTTCAGTTAGCCTGTCAGCACAATGTGTGAAGTTCCTTTTACCTGTACCATTTACTCCAGTGAATAGGTAAGCTTTGAGGATTTGTCTGCCTGGGGGAACTATTACAGAAAAAGGTGGTTTGTGGGTTTACAAGTGTAGCTTAATAGTCACTTGTATGAGTGTTTACTCTGGAATAAGCTGTTGACAGCTAGCAGGGATTGTTCTGCTTTACCAAACTCTTGGGTTTTGTGTCATCTCTGATGTGATCTATTCTGAGGATCTGGGTAACCCTCAGTTTAGAGGGCTGTTAGGTACATGTGTCGTGTTTGCATCGGCTGGAGAAAAGCGGGTGCCAAGGGTATTTGGGGGGAATTGGAGAACAATGTGTCTCTACCAGCTACACCTATCGAGCATATGACTGTTGATGTGGTGTTCTCTCTCTCCCAGCTGGGGCTGTGGGTCTTTGGAGTACTAACACCTGAACGTGTGTGTGTATCCTACTAGTTGTCTTCAACTCACGCTGGCTGGTTTGCTTTATCCCCTTTTCACCAAAGCAGGGAACTCGCAAAGGGGAACAGTTTGTTCCTTTGCTTCCAGTCAGCTTTGTAGCTGGCTGTACGGTCCAAGCCTTTCATTCACCAAATCCCCTTTTCCTTCATTATGTCAAAAGTTCACTTGCGTGAAGGAACATCCGTTTCAGCAGTAAAGTTAGATGGTTTAGACAGCAGCTTTAATAGTTACCAGTCGTATTTGTAACCACGCTGGCAAGACAGCCTCAGGACTCAGTAACCATGAGGTGATGTTTAGTTGTGATGTTTTGAAGCAGTGTTCTGATCAGAAGGATGCAGGTAGAGTTTTGACAGTATAAAGTAGATTCTTTTACAGGTTTGTCTTTACTATGAATGGCTATTTTACATTTTTGTCTTACAAGCTTGTCCAGCTGCTTCTGGATAATGCTTTAAGATCTCTCTATTTAAAAGCAGTCACAATTTAAACAGCAAATATATCTGCAATCTGTAACAATTAAGTACAGTTTTCCCTCAGAGCAGAAGACTTGTCTTTTTCATCACATTTGTAAACATTTAGATTAATCTTTATGTAATCAAAACTGCTCTAATATTTAGGTAAAGGTCTGTGTAGTGTTGGTCTTACTGAGTTTGTGATTGTCTTTTTTTTTTTTTTTTTGTTTAATAATTGTGCTTGTAACAGTGAATGTTGTTTATTAAAAGAAATGGAAAGATATGACAAATTCCACTGGGCCAAGTTAGACTTACCATAACTGAAGTGCCAGATCCTGATGTCCTCATCCACATTGCTTTGTTCCAGCTTAAGAACACGTTGCAATTACAGTAAGGACAGCACAGGGATAAATCATATTCATAAATTTTTTTTATATTCAAATCTGGTCATAAATTTGAGAGCAGACTAGGACAGTAGTGACAAGCTGTAGTTTGTCTTACTGTAGATGAATTTAAACTTCTCTCACGATGTAATCAGCTCTATGTGTATTTTAGGATTGCTATAAATCTCTCTAATCAGAAATTTTGTATCTCCCGGTAGCTTGTCTCTTTGAAATATTAAAAAGTTGATCCTTGTTCTCTTACCTGGCTAGATTATTTCTTTTTCTTAAATCTGATTAATCTTCTTCTTAAGCTGAGCAGGAAGAGTAAGAGGAAGATCTTGAAGATAAAATAAAATCCAGGAGAGAATATTCTTAATCAAATTCTTATGAATTAATAAATCTGCACCTAAAGTATCATATTTGAAGATCTATTTTCAATGGTTTCAAAAGAGGCTGTAGATTAAAAGTGAACAGTTTAGTTATATCAAAAGAGATATCACTCCCAGATACTTAAACCTTTTACAAGGCTGTTACATTAAAAATCTGTTAGGTTTATGAGGATGTAATGGTGAAGCTGCTGGCATAGTGGTATGCAGATGAAAACTGAATGGCTTTCGAAGCCATCGGAAGAAGATCATACTTATTTTGCTTTACCTTGAAGACAGAAAATAAGATCTGCGACGGGCAATTTTATTTTCCATATCACAGAGCTGTAAGCCTTTGATATCTTCTGAGTCACAGTTAGCTCTGGCAAGAGGTTTGATGAAAGATCAAGTAGAACACAAGGCAAGCTTCTTGTCCCATTGTCTGATGTAAACCAGAATGAATACTCTTCTTTTACAGTTGTAGGTCTTGGTTGCCCAGAGTAACATTATTAGAACTGTAAGGTACAGTGCAGCGTTTGCACCTGTCAATTAGTTTCTGCTAAAACCATGTGATTTTTTGTGCTTGTGTTCTAGAAAGTTCAGTAAAGGAAGCAAACAGTGGTCAAGATTTCATCTCTCAGGATTTGACTTGTTTGCATGAATAGTATAAGATAGATGTGAATTAGCAGAAATTTCACCCCTTTTAAAGAAGTGAAATAGAGGGACTTAATGTTAATTATTTCAAAATGACTTCACAAAATTGCCCTGAAACAATTTCATATACCTATAACTGTGGAAAATATAAATACCGAATAAAGACTTATTTTGCTGAGAAGTTTTAATTTTTGCCTTTTAAGACTGGGATAAGTTAAGATAGTTCTACTGCTACTCTAAGCAGGAAAATTGTAAGGAAGTTGATGGTACAATCTGCAAGGTTTTTTGGGGTTTTTTTTTTTTAACTTTTGAATCTGATAGTTTGAGCTCTGTATGAGAGGTGTGGGGAACTCATTAAATGAGTAGTGGGCAGCAAGTCTGCAAATAGAAGTTCAGAGTGAGTGCTTGATGTTGGTTCATCAGCTGCCGGTAAGTTTCATGTGAATGAGAAAACCAGCAATATCACATTTTTCCCATGTGTCTCGTGCAATACTGTGATCATAGCCTTTACATAATAACATGACACTCATTTGTTTAATTTCATTTCATGCCAAGCTATTCAAAAGTACACTTCATTCCAACTTTGCGATATGTTGTAACTCTTTCCAGTCAGAATTTCTCTGAAAATCATTTGACTTTTTCTTGATCAGCTCATGTCTCTTCCATCACTGATACTATTGGTGTTTAATTCAGTGGTTTACATGTTTGGCTGATGATATTGCTTTGAAAGGGAGAAAGAATGCTGAGAGAGAACGCCGAGTTGCTCACAATCGCAGTAAGAGCGTTGCTAATAGCCTTTTGACCAAACTAAAAAAAACCCAAACAAACAAAAAACCACCAACAACAAAACCCCAAATAAAACACAAAAAACAAACCCTAAATGTAAGGTGAAGAAACAAAATTGAACATGGTTGCTAATCCACCTTGCAGAGGAGCCAGTCTCCGAAACGCTCACCAGTGTTTCAAAACGGCTTGCTTTGATAGCTTGAGAGAAGGGGATGAGGTTTTTCACGTAGGTGTTATAGTGCCAACTCCAGTCTCTGCTCTGGGGCTGATTAGAGAGACTGTTCTCCTCACCTAGATGGTTGCTTGCTGCTGATGTGACAGCATAGGCAAAATAATCTGGGATTATTTATTACTTCCAACTCAGCTGAAATTTTTTTTCTTTGTACTTCTGGGTTTACCTTGTATGGCCTGCTGTAAGTGTTCAAGCATTTCATAGCAGTACAGGACCATAGATGGCTATAGGTGGTTTAGGGCAATTAGTAAACTTGAGGCAAATTTATATCTGCACTGCGGCCTGAGTTTCATGTTCATTAGGCAGTAGAAGCAGCACTGATGTAGAAGAACTGAAGCATTAGGGTCAAAAGTTTACTTATTTTTGAAAGTGGAAGGGTAAGGACTGGGTTTTACTTAGAATTTCAAATATATCCACAGACAAATTCAGTGGTAGGAGTTGAAAAGTTCAGGGGTTTGAGCATCTTGTTGCCATTTTGATAGTCATGAGGAAAAGTAAGACATGTACCCAAAGTGGAGAGTCAGCTGGTAGGATCTGAAAGGATCTCCTTTCTTTGTGTAGAGGAATCTGGGAAAAGTCCTCTTTCTAGTTAAATCTCCTTGTCCTTTGCTCACCAGGATGTGCTGATATACTTTGGGGAGGCTTGTCACGTCATCAGCCATGCTCCAATATTTCATCAGCCATAGTTGAATCACTTTTACTGTCCTGCCTCCTCCAGTTGTGTGTGTGACTTAAATACCAGATTGCAGAGGTGTGAGTTTGTTTGGATGTGTTAATCTGGGGCACTAGGTGTTTAAAGTAGAAAGATTTTGATTCTTCTTGGTTATCATGTTAAAGTTATAGCATCATATTATAAACTTTGAAGTCCCTTTGCTAGATTTCGAGGGAGTCAGTATGATCTTGGCAGTAAAAGGAATTGCTTTCTTGAATAATATGAGATATGGAAACATCTTGTTTATAATACATGCTGATCAACAGAAATGAACCAACTCTGCCATAATGTATCGTAATATCTTCTAGGTGTGCTAGTTTATAAACAACTTTAAAAAAAGAAAAAGAAGGCAGCGCCATTTTAATGGCGTAAGCATGCATCTTCATGTAATTCTGTGGGTAGCTTGTTGCTATCTTTTTTTGCTACTGCCCTTGAAAAAAATAAACTTTTATGAGTCTGTACATTAATACCTCTTGTTTATTTGTGATAATTCTCTAATCAAGTACTGAAATATTTGTTTCAACTGTATTCACAGGCTAAAGAGTGCAATGGCGTCAAGGCTCCAATTGATACTAGCAAACCTAACCCTAACGAGGTGGAGTTTGATAACCTATATTTGGATATGAATGGTATAATTCACCCTTGTACGCATCCAGAAGACAAGTAAGGTGTTTTTTTGTCTCTTTACAAATAGGATTTATTGATAGCATTTCAGATGTTAAATTGAATGCTCTACGTTTTAGGCCAGCACCCAAAAATGAAGATGAAATGATGGTTGCGATTTTTGAGTATATTGACAGGATCTTCAACATTGTAAGACCAAGGCGACTTCTTTACATGGCTATAGATGGAGTAGTAAGTATTGATATGCTTATTTATTGATATGCAGCCAGTAATGGCTGTTTGTAAAATTAGGGTAGATGCCATCTGCTCTCATAAGATCCTTTGGGAAATAGTTTTCTAACATGAGAAACTACAGGTAAAATAAACTGTTAATTTAGTTTTGGTGAGGGTAATTAAAAGTATTCATGGGTTTTGTTGTCCACAGCATTGTATGAGCTGGCTAATGTCTACTGCAGTCTGAACTTTGCTTCTGCAAGACAGTAACATTCTGAAACTACTTATGTTCCTCTGTTTTGTGGCTTTAGTAATTATTTATGCCACAGGCAGGGAAAGACCAGAAAACTGTTTAAGCAGGTGCACTTAAAATGGGCAGTGACTTAGTTGTGCTGCAGAATATTTCACAGGCTAGTCTTAAGGGATATTTGAGGCTGAAAGCTTGTCTTCCTCCATACCTGATCCTCATCTCCCCTTGGTACATCAGTTAGTCTAGTGAAAGATACCACCTTTTCTCAATAACTTTGCTTTACTGAGTATTTCTCTATCCACATTGCGTAGTATTGCTGGGAGATGCCAAAACAGCCTAGCAGAGATTCCTGGTAGGTCTCTTAAGCTTTGGCTGTTTTTCTAGGCTTTTCAGTTTCTCAAAGGTAAAATTAGTATCATTAAGTAAAAAGATTTTTTAACCTTAATTCAAGTGCAGGAATTCCTAACATATGTGTGTATTGTGTTGGTTTTGAATGGATAAATATCAGAGATGTAATTATAAATACAGTCCACTGCACTCCTCTCCCAGTATCCCTAGCCATGCACCTAAACAAAAGTCGGTAAGGCTGAATATGGGAATATTCAGTGAATGCAGCATACGTATGGCCCAAAATGCAACAGAATAGAGAGGAATATGACAGAATAGAGAGGGAAAAGATTCAATGCCAGTCATTCTGCATTGTGAGAGAAGCACTTTATATAGAAGCAATTGCAACTAAATGTTGACATAGCCTTTTGAAACCCCCAACATACCTGCCATAAGTAATAGCTAACTACTGTCTGCTGTAGTCTTTTTGTTTTCAAGAGAGTTATAAATACAATTGTAGGAGTTTCTTGTTGGAGAAAGGGTATGTAATAAATAATGGTTTCAGATACATGTCACTTCATTTATATTGCAAGGGAAACTTTGAATCCTTGAGCATTGTGGATTTCTGAGGTGGGGGTACAGCTGTGCATGCTGCTGGCCTAACGCATGGAGAAGCTTAAGAGACCTATTCAGAAACATGTCCAGCTCCCAGTGCTGCCATATGAGAGCTAGTGGTGACAGGAGGGAGGGACAACAAATTCTTCTTTCAGTTACAGTTTAGACCGATGTCTTGTTAAATGCTTGGATAACTACAGACTGGCCAATTTCAAAAGACTTGTCTTGGCTACCAAAAACAACTAGCAGAAAGGAAATGATTGTCCAGATGCAGTAACTGAACCAAGCATTATGATGCCTTTTTTAGGCTCCACGTGCAAAAATGAATCAACAGCGGTCAAGAAGATTCAGAGCATCAAAGGAGGGCATGGAAGCTGCTGAAGAGAAGCAAAAAATAAGACAAGAAATTCTGGCAAAAGGTAGAACTGTGACCATGTCTCAGGTTTCTCAAGTGAGAGTCAACTTGTTTTGAATACTTCAGTGAGGTTTAGAAAAGAGATGTCTTGCTTAGTGGGTATTTGTCTGTGCATTACTAGGAGGAGGGGATAGCAAGCCTACAGAAGGATGGATCTGTGTTTTCCAGAGTTCAGAACTAAGATAAAACAAAATGTCACTCTTTTCTTCTTCTGTCTCCTGCCTGAAATGGATTTGTATTGAATACTCTTAATTCCTTTGGAAAAAAATTGAAAAGAGCAGAGATAAATGTAGTACTGGGAAACTAACCAAAACTCTTATGGAAGGAAGTAGAAATTTGTAGGGCTTGTTGAAAGGAGAGTTGAGGCTTAAAAGCAGGGATCAAATGAAAATAACGTGCAGAGGAATAATGAACCGCAGGCAAGGGTAGTTACTTGACAGTGGAAACTCTAAACTCAGTGAGGACACAAAGTCAGTGCAACTTCCTAAGGGTGACAGTGACATGACTCGAGTGAAAGGAGTGTGTGTAGCTGAAGCATGCTGTCTGGGCTGGAGAAATTAATTCAGGTGACTGTGTAGGAGGAATGAATATTGCAGCCCAAGTGAGAGGGCCGTTGTGTAACCTAGTTAGGGATTAAAAAGGGATGACAAAGACTTTTTTAACATTTCTTCCTGTAGCATTTCTAGACTAAGAAGACCCTTTATGAAGCTCAGAGATGAGAGAAGTTGGTGTAACCCTGTGTTTGAGCCCAAGTGAATAGATAGTGGAAACATAGGGGAGAATATGTAAGAAAATAATTATTTCCTAATGTTTTATCTCATGTAGCAAGCTTAGTTTCTTTGAGATTTCTTTCACAGTCTTTTGACAGAATAGGTAGTGAAATCACTTTCCTGAAGTAATGTTTGTAAATGTACTAACACCTTATATTAAGATGGAGATAATATAATGGTAAGAGCTGTTTTAGTTTTGTTGGTTTGGGGTTTGTTTTTTTGTTTTGTTTTTAACGAACTAATTTTCAATAAGTGCTAGTTGTTACCAGGGGAGCCATCTGGGTTTGTCATGCAAAAATGTTTTTAATGTTCTAATGTATTTTACTTCTGTTAAATGTTTTTATTGCTCTAGGTGGCATTCTTCCTCCAGAAGAAGTGAAAGAGAGGTTTGACAGCAACTGTATTACCCCAGTAAGTAATGGTGTGCTTTAACCAGCAATTGCCAGTGTCTGAATGAAGGCTTAATTTATCTTCTTATGTCACTTTTTAGGGAACTGAGTTTATGGACAATCTTGCTAAATGTCTCCGCTATTACATTGCTGACCGTTTGAACAGTGACCCAGGGTGGAAGAATTTGACAGTAAGTTTCACAGTTTCATACTTCAGGAAAATTAAGGTGATCTATTAGGCTGGGTTGAGATATGATTGAAAAATATAAATTTAACTGATTTGTCTCATCTTCTGGCATTGTGCTGTTATTAATAGTGGACGACCAACTTGCACATTCTGCTGGGACTTCAGAGATACATTTCATTCTAATAACTCAATCTAACAGCACCATTTGTTTTGATTTCATTTAAGAGCAATGAAAAGCTTTGATAGTAGAAGCGACAATTTGATATAATGGGAGACAGAGTTTTAGGAATAGTTTTTCTTCTTTTGGAGAAAAGTGTCAAGATACATTGTATATGTATTCTTTTCACTATTTCTTTTTTAACTCGTTTGCTACCTCAGGTAGGCTGCATTTTCTCTGTTATTCTAATGATGGATGACAATAGAGAACAGGCAGCTTTCTTGCCTTTCTGGACTTTGAAATTCTCTCTTCCTGTTCTTCAACCACGCTACTCCCACTGAGTTTTGTTTCTGGCAACACTGTGTGTTTGCTCTGTACAAGAGGGCAGAATAGTCAGTCTTCTCAGATGCAGCTGTCTGTTTTATTTTCCGTAAGTTGACTGTTATAGTGGTCTAATTAGAGGGCAGTTGACTCTGCTTACAACTCATGTCTGATGGAGGGAATTATAAACGCTAATGCTCATCTGGACATCAGTGTAAGAAAGTGTATAATGTGCTAATGTATCAGCGTATCTATGCGTTTAGAAGATCTAAAGGGAAGCGGGCATATGTCTGCTTTATCTGTTAGTTCTCTAGTGCATATTTCAATTGCCCTGATATTTGAAGTTTCCTGATAAATTATGTTACTTAATGATGTGATAATTTCAGTGGTATTTGAATCAATGTCAGCTTCATCCTAGAATTAGTAGAAGAAAATGAAGGTCTATTCATTGGTTCCAAACTCATTAATTAATTTCATTTTGAATCATAATATTTTAGTTAAAACTACAGATTAAAATTTCAAGTATTCATAAGTCAGATTCAATGTATGAACTACATAAGTTGTTTTTTTGCTGTGGTAGCATAAATTGTTTACATAATTTAAATGTTTCACAGGTTATTTTGTCTGATGCTAGTGCTCCTGGTGAAGGTGAACATAAAATCATGGATTACATTAGAAGACAAAGAGGTAAAATTCAAATAAATGTGAACATTTTGTTTTAAATTAAGGTATGGCCAGTAGTAATTTATTTTACGTTACTTTGGTTGACTAAACATAATTTTCTTTCATATAGCTCAACCAAACCATGACCCAAACACTCATCATTGTCTGTGTGGGGCTGATGGTGAGTTCTCTTTTGCTAGCAATATGTCCTGTTAAGCTTTCTTGTGCTGTTTTGTTTGAGTTGGCTGTAGTTTTTAGGGTTTCACTTGTATTTGTGGAAATAATCAAGTGGTGTGTTAGTTTTTGAAAGTTCTGTGTAATATATGGGGAAAGATCTAGCACTGTCCATAGCTGAAGGGCTGACTTTCACATAGTTGTGCTGTCTGTGTAGTTTGTGGGTAAGCACATCTACGTGTTCACACTTGGTTAAGGTAGAATGTACTTTCCTTTTAAACTTTTTTTTTTTTTTTTTAAAGCTTAGTAGTATTTGTCCTTCATTATATTTTATTATTCTCTTTTGATTGACAGCTGATCTGATCATGCTTGGGTTAGCTACACATGAACCAAACTTCACTATAATTAGGGAAGAGTTTAAACCGAATAAACCCAAGCCATGTGCTCTTTGTAACCAGATGGGTCATGAGGTTAAGGATTGCCAAGGTTTGCCCAGAGAAAAACAAGGCAAGGTAAGAATTTTGCTATTTCTAGAAATTCTTTTTGTCTGTAAGCTAATTTATGTTTTAATGAGATCCTCAAATTGTTCTTGCTGTTGGTTTTGGCTGAAACAGAATGGAAATTATATTATTGGAATTACCTAGCTTTCCTCTCACATTAATAAGTAAAAATTGTACTTCTGTAGCACCAAAATATTATGCCAAACCTAACATCCTCACCTGTGGTGTATTGTTTTGTTTTTTTCACTGGTGAGTGAAAATGATCAGTAACTTAACGGACATGGAAAGTAGTAAAATGCATGCTTGGCATAAGAACTTGACAAACTGTACTTGTATACCTCTTACCTCCTCTCAGAGTAAGCCTTTAAAATTGAGTTGAGAAACTTTAAGGTGAGCTTGGATGTCATGCAACTCTTTCCTTTTATTTTAGCATGATCAGTTTGCAGACAGTCTTCCTATTGCTGAACAAGAATTTATCTTCATCCGATTATGTGTTTTGCGAGAGGTATGTTGAAGCAGTGACTATGTCTCCTTTATATAAATAATACTTTTAAACTCCATACGCAGTGTTTTCTAATGTCCTTTTTCTTTTGTGCGTGTGTTGCAGTATTTGGAAAGAGAACTCACTATGGCCAGTTTGCCTTTCACTTTTGATTTTGAAAGAAGTGTTGATGACTGGGTCTTTATGTGCTTCTTTGTGGGAAATGACTTTCTTCCTCATCTGCCATCTTTGGAGATCAGGTAGATGAGAATATATGCTTTCTTTTCCTGCAAGTATACCTACTGTGGTTTTAAATTATAAGAATCTCATGCTTTTGTTTGTCTGTTTTTAGGGAGGGAGCAATTGATCGCTTGGTTAACATATATAAAAATGTGGTGCACAAAACTGGGGTAAATTTTTTTTTTTTGCTTTTTCTTTAAAAATATCTGGGTGTTTGCTACAAAAATAGGCTTGGTTTTTAACTATATTATTTTCTGATTTGCAGGGATACCTCACAGAAAGTGGTTTTGTCAACCTACAGCGGGTCCAGATGATCATGTTAGCTGTTGGAGAAGTTGAAGATAGTATTTTCAAAAAGAGGAAAGATGATGATGTAATTTTTTTTGTTTACATTCTTGGAGTTTGGTTTTAATCACATGTGTTACTGCTAGACTGTGACACTCCTTTATACAGAATAAGGAAAAAAACCAAACTTTGTATTTTTTTGTTATAATCTCTAGTGATTTCCTCCATACTCAGAAAAGAATTGCTTGTTTCCAGTTGATTTTCTTTTCCTGGACTGCAAGGCCTGTTTTTCTGATTGTTATCCGAAGTAACAGCAAAATGAAAACTGTATGTGAGTTCTGTTACTGCCTACAGCTTTTTGAATAGCCACTATGAAAACTGAAGAAGGAATTGTTTTGTAATTTGCTGCAACTTGTGGAAGTGCAAGCCATGACCAGGGGTGAAATACTAAATTTGAATTCCAAGTGCATTCTTGCTGTGTAGTACCTCCTGCCATTTGAAATGTATCCATAAATTGTTGTTCTTCTGGTCTGTCTCTGCAGTTTGTGCAGTTTTTTGCAGAAATATTCCAGTTTTTTCATTAAGTACAGGGGATAAAACACCTTTGAGTGAAAGAGCAGAATTGTGTTTACTTTCCAATCAAAAAAATACTGTGCTGGTACTGGCAAAATGTTTTGTTTATAATTGCTGCAGCCTGCACCTTTCTTGAAGTGGAAATGACAATTTGAAGTTCAAGTTTTCAGTTTCCACGGCCCAAGAATAAGAAATATCTTTCCTTGAGCCTCTTCTTTTCCTGTTTCTAGGACTTTAATGTGTCTCCTACTTTTTTTTTTTTTTTGGTGGCTGTTCCAGTGCAGGCAAGGAGCTTGTGTCCTTTGACACTGCTGTGACCTTGAAGTAAGGCTATAACTAAACTTAGTAGGTGATATAGGCCATTACTGAAATTGTGGAGCTTTGAATACACAGCTACTTTTTCACCCATAGGTTTTCAGGGTAGGATAGAAAATTGTATCCCACTTTTCTTGTGTCTGTAAATCCAATGGCTGACCTATGTCTTATTCAGAACATTACCTTAAAAACCCTATGGCTTTCTGGTCAGTAGAGGATTACAGTGAAATATTTTTCCAAGAAATCTGTATGCTTGACTGACTTTATTTCTCGTTATTCTCTATTTAGGATAACTTTAAAAGACGGCAGAAAGAAAAAAGAAAAAGAATGAAGGTAAATTAATTCCTTTCACAATGCAAAAACTAGCAAGAATTAAAATGTATACTGCAGCTTTCAGCAGATGTGTTGGTTGAAACTGCAGTTGTAATCATGGTATTTTCTGGCCTGTATCATGGTATTTTCTGGCCTGTGTGTAAACTATTTTAAAGGGTTTTTTCATGGCTTTTTGTAGACTGGAGCTTTGAAAGAAGGAATTGCATATTAAAGGTTTCTTAAAAAGGAAAGGAGAGAGAGCGTTGAATGTGCTGCATGATAGGTGTATGCTGTATCCCTCAAATCTACACAAATCTGCACTTTCATGACTATTTAGTGATGCTTCAGCATGGTCACTGTACAGGAATTGCTTTTCCATGCATTGACACAAGTTTTCTCAGCAATTGTGTTGCTGAGGGCAATGGAGTTTAGCATAAGAGTTTAGGTTTAAATATATATACCAGTTTGCATTGAATGGGTTTGCTTGGTTAGAGGCATGTTTCTAAAAAAGCAAGGAAAGCTTACCCCAAACTGTAGTTATTTCACATTCTGCCTGCAAGCAAGTCAGTGTTGCCAAATATCTCTCAAATGTAATAGAGAAGCATTAGCTGTTGTGGGAACGTGTTTTCCCTTTCTGACCCATGTAAGCTGAATTCTTTAAAATTATGTTATTGGGACAATGTTGAGTTTTCTTCTATTCACAAAATATTCTGATGTTTTAAAAATAGGCTCTTGTATGTTCCTTTCAACATAGCTTTGTTCTTGGTTAGGACGTTCAGATAAGTGTAGCTTCCAAAACTTTCAGGGCATGTGATATCCCCCCTCTGAGTACTACCTAGATCTTGTGTTTATTTTTTAAATTACGTATTTTCTGACTACCCCTGTTAGAGTGGAAGAGGTTATTTACTTCCTTACAAAGAATATGTTCGTCCCAGTAAGTCAGATGAAGTCTCACTTCCCCAAAAAACTGCCTACATAGAATGTGGGCACAAAATGCAGTGTTTGTGGGTTTGGTTGTTTGTTTTGGGTTTTTTTAAAGAGCTTAAATTACAGGAGTGTAAGGGTCACACTTTTATCATCTTATGTCTGATTGAGATTAACTAATTTAAGCTGAACTGAGTGAGTAAATTATGTTTGTTTTATATGACATGTTAATCTGAAAATTGTGAGAGCATCATCACACTGCTGTGGAGATTACACAGCTTTTTTCAGTACACTTGTATATATTTATCTTTTAGAGGGATCAGCCTTCTTTTATTCCTGGTGGACAGTTTTCCCCTCAAGCTCTGGGAAATCGATCTAGTCCTCAGGCAATCAGTAACCCTAGACAAGCCGCCTTTGAGATGAGAATGCATGACAGACAGAATTCTGTAAGTAGATGTTCAAAGGTATGTACACATAGAAGGGGAAATAATCGCATCCTATGTTAACTCTGGACACCTTTTCCTCTACCCTATCAAGCTTTCTTGAAAAGCAGACACCAAAAAATTTAGTTTTCAAGGAAGCGGCTTTTAATAACCAATTTTTGTGAGACTACTTGAATAAAATTGTGTTCTTCATTTTAATGTTTGGTATGATACCTCTTGTTAAATAGCTCTGGGAGGGCAAGTGTGAGGTGAATACATCCGAGTCAAATATGGTGGCTCTTCTCCCCAAACTTGTTTAGTACTTGTGGAGTCAAACCTCCTTGTGAGTACAGGTTTAGGAACTTCCTCACTAAGTTTGTGAGAAAGACAAACTGAATACCTGAGCTGGAGGTCTTTTAATGTTCTTTTTGGAATTTTTGTAACACACAGACATAAATATCTGTATTTTGGAAATTTGTGATTTGCATAGCTATGTGCTTGTCAGCTGCTTCTACTTTCCAAAGCATTACTTTTCACTGGGAAGAGGAGAAACTTCGATGAAGTTTTTGGAAAGGTATCAGAAAGTGAGGGAGAACTGGAAATAAGTTGAGTGCACTGTTAGAAGTCTTGATTGTTAACTTCAAATAACAATTATGACAATTTTTTTTCTTTCTGAGCATAAGTCTTCATCCAAACAGTGAACAAATTAAAAGTCCTTTTCCTCATAAAGATGTGTGTTCTGTCTCTTAAGTCTAAATAAATACAATATGCTTTTTCAAAGTACAGTTTCTGCTATTGTTCCCTTTTAATCTTGAAATTTTTGCATATGGGTTAAGCAAATCAGTTCCTTTATGGAATGGGAGAAGTTTTTTTTAGACTCTGTAGTATTAAAAGAGATAAATTTGAAAGGAGTTTAAAAGATCTGTTGTGAAGAAACTTACAAGCAGCATTTTTACAGTAGCCTGCATATGCATTTTTCACTGTTGCTGTAAAATGAAGTTGCAACATAAGCTGTAGGACTAGAGAAAACAGCTGTATTCCAAAATTGGAATACATAAAAAATGGAATGTTTTATCAGTTCATACTGTCTTGTTTATTGCGTCTTTCTCTTTCTCAAATACAATTAACTTTTTGCCTCTGTGTATCAATGCCAGCCTTTTAATGCAAAGATGTGTTCTTCTTTTCTTTTGCTACTTGACATAATAGCTTAAGCATTGTGTAGCTTTTGCCTTGAGTTTTTTGGGAACTAAAAATAATGCATGTGATAATCACTAAGCTGTTAAAATTAACTTGAATTTAAAATGCCTAATAAATCCCCCCCTATTTATCTCTAATAATTCTGACCCTAGACAACTTCATCATCTCCAAATACCAGCCTCACTTCTGATGGCAGCCCATCCCTGGCAGGAGGAATTAAGCGAAAAGCTGAAGATAGTGACAGTGAACCTGAGCCAGAGGATAATATCAGGTGAAGCCATTTTTTGTAGCACTTTGTTAGCAAATTGCTGAAATAGATGCAGTCTAATTAATGCCATTTAGCTTAGAGCAGCAGTGCCTTCAGATGCTTTTCTATGATCTTTTTATCCACCGGTAATTAATGTGGAGGGTTAGAATATTCAGTAAATTCCAGTGAGATGTGTAAGCTATAGCTGTTAAATCTAAGTATCTAGATTAGTATGCGTGCAGGTTTTCGTCCTCCAAGCCACTACTCCCTTTGAGACCAAGCACTAGATTGGCTAGATATTCACTGTTCAGCTTTGATTATGTGAGCTGAATGCCGCTGTTTTGCAGTTGAATTTTTGAGCTATTTAACCCATAAAATTCAGTTACATTCACGTGTGCAGCATTATTTCTCTTGATTTTCACAATATGTTTTCCTCCATTTTTGATTTGTAGCAGGCCTTGTTTTTACGATGAGTTCTTTAAATGTCTTAGGGCAGCTGATCCCTAGATGATTAAGGGATAAGAATTTTATGAGAATTAACTGACAGTGAATTACCAGTGAGTCTGCATTTATCAAAGGTTTAAATCAACCTATTGCCCTTTAAGTTGAGGATGAAGGCCCTATAATTTTTTGTTAAAGGTTCTGCCCTGATATACGCAACCAGTAGGGTTTTGTTTTCTGTAGAGTCAGGGAACATAGGTGGACATGGGAAAACAGTGTTACTTCATTGTGAAGTACTGATCACTAGTGTCCAGGACTACTTTTGTGACATATTTGTGATATCTAGCTCATCAGATCTTCCAATATTGGATATTCTAGCTCTCATTCTTATTTTCTTTCCTGTATGTGCAGATCTGAATGGACTGATTTTTTTTTTAAATCAATCAAGCAGAATTTTTATCTAAAATCAGGATAAATTTTAATGTTTAAACAACTGCATAAAGGTACTAGATGCAACAAAATTGTTTGCAGAAATACATTTTGTATTTAGATTGACTTTAAAACTAGAACAAATGGTTCTAGTCAGCTAGCAGGTTGGTTTTTGTTGTCTTATGGAAAAGGTTTTTGAAATTTATGCAAGTGTCTAGCTGCAGGGAGCTCCTAGGGTCAGATGCTCATAGACTGCAGCTATTCTTCACTCTGTCCTTCAAGACTTTATCACAAGTAGTTCTGTCCTTGCTCACCTGGCTTTCTTAAAGTCCTGAAAACATCTCTTGGTTTCTCTACCTCCTCATCAGTTTGAATCATCTTTGAACTAGTTCAGATCAGATTTTAAAAAGTATCTCTGTTCTGGGCAACAGAAACAGAAGCAAGGGAAGATCTTTTTTGCAAAATCAAAAGGATATGCATCATGTAAAAAAGCATAAATTGATCTTTACTCTCTCTTAAAGGCTTCATATGCTATATTTATTGCTCTATGAGATTCTGACAAGTGTAAGTTTGAGTTGACCTTGCAGGTTACTTGTGTAACTTCAGATTCTGTATGTAATTTAAAGCGGTCACAGCCTTTGTGGAAAGGGATCTTGCATAGTGGTTTTCAGATGTGATAATCAATGCCGAGTTTTGAATTGTTGAGAATAAAATTATATTTTTAAAAAAAATCATTATTAAGGGGATTATCTGATTTAACAGTTTCTAAATCAGAGTTGTAACTGCTTTACTCTAGTTCACTTGAATACTGAAATTCATGTGAACTTTGAGATATGTGTGTGTAAAATGCATGCACTATGGTGAATAATAGGTTTAAATTAAAAAAAAACCCAACAAACTAACAAAACAAACAACCCAAATAGTTTTATGAGGGAGGCCAGTTCTGAAGCATGACATCATGATTGAAACAAATGTTAAGTAGATCTTAATCCTTCCATTATTTAAACTATGTTTTTAGATGGCAGCCTCTGAATTGGACTGGAATTTTCCCCAAGGTTACGTCATGTCTGTTAAGGACTAACAAGTTGAAGTTTCATGTGCATTTTAATATATGGCTTGCTTGTGGCACAACTGTTCTCTCAAAATTGACATGTCATGTATTGAATGACAGGGAACACAGCAGATGTAGTGAGCAGACAAAATGTCCAAGGAGGAAAAGTTCTGGGAGTCTGTAGGCAGTGATTCCTGTTGCTACCCATGCCCACCACAGCTGCATTCCCTCTGCCTTTTCAGTTTTGTGAGGAGCCTATGGTCTGCGCTTACTGTTAATCTTCACAGAACATTCTTGCTTGAAATGTGGCACAATATAGCACATTATTCACTTTGTTCCTAACGTTATACAGTAGAGCTGAGGGATTCAGATGCTCGTCTGTCAAAGATGAGCAAGTCATTGTTTTCCCCTGCCCCATCTGTAGACAGACATAAGGGGGAGCTGTGTGAAGTAAGGATCAATGGTGTCTGAAATTCCTCTTTTGACTCCAGTATCCATCATTGGCATGAAAGATTGAAAATCCCTGTATAAAAGGAAACTCGTCTGATGTGAGCCAGCAAGCACAGGATTCCTGAGTTGCATATAATTTTGCTGGTAATCATAGCTTGTTTGAACAGCAGTGTATTATAGAAATCAAGCTGCTGCTGCTTATTATCTATTTGCTTACTTTATATTTTGAGTAGCACAGAAACTATATCACTTTTCTGCTTGAGAGGGGCATTAAGAATAGAGGAATGAACTTGATGTGAGAAGATATTCCAGTAAGATAAAGATTTGGCCTAGGGTAGCTTAAACAAAATAAGGAAGGGGAAGAGTTTGTTCTCTTTCTAGTGACTGGAAGAGTTAAAGAACAAAGTTCAAATGGCAGTTGTGGTAGTAGATTCCCGACAAGAAAGATGAAATTGCCGACTAGGAACAATATTGTTCTGAAAGATCCTGACAGCAGCAGGCACATGTTTGAAAATCTACCCTGCTCCTAATAAGTACTTTGAAGACATGTTTATCAGGATGGTAGCTTCAGAATTTCATCTGGATCTTCTATGATGCCAACCATCAAATTTTATTCTCTTGCTGTTGAGTATCAGTTTTTATGCTGTCATTTAAATCGTATAAAAATGGGAATTGAAGTAGTGAGTGACTTTGGCTTATACTTTAATTCAGATATGTAAATGTGCACGTATTAACATGTATTGACATCTTTTGGTGTTTGTTATGCAGGTTATGGGAAACTGGTTGGAAACAGCGCTACTATAAGAACAAATTTGATGTTGATGCATCTGATGAGAAATTCCGTCGTAAAGTTGTACAGTCCTATGTGGAAGGGCTTTGCTGGGTTCTCAGATATTATTATCAGGTACTTAAAAATTTCTTTTCTGAAACTTCAGTTTTCTTTTGTGTCTGCACCCTGTTTCTTTTCAGGGTGCCCAATCTATTTGACGCTCAAGAGTTGAATGCAGTTTTTGTTTCTCACATGCAGTAACAGCGCTTGTTAGTTTATTAAGGACCGATGCATATTTTTGCTTTGCAATGCAAAGCCATGCATAGTGAAATTGCAGATGACTAAATGAGTGAACAAAGGACAAAGCCTGTGAAATGCTAGTAAGAATTCAAAAGGAACAGAGTTGTCAGTCTCCTCCATAGATTGTAATGATGTTCTATGAAGTGTATTGTGATTGAAGTAATCTGTATCTGATTTAAATCTTTTGATAATTGAGATGTCAGATTGGCAAGAGATTAGTTAGACATATTGGGGTTTGTTGCACTGATGGTTAATAACTAGCTACGTGTCCTGAAGGCAAAGTAAGTTCTATTTTGTGTGTGACCTGGGAACAGAATGTGCTTGAGCCGATGAAGTTTATCTGTCTCAGCAGGGCTTTGTAGCTTAAGCACAGTGCCATGTTGATAAAACTGCACATTTTTCATAGGTGGCTAGCACCTGCCCAAATTAGAGTACAGGCAGGGCAAATACCTCTAATGCCTGCAAAAAACTATGCAGTCTTAAAGTTAGTTTATTTTAATGTGTACTCCTTTCCCCACACCCCCCTGCGCCATTTGGGAACAAAATGGGAGTGTGTTCCCTTCCACTGTATTCATTAGTTGAGTTTGGGCTCCGACTTGCATGTTATGGTAGGTGAAAATCACAGAGTTTAGGGTTTGCAAGTCTGTTGCAGTTGATCTGCAGGGGAGCTGAGCTCTCCACGTCCTTGAGTAGTTCCTTTTGCAAGGGACAAATGTCACTTGGACACCTGTTTCCACCTATAGGTGGAAATTCCCATGATCCTGTGTATGGTTAAGGTCTGCTGAAAGCAAACAGTGTTCTTGTTAACTGTGTCAAGATACAGTCCTAGAACTCTATACGTGCCCGTATGTCTTCAGAGTGTGTAAATGAATCTTCAGATTAGCTGTAGGTGTCTACTTGCTGGAAAACTGTCAGTGTGACCTTCAGTGATGCAGTAATACAAAACCACTGCAAAAGTCTGGATTTTAAGGGAAAGTGAAGGGCTTAGAGGAAAGGAGTATATGGCAAAACTGAGATAATATTTACAAGGTGACCAAAATATTTATGCTCATTTGAAGATTGTAAAATTAAGTTTGTTTTATGCAAAGAAGTGTGCATGGAGTGTGTGTTCATTGCTTTTTGATCAGTGGCCATGGCCTTGTGCAGTCATCAGTGTGTGCTTTTGTAACTGTTCAAACTGGGGTTGCGTTTGCATGTGCACAGTTGAGAAATTTGTGGCTTTAAATGTATAGGAGCTGGAAGACAGGCATACACCAAACTTAAAATGATATGGGCAAGTCCCTATGCAACACTTGCTAGCTTAGCTTGTAAAACGAATTTAGTTATTGAGATCTATGTAGGTGACTTCTTGTCCGAGTTTGTAGATGTGGTGGCTGAAGTGACTGATGCATATAGAAGTGACAGATGATTACAGTTGCAAAGAAAATAAATCTGTGAGGTTGACGACAACTTCAGGCAGGACCATAGCGCTCTCACAAAAATTGAGAAGGATTGCTAATAAGACATCAAGGAAAAGTGACTGTACAGAAGATATTTTCTGGTTTAGAAATGTTCCAAAGGAAAACTTGATGAAAGTACATGAATGTTTAGGGCTTTGTTTTTGCCGTTTTGCTTCATATTCAGATTACTCAAAAAGAAGGCAAGTCTCTCTCTAGACCTTACAAAAATTCCATTGCAGACTTAAAGTAGTGCAGCAATGAAATACTTGCATGTGCTGCTGTTTGTACTTCCATAACAGAACTGTGTGTAGGCAAGATACTGTAACCTGCTACACATGGGCAGTCTGTTGGATCGGTATGAAGCAGCAATCAAATCACTTTCTGCCGATATGGAAGTTAGATTAGGAAGCTGTTGGACTGGGGGAATTTCAAAACAGGTTCACTTGATGATTTTTGGTTGTGGGGTTTTTTTTTCATTTTACCATAATAAGAATTGCTTCCAATAGCTACTGCTCGTTGTCCATAAAACTTCTGACAGAATACATTATGTGCTTTTCTATTCTTATAGAAAGCTAATAATGCAGATCATGTTCCACTAGTGGGAACATCTGTTTGGAGAGGGGAAAAAAAAAAAAAGAAAGGGGCGGGGGGGGAGAAAAAAGAAAAAAAAAGAAAGGAACAATCCACCTGGCTTTTGAAACATACTGAGACCATCTGAAGAATTACATCTAATAATTATAGTCTCTGTAATTTTATACCAAAAATAACACTGGAGGAGTCTCATTGACATTTACTTATTCAGAATTGGAAGTCAAAATAGTAGGCTTTTGTTTCAAGTGGTACTGCTAAGAAAAATAGCTGAGGAGGTGAAAACTTGACTTAGACCTTCTAAAGCCACCTTTTCTTTACAGAGTGCATCGTGTTCTGATATGTTTTGAGTTTACTTTTTCTCCTTTTTGAGGATTATTTTGCCTCTTTGAAGTGAATGCACTTTATATTTCCCAATATTCAAGACAAAAGAATAAGAGGGGAAAAGCAAAATGTTACTCAAAGTGTGTATTAGTGTTTGTACTGAATAGAAAAGTAACAGTTAAGAATACTTTTCAACCTGCAACAAATATTGTTCACATTTTCACACCTTGTAGAGTGTATCGTATTGGGGTTCTGTGGTCCCCCATATTCCGAAGTTAGCGGTGGGATTTTGCATTGATAAACAGTAGTGCAAACTGTGTGCTGCCAGAAAAATACTACTTCTCTTCTTATTGAGACCTCTGTAATGGCTTTCTGACTGGCATGATTCTGCCATTTATACAATTACAGAGAACTTGGAAATTCCTCCTCTGTGTCATCTGTGTGTATTTCCCTGTTCGAGATGTGGTAGCAACTCTACACAAGTTGAAAATGTGTCCAGTTGTTACAGGCTCCTCAGCTTAGCCCCAGGGACTGGTTAACTGTATGGATAGGCTGTGATTTCCTACTCTTTGCAAGAAATTTTTATGCTTGGTTTTACTGGACTTTGTGCACATGCTCGTGTGTTTTTTCTCGAGGGGGAGGAAAAAGGCATGAGGTACATTACGGTGTCCTGAAGCTAAGGTTAAGATTCTGCTGTAAGGTCTTTTGTGTCGTTCTGGTGCTAGGTCCTGTCTCTTTGGCTGTCTCCCTTAGTGACTCAAACCTAGCACATAGCAAGAGTACTTTGGCATAGAAGTCTATCTGCTGTTCTGTGCTGCCGAGGAAATGCCCGAGGTCTCCATTCACTGTCCAGTGAACTCACTCGCTCTAGTCTGGCTATGAAAAGTTAAGTCCCAACCTGAAGTCCAGAGTACCTTTAGAGGCAAGAGCTCTTTCTTTTCTAATCATGGGGACTCCTCTTTCTCCTGGTTGATGCCGGGCTAAATTTTGTCATCTTTAGTTACTGGGCTACATGATTTTTATTTTTTTTATTTTACTTTTCTGATTTGTCTGATTTTGTTTCTCTTGTTTCTTTATCCTAGGGCTGTGCATCCTGGAACTGGTATTACCCTTTTCACTATGCTCCATTTGCTTCTGACTTTGAGGGTATTGCAGACATGCCTTCAGATTTTGAGAAAGGCTCAAAACCGGTAGGGCATCTTTATTTATTTATTTATGATTTAACAGCTCATTAGAAGTGTCCTACATCTGCTTGTTTAATTTCAACAGTTTAAGCCTCTTGAACAACTTATGGGAGTATTTCCAGCTGCAAGTGGAAATTTTCTGCCGCCAACGTGGAGGAAGCTCATGACAGATCCGGTAAGAATCCTCTGTGTAAGGTTATGTTGTCTTGCAGTTGCGTGAGCATCATTTGCTCCTTCTTACTTCAGGCAGAAAAATAATGGAGACCAGGAGGGAACGTTTGTGACATATTGCAGAGATTCTTCAAAGATCCTTGAAAGTGATTCTTTGAATTCAGATGTTTCAGTGAGAAAAAAATATTTCCTGACTCTCTTATGCTTTAGTAAGATTTGTTACTTTCTTATAGAAACCTTGCAAAACTTAATTGGGGAGCAGATACCTTAACGCAGTTATCTGGAATTATTCTATCCTGCTTAATTTCTTGTTTTGATACTCTAAGTAATGGAAGAGCCCTACCACACTTCATGTTTAAATAGCATTTAATAAAAGATGTTTCTGTTAGTCAAAGTTCTTTGCATCCTCCTTAGCTTTGTGTTTGCTCGCCCTCTGTGAAGTACAGTACTACATGGCATTCTGAATCAATTTCATAATTGGCTTTAATGATTTTTTTTTTTCCTCAAATACAGGAATCGAGCATAATTGACTTCTACCCTGAAGATTTTGCTATTGACTTAAATGGGAAGAAATACGCTTGGCAAGGTGAAATTTCAACTTTCCTTTTTGAGCTATAGCATACTGACCTTAGTCTTAAGGATCTATGTAAAAATATGAAGAAAATGGAAAATTATCTTAGTGAGATAATGACGCACCAAGTCAGGTAACTTGTGTTACTTTGTGTGGGGGAGAAGTATTTTGCAGCAGGTATATTTTTGAAAAGAAATCAGTATGAAGAACAAATTATGGCCCAGTAACTGATTTAGGATTGGCAATTGTTATTTTTAATTTCAGCAGTCATTCTAGATTTGTTAATTTGTCCTGAACTAGATTAATCATTTTTCTATTTTTATCAACCTTAATGTGTAATTGTCTTTTGTCTTGTTTGCATTTAATTAATGGATCTTGTTCTGTTCAATCAGTGGCTTGTTAGTACCTTGCAAAAAATGCTTTGGGGAATATAGAAATATTTGGATGCCTACAAAGAATGAAAAAACAGCTACAGTATTTAATGCAGCTTCTTCTTTCTTTAGAGAATATTAATTTTAAAGGTCTGCAAAATTTTGTGGCTGGTTACACTATGCAGCTAATAGTGTAACATCTCAATTATAGGTATAAATATTTGGGCACAAAATGAAACACACGAAATTCCATCTGAGCATAAGAAAGCACATTTTTACTCCGAGGGTGGTCAGACACTGGAACGTGTTGCCCAGAGAGATTGTAGAGTCTCCATCCTTGGAGATACTCCAAACCCAGCTGGACATGGTCCTGGGCACCCTGCTCGGGGCAACCGGAGCAGCCCATGACCGTGGTGGAGCAGAGGGGGTGGTCTAAATGACCACAGAATGGTTTGGGTTGGAAGGGACCTTAAAGATCATGTAGTTCAAACCCCCCTGCCATGGGCAGGGACACCTTCCACTAGACCAGGTTGCTCCCAGCCCCATCCAGCCTGGCCTCGAACACTTCCAGTGATGGGGCATCCACAACTTCTCTGGGCAACCTGTTCCAGTGCCTCACCACCCTCACAGAGAAGAATTTTTTTCCTAATATCTAATCTAAATCTACCGTCTTTCAGTTAAAAAAACATTACCCCTTCTCCTACCACTACATTCCCTGATAAAGAGTCCCTCCCCATCTTTCCTGTAGGCCCCCCGTAAGTACTGGAAGGCTGCTAGAAGGTCTCCCCGGAGCTTTCTCTTCTCCAGGCTGAACAACCCCAACTGTCTCAACCTGTCTTCCCTCACTGGGGAGGGTGCTTCAGCCCTCTGATCATCTTCGTGGCCCTGCTCTGCACTTGTGCCGAGAGGTCCATGTCCTTCTTGTGTTGTGGGCCCCAGAGCTGGGCGCAGTACTGCAGGTGGGGTCTCACCAGAGCGGAGTAGAGGGGCAGAATCACCTCCCTAGACCTGCTGGTCATGCTTCTTTGGTTGCAGCCCAGAATGTGATTGGCTTTCTGCGCTGCAAGCACACATTGATGGTTCACATTCGGTTTTTCATCCACTAATACCCTGAAGTCCAGGGGTTCCTGCTGACATCAACAGTTCTGTGATTCTTCCCCGAGGCAGCTCACCTATGCTTTGAAATAGCCACAGTTAGACCTATGAGTATCTTACTCGGGACAGTGTTCCAAAATCAAAGAGAATATTCCTAGGTATTGTGAGATGTGTTGCATAGCAGGTTTTCCCTCTATAACTTGAAGCCCTTTCTTACCCGTGTTGTAATTCTGGCAACCTTCCTTAGTCCATTTGTCCAATTATCAAATCTACAGTCTAAAGCAGTAATGTTTTAAGTAGCTCCCACATGCTTTCTGCAGCCTGTAACATTACTTTGGATTCATTTAATGCTTGATTGCATTGTAAACTCTTTGTTCTGGATTAACATCTAGAATTTTCATGTTTAAGAGGCAGTTGTGAAACAAGAATTATTTTGCAAGCTAGAAGTTCAGACTATCTTGGTTAAAAAGCATCTAGATACCTTGTCCTCTTCATGAAATGTCTGAAGATCTTCCTCTTAGAGATGTGATTATGCTTCTGAAAGCTCACCGTTGATCCTTTTTGCGATCTCCTGGGTTATGAACACTTCCTATTTTGTTGTCATTTCACCAGCGTGTTGTGAAGGTGAAAACAAATTGTTTGTTTTCTAGGGTAGGCCTATCACTGTTTCCCTTCACAAGTAGTGTCCTGGTTTCAGCTGGGATAGAGTTAATTGTCTTCCTAGTAGCTGGTACAATGCTGTGTTTTGAGTTCAGTA
>JAVJGG010000082.1:9324189-9336771 GCA_035590195.1 Aviceda cuculoides
CTTCTTTCAGCCAGAAATTCTGCTCGTTTCTCACTTGAAATACATATTTTTATTGCAATTGTAATAATCAACTGACTAATCAGAATCCTATCATAAGGTTACCGTGCTTGGTTTGCACTAATATTTTTAGAAGTGACTGCACACTGTCCAGGTACTTCAGAGCATTTTTGCAGGTAGGCAGTGTTCATGATTCAATCTGCTAACCTGTCCAGCATGCTTCTAGTGTTGTGGTATTGACCTCACTGTTCAGTTCCCAGACTTGAGGAAACTGGTGTCCCCTGAGGCAAATTTAAATTGAAGATGTATGATCTTCACCTAGAAAACAAGCTTTAGAGAAGCTTGGAGAATGCTGTGCTAGCTTTTGAGTGACAACAGTGTATTTACAATGCTTTCCCTCTCTGCTGGTGCTTTGGTATAGCTCTGATGATTTATGAAAATCACTAACTTGCCAGTTTTGGTGCTGAGGATAAGTAGTTTTTCCATGTTCTTGGAAGGTGTTTGATTTGGGAAACAGTCAAACAGATGCTTAGGGCTGATGTTGAGTTAGTTGCCATACAGAGATAAGCATGGAGACTTAAGCAAAAGTTTAAACAGAAACATAAAGTTAGGTAGGCTGAGTGCAGGAAAAAGTGGCTGAACCTGTTGAACTGAAACCCCCGCCAAGAGGTTTTCAGTTTCCCAGTTAATTCCCCGGGAGCTGCTAGTTTCCTGTACCGCTAGCCCCAAGGCTGTCCCCACTTGCTGCTGCAGCTTCAAGTGCTCCAGGAGCAACAAGGTGCTGCTGGGGAGAGCAGCAAGGAATTTCTGTTCTCTGTCACCTCTGCTCCTGGAAAAAAAGTAATTGAGGGAGGCCTGTCCCTGCTCCAGCCTTTTCAGATGAAGTGTGTTGGCAGGAGGCTACGATATCCTTGATTTGCAACATCAAGCAAGGGATAAGCAAGGACCCCTGTCCCTGCCAGGAAAGCTTTGAGCCTTTGTGCTATTTCAGGGATAGAGTATTGCAGCAGGGACTAAACGCACTCCTCCTTCACAGGCCTGGGTGGAAAAAAAACAAGAGTGTAAAGCTGCTTCTTCATAATCCAGATGATCTTATCTCCTGCGTAAGATTTCTTACTTTTAAATTTAGTGATGCAATTCAGCATGCAGCAAGTAAAACAAAATTGGTGAGTTGCCATTGAACGGGACACCTTTCAGCATGTCCTGTTCAGGCCCTGGTCTGACTGGGCTGCGTTACTGGAGATGGGAGACGATTATTTCGTGCTCTCGCCTTCAGTGCTGGTGACCGATATGTTTCAGAGGTTATATACATGTTTGCTGCCTGGTTTCCTGGCTGATGGAAATTTGTAATCTGGTTAAGTAGATCCTCTTGCTTAACCTGCTCATAGAATAGATTTCCAAAGAGGCTGAGGTTGGAACACAGAAGTGTTTTACTTTAAAGTTTCCTGAAGTTGTATTTTTGCTATCCTGGATGTATATGCTTTAGTTAATCGTAAGTTGACATAACTCTGGATAGTGCATTTGAGTAACTCTGCCAATGTGAACTCATATGATATTCCAAGTGGCACAATTCTTTTCTTGTTACCCGTGAGGCACAGGTTTGCTGCATACAAATCTCCACCCTCAGGTAATTTGAATCACCAATTGATACATCCATTAGATAAGCATGAAGTCAAGTGCTGTGGGGACTATAATTTCCTGATTTCTCCTTATGAGATGAAAATCTAAAATTTTGATTTTTTAAAAATAGTACATAATTCTGTGAACTAAGAGCAGCAAAAAGGTGTAAGCTGCTTTTCTGACTTTAAGATCAGAAAACACATTGCAGCTTTTTTCTTCTTCTTTTTCTACTACGTTTATCCTCTAGAATATGTAGCGTTTCTAACTGAAAATCACCAATTTCACTCTTTCAGATGGCCTCAAAGCAAAAATGTCCCAATGTAGTAGTGATATTAGTGTTAATGTGTTTCATTTGTTAAATATCCCAACTTTTCACTAAGCAGCACTTTATTAAAATAAAAAGTTTAAACTCTGTGCCAAATACATATTCACGTCAAATGAAGTTTGTGTAAAACTTTTCCATTCCAGGCATGTAGCAAGTGTTGGCCTGTGATCATCAGTTGCTGAGAGTATTTATCACAAGCAGGTTAGCAAAGTTGTAGAGACAGAGTGACTGTTGATGAAAGTCATAGTGCTGGGGCTATATAGGTAATTCCCTGTAGTTTTTCTTAAGACTGAGCAGTGTATTTTTCCTGGAGAGTCTACTGTTTTCTAGGAATAATGGGGAAAAAAAGTGAGTACTCACAACACTTAATCAAAAGGAATATCAGAATACTTGAGTGTTATGCCCTGAAAGTGTAATGTGCTATTAACTTTAAATACGGTATTGCTCCTCCTAATGAATGATTCGGATAGCATTGTGCATTGTTAGACATACTTCTGAAGTTAAAAATAAAACCGCTCAGTTCAGTGTTACCACTTAGCTTTTGTGCATGTTCATTTTTACTACATGTATTGCACATCGTATTTACCAATTGTGTACTTGTCAGGTAAGACTTATACTTTTATAAAGAGGAATCAAGTTATTTCATTTCCGGAGATGGCAGGGATTTTTCTTGCCTTACTAAAATTCAGGCAGGTCTTAATCTGACCAGGTAGAGAGCTTTCCTGTAGGCTTTAGTGTGAAACCAAAAGCAATTTGCATCCAAAAGCAGAAAGCTTTCACATCCAAAATGCCTGTTTTCATTCATTTTAATCTTATGTTTACCTGTCTTGATTCCAACTTTGCCTCTGTTCCAGCTGGTGAAATGTGTATTTAAAAGTCCTTCCTCTCTCAGCATCACTTCCTCAGTTGCTCAAAGCAGAGTGTGCCCAACATTGTACAGCTGGCCGTGAGTCCTTCCTTGGTCACGAAAGTCATACCTCCTCCCTGAACCGCATGGGCGCTTGAAAGAATCTATCAGCCTCTGGGTAGGGTTACTCCTCTGAGGCTGAGGTCCCACCAATTTAATCCAGCAAATCTAGGCAGAGGCTAGGCAAAGTTACGTACAAAGTAACTTTCAGTTCAGCAGTGCAGCAGGTAAATGGAAAATGTGGTGCTTGTGCTCTCTGCTACTCCTGTCTCTTGGCAGGCTGGCCGCACACTGTTCAGCTGACTCTCTTAAACAGGGGTCAGAAAAGATTAACTGTCTCGACTATCCTATGTTTTTTCTTTACAAAAATACATTGTACTGCAAAACATAACTGCTATGAATTCTGTAAGGAATTGTACCCTTACCCACGCTCAGCTTTAAAGGCTGTATCATGGCTATATCATCTTTCTAAATATTTTTATTCAAACAATTATTTGATGTATAATACCTGTTGCTTTATAATTGTAATGTTAGAATAGGCACTTGAAGGCAATTAAAACATTTCTTGCTGTTAGTAATCTAGGATGGCAAACTAGGCTATAATGGATGTTGAATTTGCGTTCCCATATAAACTGTACACCAAATGTCAGTCAGTCCATGCCAATTAGTGCTTATGTTGCTAGGTCACCGTGGTCAATTGAAAACGGCATCAATAGAACTTGAAAAGGTTTCTTCCCGATCAGACCTTCTGACATATTGAGCAGAATAATGGATGGGAAAAAGCAGCCAAGGCCCCTACCCTAGATTCAGAATACTCGCAGTAAGAATTCATTTGCAACCTGCAATTAACTAGAAAGAATGGACTCCCAGAAAGAGTCTGGACATTTAGAAAAGAAAGCCTCATTCTCCTCTATTGCACATGTTTACTCTTTGGATGGTGTGTTACATTTATCTAACTTGGTGATATCTGGGGTTTAATCTACGTTCAAGATCAGTGCGGATTAATTGGCAAATTTGCCCCTAAAATAAAAGATGGGCAGAATCCTTCGAAGGAATTTGAAAAGTCTCCGATTTGTAAAATTGAATTTGCTGCTTGCGGTAGTACCTGGTTCTGTAGCTGTCAAGCTGTGATGAAGGAAGCAGTAAGCAAATGTGGCCTTTTGGTAGGAGAATCTTGGAAGATATCCCCCCTTCCTTGGTTTATCTCTAACAACTTGGCCATCTGCAGTACCACAGCAGGCATAGCTGGATGTGATAGTGTTTAACTCTGAGACAAATGGGATCATTTATCATACGAGACTATAGAAATTCGGATTTCGTGGTGTGAAACTCTAGGAGCTAAGTTCATGCTGCAATGTGTTTCTTCTTTACACAGAACTGCTGGGGCTGCTCCTCTTCTTGCCTGGAACCGCATGCTGCAATCCCAAAACCAGTACCAGCCAAGTCAGTACCAGGGGCTGGGCGGACCAATGAGTTACCCACAGAGACCTGAAGATCGGATGGACAGGGGAAGGCAGGTATGAAGACGTTGCCCCATTTTGCACGTTTTGTTCTCGTCCTGAGTGAGGCTTCCTTCATGTGTGGCTGTGGAGAGTGAATGCAGCATAGGTTGGCATTCCTGAGCTGGTTTTAGCTGTGTCAGCTATTTAGCTAGTAGCTGTGTCACCAGTGAAAGCACTGACAGGTAAGCTTCCCAGCCTTGTCCAGCCCCTCTGTGTTTACCCCTGGGCAAAAGGCTCATGCCATGACTATGCCGACACTGCTTTTCATTAAAAGGAGATCAAACATGCTACCAAGTCACACACTTTTGCAGGCTGAGAAAATGTAATCTGAAGGCAAATGTTTCAACCAGAGTCTTTGTTTTCTGTAAGGAAACCTATCAGCTACACATTTTGGGGATAGAAAGGTTTCTCCCCGGTATGTTTAAAAAGTAGATTCTTAGGACTTCATTAATTTTTCCCCTCGAATGTTTATTGGCTTTTTCTTAGCTGAAAAACTAAAATGCAAATGTTAGATTCTAGTAGCCAGAGAAGTAAACACATCTGTGAAAGTACACGTGAAAATAGATTTATGTGGTTAAATGAAAACAAGGGAATGTGATAGGAGAACCTCATCCAAAATTATAGGTGACTTTGTCATCAGTTTATGAAAATGCCACAGAATGAAAATGCTTCTTGGAAGCAGTAGGTGATTTTGCTTATGTAATTTATTTTTTTTTTCCCCTGTGTGTATTCCCAGTAAAAACATAATCTGCATATACTCTTGTACTAGAAATTTGAGTATTTACAATGCTATGTAGTAGTTTAAAATAAATTTCAGATGTCTATATTAAAATTCAAGTTCCGTTGCAGTTTTGCTAAGTCGGAACTATTACTCAGCTGTGGGAAGGTTACTGACCAGTAATGGGAAAGAGGAGGAAGAGCGCTCAGCTGCCTGGTAACAGCACTATTTCCCAATCCTTTGTATGGAAACTAAGGCACAAACTGTTTGAAACTTGCCTTCTGTTGGGACCTGGTTCAGCTGCCTCTCATAAATGTGCTCAAGACAAGTCACTTTTTAGTGGATGCTCTTAGTTTTTCTTTTCTTCTTCCCAGTCTGCTCATCTCCCGATTATGCAAACATTTGTGTTACACAGTACAGCACCAATACAGTCAAATTTGGTGTTTGATTTCTGTGACTGTTTCTCCATGCTATTGGTAGCATATAGTCATTTTCACGTAGGTATAAATTCTGTCCTGCAGTGTGTGTATTGGATAACATCCCAGTCTCCTTTGCTTATACAGCAGGGACTGCAAGTACAATCCATTTAAATTGTAATGTCATACAGCATATGTGAAAGCCTTCTTACAGCATTTCTACCACTTCTCTGATTCTTTGTTTGCTTTATGTTTTCCTTCTCTGTTCTGCTTGGGAGACTCAGGTAGCACTATCACAATCACTTTTGCACCATGACATTGTTATGGTGTGGGGTTTCGAGGCAGCTAATATGATAAAAGCATGTACTGTCAAACCAAGTTTGTAAGAGAAGAGCCTTTGGCCTTTGCTGGGGAGGCTTTTTGCAGAGTGCCGCGTGCTTCTCTGTCTGGTTCAGCTTGTCAGGACCAGAGCCCAGCAGAAACAGCCTGTGAGCTGCTATTACCGTTCCCAGCATTGTCTGCCGACCGCAGGATTACATGGTGCTGCTGAAAAGATCTATAGCCAGCGAGGAGTCTGCCCCAGTGCTCCCAACTCTTAAAACTCTTGTTCAACTAAACCCTTGTTAGCAGCGGTGAGATTCTCTTCTCCCCGCCCCCCCGACTCCTACCCCAAAGCATTTTTAGTGCAGAGGAGGCTTTTAAGACTGGAGTAAGAATTGTCTTTAGCTCATTCAGTTGTCATATTGGTGTTGCAGGAAGAAACAGCGGAAAAAGAGGCAAGTACACCACCGTGCACTCTTGCTCCAATTGTAGTGGGGAGGCATTGCCAGTACAGATCCTTTCAGGACTGGTTTTGGCTAGAAGCAAAACTAGACAGCGTGGGTTATGATCACATTAGGCTTAATGGGGAAACAGTGGGGCTTGAATCCTGGCTGTGCTGCCCAGCTAGTCCCCAGTTTTTTAAGTATATTTCAAATTTGGATGAGGTGTATCAATAGGATCAGTTTTCAAAAATCTTTCATTTTTTGTTACACGGGTTTACCCAAAACACTGGAGACAAAGGAATAAATGCATAATTGCATTACTCCATAACGGGCTGCTGTAATAATGTAGAAAAGTCAGTGGAGGATTTTGATGCGGGTAGAGTCTGGGTGGTATTTAATTAGGGCTGGAAAACGGATACTTGAAAAAAGTCCGTCTGCCACACCATACTCTGCTCTACCCTTTATCCTAGGTAGCGTAGGTGCTTATATTTGCGAAAGGAATCAGTGCTTAAACTAGTTCATTCCCGACCTTAAATCTTCATGTGTAACAGCTACAGCTGGAATCACAAAGATGAATAGGAATTGTCTTCCAGAAATGGTTGCAGTGTGGGCTCAGGGAGGGCTTCCCCTCTTAGTTCATGTTTGGAAAGCTCTCGTAACTGTGGGCTCTCAGAGCACCGTGGACATCTACAGCCTGGCAGTGACAGAAAACCTCTGTCCTCGCAGCTCTCCAGCTGTTTGCCACCTGAATGATTAAATAGGAGGCATATTGCTGTTTGGTAATGTTGCAGTCTTGCCCAAAACGTAATTCACCTGTCACTAGCATGGGATGTGTCTGCTGAATCGTGAAAGGAAGTTAAAACTGGGTGGTGACTATGGTTTTATTTGTATTCACTTATGTGGTGGTTATTAAGGACAAATCTTTCAGCTCAAGTAAATTTGCTTCCTTAAAAAATTTCCTTGGCAGTTATGTTGCCCTCCAACTGGTTTTTAGCTCCTTGTAAATTTTGGTTGCTATTTTTTTTTTCTTTTTTCTTTTTTTTTTTTTTTTTTTTTTTTTTTTTTTTTTTAAATTAACTTTCAGTTGTTGTTATTTCCTCGGGTGTGACAGCACTGGAGTAAAATTAGAAGCTACCTTAAAGAGTTTAGGGTGCAAAACCAATAATTGAATCTAGCATTGCTGCCTGTAAATTTCAAAGCTTTAAAGCCTTGAAAAGGGATTCAAGTGGAAGTGGTGACACATAGCAGCATAAATAATTATCTTTGGTCCCTTTCACCTCTGAATTCTTTTTTTACAGCATACAGAACATGGTCTGAAGAGGTTAATAAATGTGCTGCTACAAAGTACTTACAAAACTAGTGCAACTGCCATGGATATGGGTTGCTCTGTGGTAGTGGGTATTTGTTGGTGTCTTCCAGCTGTTCCAGAAAACTAAAGAATAAACTTGATCGTGTGTGCTGGTGTTTGACATTTTTCTTTTAGTCTGTAGTAATACACAACTGAATGTCCAGATGAATGTCTGTGCAGCTCTTACAAGGCCTCTAAACTGTTAGTTCTGTACAGGGATTGCTGCTATTTAGGTAACTGGAAGGATTTTTCAAGGGATGTAGACAACTTGTTTCCTTTTTTAATTGATTACAATCAAACCCCAAAACAATTGTAAAACCTTCCTGACAGTAGAAACAGTGTATTCTGCAGGTCTCTTTCAGAGCCCTTTAAAAACAGGGTGTAACAAATGAGTTTGTGCTCAGAAAGTCGTTTTTGATTGCCTGACACAAGCAGGCTGAGGAGAGCCTGCCCTGTCACAGGTTTGCTTGCTGTCTCTTCAGTTTCAGCCGTTATCTCTGAGCCCCTGCAGGACAGGGTAAAGATGGATTTCTCTTTTAAGGAAATGAAAGGAAGCCTCTCTTCCCCTACCCACCAAAAAAACCTCCAAGTAAGAAACAAACAAAGCCCTATAGCTGTCGTTAAGTGCATCACATTTAATTAACTTTCTGGTCTCTGCAGTGTATCAGGCTTTGAAATAATTTTGAATGTTTCAAAGGGACTTTTTATTAAATTTTCTGACAGATTTTTCACTGGATAGTTGATGTTCAGAATGCCTTGTCTAAATTTAAATACAAAAATATATCAAATTTGGAGTTATTTCCAAGGTGGGATTTAGGCAGCTTTCACCCATTATTTAAAATGTATGAGTGCTGAAAAGTGCTGCTTCTGTAACAAATAAAATTCTTCCATCACCCCCTTAAAATACCCATCTCTAAAAATGTCTGCCTTGCTTTTAACATAAGGTTGCTTACAACTAAAACAGAAAGCTGGTAGTTGAGGAAATTTTTTTTTTTCCTCTCAAAAAAAAAATAAACCTGACTAATCTTACTAAGAGCATACAGGCATCGCACATCTCAGATTGATACTTTAGTTAGTCCACAAAAAGGACATTTACATCATTACTCTGTGTAAAGCATAAGCGTACAGACTGCAAAGCCTGCGTTTCGGTAGGAATTAAAAATTTGAATTTCAAATCTGCCCTACAGGTGTGTGTGTGAATGAATAGGGGGGGGGGCTTTAACATTTTGTACCTCTTTGCTTCCAGCATTGCTGAAAGCAAAGAACACGCAGAGCTATGACAGCTTGGAGGTAACTTGTCCTCGGTGCTGTCTTTTGGCGAATTTATTTCTGATTTAGAAGCGATGTTCTTCCCGCGGTACAGCTGGAAGCCGAGGCCGGTGCTGTGCAGAGAACCACTCTCCACTGGTGGAAGTTAAAGCTTGTGTTTTCGGGAAAGCATCTGTAAACGCAGTTAAGAGACGTTCAGCTCTGCCTGTGGTACCTTTCTGTGCGAAGGATGTATTGTTTCATTTTTGTGTGGCGCCTGAAGCTCGCCTAACTTGTTTACTGTGATGTTAATCCAAAAAATAAATGCTTGCTTTTGTTTGTTTGCAGGCATATGGCCCCGGGAGGCCCTACCCGCTACCACCTTCCTCAGGAAGATACAGCTGGAATTAGCTTTTGACTTTTTTTTTTTTTTAAAGTATAGAAAATGTCTGGATTTTTTGTTTTTGTTCTTTTATTATTTGGGGGGAAAAAAATGAATCCTTAAGAAACATCCCTGTAGTTTTTAAACTACGGTATTTGTTTTAAATGTGCATATTTCTTACCAAACTGATTATTTTTTTTGTGGGCAGCTATGTCGCTTGGAAATAGCGTATTGCAAAATACGAGTAAACTAGACTTGCTAATTTGCCTGTGAGACATTTGATGAGATAGGAGTGCTGTTTTGTCTTTATTACGTATACAAGCTGTGCTTAGCTGTGCCTGTCAATCTGAACTCCAAACATCCTTTACTTCACACATAAGAGCCTGAAAACAGACACGGAGTTTTAAAGAATGCATAGAAATCAGATTTTATTAACTCTTGGGGAAGACGCAGCAGGCAGCCTGCGGAGCACGGTGTTTAAAGACACGTCTGTCACTATCCCTTGTCAGATGCTTCCTTGAATTTCTCACAAAGAAAGGAGATTTTTTTGGACTTTGAATTAAACCATTTCAACTTTTACAACTTGTGCCTGTTTTGACTTTGTTATTGTAACATAAACAAGCACGGAAGGTGTATTTGTCTGTTTTGATATATAATTTAAAGTAGTTGCGAAGTACAGACTTTCCATTCATTTTTAGCACTCTTTCTAGGGATTTTCCATGTGAGTGTACCAAATCAGTAAATATTTTTATTTGCTTTATAAAGTGGCTTTTGAAATTCTGAGCAGTATCGAGTGGTTTATTTCCAACCCCCTCCAGCATGTGTTTGTATCTTTTATCTATACCTGCGTGCACACATTTATATTAATTTCTTGGAAAATAATTCCACACGGCCTCTACAGTAGCGTTTAAAAGCCTTGTTTAATCAAAAAGAAATGATGAGAGCACCCAGTTAAATGAGTAGCATTAATGTTAATATACCATCTTTCTGCTGTGCCACGTGTGGACTTTTCCATTAAACACATGTATCGTATACATCAGTAAACTTCAAAGCTTTGCTGTCGCCCCTACGCACGGTTGCAAGGCGCGAGTAGTTTTTCAGCCCCTTCTTTCGAGGGCCCAGATGTTAATCACTAGCAACTAGGAGAAAGACCAGACCAGCGTAACCTTGGGAGGAAGAAATCATGAAACTGGATTCATTATTTTCAAGTGATTGAGGGTGGAGCAGAATCCTTCATTGTAATGCAAAGAGTTGCCGTCCTGCCCGGAGCCAGGAACCATCGTCAGCCCTCACCAATGGCCTTCTCCCTCCGCTGGGAAAATATTTAGGTCTCAAAAAAGTAATTTTGCTTTTCGAGCAGAACAAAACCAGCAGCGAACGTGAATTTTCATGCAAATGCAGTGGTTGAGTGCGAGGCTGGAGGAAGGAGCTGGCTAGCTCATCCTCATGCTGCCAAAGGTGCCCCCTCCTCCTGAGGATGAACTGGGGCTGCCAGTGGGCTTTTGTCCCTCACTCCTTGTGTTTAGGGTCGGGGTGGTACGAAAATGGGGCTGGAGAAACATTCTGGGGAGCTGCTCTGGAAAGGGCTTGTCCCTTCAGGTTCCCCCTTGCCCAGCTCTTCACGCCCTTGGCTGACAGCTGGCTGGCGTTCCCGAGCGGAGCGTGCCCTCGGCGCTGGGAGATGCGGTGCCCACCCGGACCCTCGGAGCGGTGCTTGGAGCAACGTGCTTGGCCGGGGGGGCCTTCGGTTCCTCTGCTCTGTCTCGCCAGGATGGGGTGCAGGGCCTGAGCGTGGGGCATCGCCCCTCCTCTGGCCGCTTTGCTTCGGCTGCCCGGGCATCCCCTCTGCCCGAGGCGTGCGGTCCTGCTGCATCCCAGCGCTCTCCGGGACCCGGAGCTGCTGGGGGGTACCTGGGGTGGCCCCTGGGGACAGGATCCCCGTGGCACTCCCGATGCTGCTCTACCTGACGTTTTCTAAGCTGGAGCTGAGCCTGGTGCCGTCCCTTTTGCTTTAGCAGGGTTGGAGGGCTCAGACCCATCCCCTTCCCTAAAGGGCCGTGCCGGGCGCTCCGAGCCGCATCCTGCAGCCCCGTCCCGCGTGGGAGCCGGCGGGGAGGAAGAGCCGCGGGGGTCCCTGCGCATCCCCCCGTCCCTCGAGGGAGCGCTCCCGGTGTCCCCACCCCCTTCCCCTCCCGGCCCCCGGGATGGCCCTTGAGAAGGGGGCCGGGAGCCGGTCTTGGGCTCCCAGAAGCCGAAATCCCTCTTTTTCACCCCAGAATCTTTCCTTCACGGCGCAGCCGGGAGCGGCGCGGAGCCGCGGCGGCCCCCGAAGCTGGGGAGCCCCCGGAGGGGCTGGGGTTCAGCGGACACCCCCCCCGAGGATGGCGGAGCCGGGCCGCGGGGGTGGTGGAACGAAATCTTCTTAGCGGCTGGGAGGGAGGCGGAAAAACGGGGGTTTGGGGGTCGTCCAGGGGCGGTCAGACCGCATCCGTAGGTAGCCCGAGAACGAAGCAGGCAACTCTTGAGAACAACGTTTCCTTTTATTGTTAAAAAAAAAAATCTTAAAAAATAAAAAACGAAAGAAAAATTGCCGGAAACTTCCGAGAAGCGCTTCCCGGTGTGCTGCCTTTCCTCGGGGAAGAGGCGAGGGGACAGTCCTTCCGTCCTTCCTCCTCCAGCCCGGCGGCCCCGGCCGCTGCGGGGGCCCGATCCCCGCCTCTCCCGGCGGGGAGGCGGTGTCCAGCCCCGGGAGTGACCGGGAGTCGCCGGGATCTCCGCAGCTCGTCGGCACCTTAGCGAAGGGCCGGGCTCTGCGGTGCCGTCTGCGGAGCGGCGTCTCCGCTGGCGTACGTTCATTTCCTAAGCCATATTTAATAACAACAACGATAAAAACGGTTTTGCCCCTCAAATCTGAGCACCGGCCTTCGAGAGCTCTTCCTCCAAAACACCCTCCGCCGCTGCCAGGCTTGGATTTTGGTTTATTTTCTCGCTCCGGCGCTCCCCGTCCTCCGAAAGGCAGCGGCCGCCCGCCGCTCGCCCCGCTCGCCGCCTCCTCGACCTTGAGTTACAATTCAATTTACCTTCAATCGAATAATAATGAAATTGCACTTCAGGGGCACCCTTATAAAATTAATTCTGCTGAGATAAGTTGCACTTCAGAAGATTTATTGTTCGCCTTCAGCGGGTCTGCAAGGTATACGCGCACCGGCGCGGGCTCCCGGCTGCGCTCGGGTTTGGCTGCCGGTGCCCGGTCGCAGGAGAACGGGGCCGGGCCGGGAGCGGAGCCCCGCGGCCCCTCCGTGCCCGCCCCCCCGCCGCCGCCGGCCGTGCGCCCCGTCGGGGCGGTTCTCCCGGG
>JAVJGG010000082.1:9339557-9353190 GCA_035590195.1 Aviceda cuculoides
CGGGGTGTCGAGGGGGGGACCCGAGCTCCGCAGCAGCGGGCTGCTCCCGCACAAGCGCCGCGGGAGCCCGCGGGTTTGGGTGGCCGGTGGGTGCACCCTCCGAGAGCCGCAGGCTGCTCCCGACCTGCCCGCACCCGCTGCCTGCGCTCCCTGGCGCCGCCTGCTTCGCGCAGGGTGCGGGCCGGGGTGCCGCGGGGTGCCCGGCTGCGATTTCCATACAAATACATAAAACTCGGTGGGTGCGAGAAGCGGCACCTGCACTGCACCCCCTCGGGTGCGCATCCCTCCGCTCCCGGGGTTTATCGGCCCCGGAGGCACTGGCTGCTCTCCGGGAGGGGCTGAGCCCCATTTTGGGGTGCCGGGGATGTCCCGCACCTCGGGACGGGACCCTTCCCCTCCCAAACCCCGTCCTTTCTCTGACCCCTTTGGTGAGAAGTGCTGGGCAAAGCACCTCCAGCGCTGGGGTGGTTGTCAAAGAAAAAATAAAAGATAATCAGAGAGGACGGGTCTGCTTCTTAAAGTTTGGACCCCCCGCCTTGAACTCTGAAGACCCCCGGTGCGGGGCAGTAGTTAAATGCATTCAGATCTCTGCATGGGCTACTGCTCTTGCTGCTCGCCTGTCCGAAACTCCCACTCCCCACCAATTTTACCTGCAACACTTTATTCAGTTGCAACTTTCCCACAGTTCAGGCAGAATTCCCGGCACCTGCATTACTTTTTTCTGCGCCTGTTTTCCACCTCCCTGCTTCAAAAAACCCCCATTTTTAAAACCCCTCCGCCACTCCCGCTGCAAGGGCCTGCTGCCACCCCTCTCGCAGTGCTCTGCCCCTGCGGCTGGAGGTGACCCACCAGTGAGACCTGCCTGCCCATCAGGGCAGCCCACTGGCCCTGAGGGAGGGGGCCCTGCAGCAGAGCCCCCGCTGCCTGTGCCCACCAGCCCGGGCATTTCCAGTCACCGGCAGTACAGCTGTGCTGCACTCCGTGCTGCTGAGCATCATCTGAGCTCAGCTCTTACTGTGCTAGAGTCTTCCTCAAAAGGCTTACAGTTATATTGTATTTTACGTTATTTTTTTCCCAAAGAGAGTTTTCTGTCCCTTTTGGAGCACATCCCCTCCTTTCTGGGAGTCACACTCCAGGAAGGGGCTGCTGAAAACTCCGTCCTCCCCGGACTTAGAGGCGCCCTGTTGTTGTCGGGGCAGGTGGCATCGCCCTGGCGGATGGGGGGGTCAGGGGTCTGAGCCCCCCCGGCCAGGCGGGAGGAGGGAGGGGGACACCAGCCAGCCCTGGGGGGAAATGGCCCTGGGGTTAACCTGCAGCTTGGCAAACAGAGGACCCCGCAGCAGCCCCGGCTCTGTGCAGGCGAGACCCCCGGGAGGTGGATGGAGGGAGATCGGCCGGGAGAGGCGGCGAGCAGTGGTCCTGCTCCTCTCCGGGGAGGGGAGAGGCTGCTCCTGGTGCCCTGGGGATGATTCCCTGCAAGCCGCCGGGGCAGGGAAGAGGTTTGGGTTCTCACTGAGGCCTCGGTGCTGCTTTGGCAACAAACCAGACAGAAATAAGGCAAAGGGATGAATAGGACGTGAGCCTGGCTGGCGTGACCTGAGTTTTCAGGATCTGGCACAAGCGAGGTGGTCCGTAAGGACTGGAGCGATGGGCACGGTTCCAAGCCCCTGCGGCCTCCACTTACCCACCGAGGCGTTTAACCGGGGACCTTGTGCACAAGGAGTGAAACCCAGCGGGTCTGCCCAGCAGGAGAGCAGCCCAGGAAGGGCGAGCCGGGAGGAAAATGAGCCCGGACACAAGAGCCACGGCCAAACCCTGTTAGAGGAGCTGGGATGAGGATGCAGTGATGGGGCTGGGACGGGCTCTCGAGGTCTGTGGTGGGTCCCTGGGGATGTGGCAGGGACTGACCCGGGTCTGCTGCCCACGGGCTCCTCCAGAGACCCGAGGGACACCCCTCGTCCCGATTCCCCGGGGGCGGAGGCCTCTCCCCCTTGCATCCCCTTACAAAGCCAAAGGGGAAGCACAGCCTGGGGGGAGCTGAAAGAAATGCAGGCAACAAAATTCCTCACGTTTATTTGGCACTGAAAACACCCCAGAATTTTTCCCACATCAGTAGCTTGATTTTTTTTATAAAAAGCATAACATTGCAACAGAGGCTTTCATCGTTTCTTAATCTGGGCATTGAAACCCTCCTGAAACGGAGCCTTTTGGCAGGGTCAGTATCAAATATTTGGTCGTTGTTGAAATGAAATATCGAGGTGATTTTTTTCCCTTTGCTGTTTTACTTTAGCAGAAACCCGATGCACTCCTTTGTTCCAGTTCAACTTCAGTGACTGGATTTTCCGATGGGGAGGAAAACGTTTCATTTCGTTAGAATGTGCTGGACTGGTGGTGGTAAATAAAATCCAATTGACATGGCAAACGTTTCACAAAAAAAACCCCACCTTAAAATCATCCTAATTTACAGAATGTATATTTTTCTAACTTAATCAGTCATTACCTGGAAGTGCCGTGGAAAAATGGACTGTGTCCTCCCATAGCCTGGGAAGATCAAACTGCAGATTTCAAGCAAAGTAGTTTCAAAAGCAGATTTTCAGAAAAGACATAACAAACGCAATAAGGCTGACAGTGATAGGAAAGAACCTACTGAGAAGTCAAACCATTAGGTTTTAATTTTTTTGAATTATTTTCCTAGCTTCTTGATTACACACCTTCCACAGAAGGTCACCTTTATTTAAAGCTGTGGGAGTGCAGATGTTATTTCAGAGATCAGTTTGTCTTTCTGATAATAATGACATATTTTGGCCATCCGGTGCTCATTTCCCCACATAAGTTGTTCTTGCTATTTGAGACCGTGCCTATTACTGTAAAGATATTGACCTTGGCAAGGCACAACTGACATATAGATAGAGGCTGATTTTTTTTTGTGTGTGTGTTTTTCAATAATCCAGTATAAATGCTAATTTATTTCTGTGGCAGCTTGCCTAAAAGCAATAGTTTCTTCTAAATAATCAGTGATAGTCGCTCATTGCCCCGTTACAGTGTTGTGATCACAGTTGATGGCAGTTTGCCTTGATTCAGCTCTTACCAATAATTTGCAGAGATTAAAAGGGTCTTGGAAATGGAGGCTTAAAGAATTGCTTTCTAAAGACATTGTTAGATTGAAAAAGGAACCTGGGGTTTCCAATGCACTCTAAAATCATTTCCACATAAACCTCAGATTTAGTAGTTTTAAGTGTCACTAAATGGTCTGTTCACAGGGAAAGGAAGATATTTATACGGCATAAAGCGATCTCTGCTCCTCCTGCAGACGTTGGTCTCGCTGCCTGCGTCTGGATGGGTATTCATGTCCCTTTCCAGGGGAAATCAAGCACTTAGAGAGTCATCGTGGGCAGGAATTAATGGCCGGGGTGTTTGCTCAGGGGGACACCTGCCAGTGCCACCACAGGGGGCACGGCCACTGCAAGAGACGGTGTGTCAGATTTGGAGGTTTTGCTTATACTAAAGTCAGTAGCAGACTTACGGGGGGTGGGAGGTGGTGTTAATCTCACTGCACCTGACATCTATCCATCCTTAGGGTTCCCTTCATCCTGCCTCTCTTTATGTGATGACAAGTACCATCAGAGTTACCCTTTACAATTTTTTTCCTTGTGACTGTAGGTTTTCCTTATGCTATTTTTTGGGAAAAAAAACCCCAACACTGAACATATTGGACTTTACCCTCCCTGAAAGTCCTGCTTGCTAGATGGATTTTTTTCTTCGGGCTTGTTTCCTGAGGGGCCTTTCTTGCCCTTTGCCCAGCACCCGCAGTGGGCAGGGTGTCTGCAGTGCCCCACAGATGCTGCGTGTTGGGCTGAAATAATCTCCAGATCCCCCAGCTGTCCATGCCATCCCCTGCTGCTCCGGGGAATTGCAGCTTTGCAGAGCAAGGATGGGTTTGGCTGGCTGGCTGTGCCTGCCCCATCCTTGCTGAAGGCTTGGGGCAGCGCCTAGCCCATCACCTGGGCTGGGTGCTGGCTGTGCCCTCGAGAGAGCCCACCGGGGTCCATCCCTCCTCTGCCCTTGATGCCCAGGCACACGGACGCCGCATTTGGGTGCATTAAACCCACGGTGTGTGACCACAGCTGGGTGCCGCGTGGGTGCAATCACCTTTTGGAAGTAAACTGTTCCGTAGCCATTTATTATGCTGTTAATTTGAGGGGTGGTTGAAAACTCTAGCAGTTCTTTCAGATTTTCTTCCAAACTGCTGCAGAAGATGCTAAGCAGCACAAGACCCTTCTAGAAACACCCTGCGGGTTGGCAGTGGGTGCAGCTATCCCCCAAGATCAGCTGCCGATCTGCTAACGAGGGTTACATTGATTTCATCTGGTGCTGATTCTGTATTCAGTGAATCCCTTGGGCCTGGGTTAGATGGTATCGGCAGTCACCTCCGCTGAGCATGTTTTCCTCTCGTTGAAATAATGACAAGATTGTTCACCCCGATGCGCTTTGAACGTTAACGGGCACGGGCCCTGCTGCCAGTTCCCGATCCTTGCATTTCTTGCCCGTCGTTCCTGCCCGGCAGTGGAGCACCGGTGGGCTGGCAGCCTGCAGGGATCGCTCAGGGCAGGTGGCTGCTTGCGGCTTGCACAGATGTGGGCTGTTATTGGGAGCCTTGATTGACTCCTGCGTGGAGACATGCAAGTTTGTGAAGGCCTGTGGGCAGGTGAGGTGTTCCCCAGGAGCTGCCGTGGGCTCTGGCGGCGCCCCCCCCCCCCCCCCCTTCTGCCCTGCCTGGAGCGGGGCTTGGGTGGCAGCTTCTGCAGCCACGGGAGTACAAAACAGTTTTCCTCCTGCCTGTGGAATGGGATGTTTCTAGCTACCAAGATCCCAGGTAAATGTCTCATGCTCTCAGGTCTGGCTGGGAAAAGTTTCTGGCAAGAGAAACATTGGTGGTGTGTGGTGATGTGAACAGAGCTGTCTCCCGGGGGGCTCTCAGGTGCAGGGAGTGTTGGTCTTCCTGGTTAAGTGAAACATCCAAGAGCTGCTTTTAATGTTTTCCTAATTATTGATGTAGTAGAAAATATGCCAATGCTGTGTGACAGTGGCATCTCATCCAGCTTTTCCTCAAATAACAGAATGTAAATATTTATTTGGCATCCCAGCCTTTTCTGCAAGGTTCACTGAACCCTGCACGGCTTCTGGCTGGCAGCAGGCTCGTGCTGCTGTTGGCTCCTTTGTGCCATGCGGCAGCCTCCCGGCCAACTTCCCCTTCTCTCTTTGTTGATATAGTGTTCTTTTATTCTATATTGTTTTCCTTTCCTTTTTAACTAGTAGGGTTGAATAACGAGGCTGGCTTTTCTTGTCACTGCACGGTGTGGGGCTCGATGATTTCTCTGCGAGGGAATGCCAGTAAAATCTGGACTCTTGAGTTACTGCTCTGGTTGTTTTCTGTCGCTGTTTAAAATTTCCTCCTGATACATGTTGCTCATAACTGCTTCTGGCTTTGGAAGAGGAGCCCTTTCACATAGGACGTGCCTGCCCACACATGGTAGCTGGCCTGGGCTGCACTTAGGGCTGGCAGAGGGATTATCAAACCTCTTCATGCTCCTTGGCAGCTCGATTAGATGTGTGCGCAGGATGCCAGGGGCTCTGTTATACTTCTGTGGCACTGGGGTGAATTTTAATGATGCCTCTCCTGTCTTGCTTTGTCATCCAGGAAAGATCTTTCTGCTGATGTGGAGGCTACCCAAATCCGTGTAGCTTCTTCCCTCTGTTGAAGAAGGCTCACTGTTTCCCCTAAGCCCCCTTACTCAAGTATTTTACTAATTTAACAATATTTTTTTGCCTCCCTGTGGTCGGAGAGCTGAGCTCTTTGTCAGGTCTGACATCATTGCTGGTTTGCAAAACTCTGACTCCCAGTTTGTACTGGTGTTTGCTGTACCTGCTGGGTCCTCATCTGCCTGAGGGTTTCACAGCCATGTGCTGCCTTCCCTTTGGGAGGCCAAACTCTTCCGGAGTGCAGGAAGGCCCTCAGACACTGGTCGCTGTGCACGTTCAGGAGTCCATGTTGCACACAGTTTCTTTAGAAAACTGTACAAAATGTTCTATGTTAACAGGGAGGATTAAAGAGTCAAAGGCTGCCTGTATCCAGCCTGGATAGTAGGTTGAGAAGTTAGTCTTCAGACACAGAGCTGGCTCTACACAAAACCCAGACAGGCATTTAGCAACACATGGGTTTGCTTTGGAAAGGTAAAAAAAAAAGGTGAAAAAACCGCTCCATACTCATTTAATCATAGAATCACAGAATGGTTTGGGTTGGAAGGGACCTTAAAGATCACATAGTTCCAACCCCCCTGCCATGGGCAGGGACACCTTCCACTAGACCAGGTTTCTCCCAGCCCCATCCAGCCTGGCCTCGAACACTTCCAAGGATGGGGCATCCACAACTTCTCTGGGCAACCTGTTCCAGTGCCTCACCACCCCCACAGGGAAGGTGACATCTCCTGATTCCTTTTGTGGGCATCCTTATGTCAGTGCACGGTCAAGGTGACTCTCTGGGTTAGATTTAGATAAAGTGTGAGGAAATCGCGAAGTTGAGACTTCCTGAAGGATCCTCTCCATTACCTTTGAAGTCAGAATAATATTCCTTCTACAATTAGAAGTAACCATAGTGACTCAGAGTCCTGGCTCCGGGAGGCTGAGCAGAGCAAGGTGGCAACTGGAGCAGGGAGAAAACACCTTTTTTGGAGGAAGAGTTTCTGTGCAAGCCCTGTGGAGTAGGAACATGTCTGATGGGCAGTGTGGGTGCGAGACGTGGCACAGGCTAGGTCGTGGGGAAATGATTCATTTCACAGTGATGTGGAGAGCGAGGGAAGCTGGTCCATGGGGCTTCATCAGCCGTGCAGGTGTGGGTGCTGGTATTAAATGGCACTCAGCTGTGAAGCTGGGCTTTAAGGACTTTTACCCCCCTGCCAATTGCCCGTGAAGGGAGGAGGGCTCACCTTGTCTGGTTGGATGAAGCAGAGGGGAGCTGAGGAGTGGCTCCTTCTCATTCCACCCAGGAGAGGGAGAGGAGGATGTGGCCATTTCCACGGGGCAGCGTGGGTGCGTGCGGTGAGGCTGCCTGCCTGCCTGGTGGCAATGGGGATTTGGCTGGTTTGGGAGATGAGGATTATAATAGGGTCATCAGGGGCTGCCAAATGCACTGGGTAAAAGGGTAGAAATATTGTCCTCTCTCTTCTCTCCCTCAGCCCATCTTTACCCTGGAGGGGGGAGGTGGTGGGGTTTGCATGCAGTAGAGCAGGACACCCCCCACCACCACCACCACGGCAGCATCGGGGCTTGGTCCCCTGTCCCCTGGTGTGGAAGGAGCCAGGGACCAGAGATGGCAGAGCTTTCCCGCTGGGGTAGACCTGAGGGAGCTGTGATGTGACAGCCAGCTCTGCTGCTGGATCACCTCAAGTCAGGACCTTGCAAAGGGCACCTGAGCTTGCATGCGGTGTGCTGGCACCCCAGGCAGCTTTTCCGACTCGGCTGCCCCTGTCTTCTGTGTGCAGGTCCCTGTGGTTGCTGGTGTTGGGCAATTACCAGTGGTGATGCTCCCTGCAAGGGGAGGATTGGAATACGCAGAATAAAAGAACAAATGTTCTCAAGAAAACAGAAGAGGATAGTGGAGCCACCAGAAAGACAGTTTTCTAAAGAAGAAATTGTGTCTGAGCTTTTTCTTTTAATTAAATTACACTGAGGGAAGCCAGTGCATGTGAGACGACTTACAGTATTGGCTATCAGGAATCAAGAGGCAACACTTGAAATTAATTAACTGAACTGAGCTTGGGTCTGAATGCTGGCACAGGGACTGAGCAGAGCTGGGCTGACGTGGGAGGGGGTGGCTGGTGGTGGGTGCAAGGACTCCCTCTTTGGCTGGGAGAGGGAGTCTCTGTGCCCTGGTTGCCTCATTTCTCTGCCCTTTTCTGCAGAGGCGGGTTTCCCTTTAGGTTACCCCATGCCGGCTCAGGGGTGTCCAGGCTGTCCCGCACCTTGAGAGTGGGGTTTTTCAGACTTCATGAAGGACCATAAACTCTAGTGAAAAAAAAGTCAATGGAATTCATTGTGCAAGGGCATCGGGCACTTCAGGCTGCCATCTTGTGCTGCTGGACCACTCCTACACACCCAGAGCATCCGTGTGCTCTGCAGTTGGGTACCGAATCATCTTTGTCTTGTCGGGTGCCTGTCAGCATCTCCAGGTACTGAAAAAACTTTATAAATACCACAGGGGTGAAGCCAGCTCTGCCTTGAGGTACAGGCAGCTATGTTACCTTCCCACTGTTCTCTGCTGTGCTGCCTTGCCTGGCTCTGGCAGGATTAGTAGCTCGATTCCAACACCACGGTGTTCCTGTAAAGGGTCAGCCTCTCGCACAGCGCTGGCAAAGGCCATGCTGACATTCTCTAAATCTGATTTATATATCCAGCGAGTCTGTAGTTCAGCATGTCGGGGCTCTCAATTCATACAAAAGTTTGTGGGACAGCCTGGTATGGATGTGATCTGAATCCGGGAGGGCAGAGCAGTGCAGTGAACAGCTGAAGCTGGAAATAACAGGCCAGGACAAGACTGAGTCAGCAGGAGTCAGTTAAACTGGTTTTATGAATGATGTGAAGCTGGAGGAGACTAGTTCTGCTCTCAAATGAAGAACTGGTAGTAAAAGGCATTCTGGAAAGACATCTCCCAGATTCCCTCCATACGAATCCCCGTCACTCTAGCCACCTTTGCCTAAATCCAAAGCTGTTACGCAGGGAAATTACCTTTGGGGTATGGAAGGCAGTAGAGGGGTGAGTGCCCTGCTGATGCCTTTCCAGTTACTGGAATAGGCTGCTGCATCCTGAGCAATGGTGTCCACAGACTGAGCTTCACGGTGCGTGGTACCCTAATGACCGATGAATGTAACCTGGCCATTATTTCACTGCCCTCACCTGCAGGAGGCAGAAATTTTGGGGAAAAAAAGCTGGAAATGTCACATTTTTGAGTGCTGAAATATGTCATTGATGGGCCAGGCATGTTAAAACAGTGGAGGTAAAGGAAAGAAAAGTTTGGTACTTGAACAAAACATCCAAGCGGATGTTCAAGAGGTGCTGGCCTCTTCCAGATTATATTAATAAAAGATTTCATTAGGTTAAAAAAAGAGGAAACTTAAGTTAAGCACCTTCTCTTCTCTGCTGTGTGTTTTCTCATCCTCAAGGCTATCTTCTTTTTCATACCCTGGGTTACTGCTACAGTTCATTGTTTTCTTCCCTTGCTGCCGCACGTGCTGTGCAGGCTCTGACCCGTGAGTGTCACAGGTTTCCCGGTAGTGCTTGTCACCATGGAGTTGCAGTCTGCAAAGCGATAGTGGCATTTAAAAGAAAAAAAAAATATTAAAAAGCAGCATTGCTTTCCATAACCGCAGAGCAGAGCAGATGGCAATGGTGGCACCGCTGCCCAGGATGCTCTGGAAATGGGTGCCTGGCAGAGTGGCTTCATTTATCTGTTTAATCTTTATGCCTGAACATCTCCCGCAGGTGGATGCAGAAGAGAGTGGAGCTGTGGGTGCCTGGGTACCACATGTGAAACAAGCCATGGACACCTGTAAGTTTCCCCCTTCTATTTTTTTCCTGCAGGAGCCTGCTCTGCTCCAGAGCCCTTGAGCCATTCAGAGTGGGAACCATGCCTGAGCCCCAGGGGCATTTATTTTTAAGGTGAGAGCTGTGCCTGGGCCCTTGTAGGCTTATGAGGGCTGGTCCAGAGCCCACAGCAGGGTGCGAGGTGTTCCACGCAGAGCTGTCCTGTGCTGGGCTCCAAGCAGGGGAGAGTACGCTCCCCAGTGCCTGCAAGCGCTGGGCATATCTGCTCAAGGCGTAAGGGTAGGGCTGAGCATCTTCTCAGGGGTTTTCTTGGGTTTTTGCTCTTGCCAAGAGCCAATCTTGATGATTTTTAATTTTTTTTCCTTCACATGGCATGTCTGGTGTAAGGCACTGGGTTTCACCCAGGTCTGAAACCCCTGGTCTGCACTGGTCCATGGCGAAGCTGGGAACTCTGCGTGCTGATGTGCTCCTCTTCTATCTGTGGGATGGGATTCCTACCCATGTGAGGTTTCTGAAGGCTTCAGGTCTATGTGCAAAAAATGCCTGTGTCTTCATATCTACCTCATGCGAGGTGCGTTGCGAGAGGTGCTGGGAAGTTGGCCGACATCCGCTGTCGTGATTGTGCTCACTACAAATACAGAAACAAAGCCTCCCGATGGGTGGGGAGAAAGATAGAACTGACCTTACCTCTGTGGGAAGCAGCGGGATTTGGGGCTGTGCAAACCAGCCCGAGCCCTGGGCCCCCCCGGGGCAGAGCCTGAGGTGGTGTAGGGGGTCCAAGCTGCGGAGATCGCTGCCTGGCGGGAGCTTCCCCTGCACAGCTCCTCGGGGGAAGACGGCCAAGAGCACGAAGGTGGGAGATGACAGATTATTCCTTGTTCCTCTGTGATTCCAGCTGAGCTCAGTGCTAAGGGATGGCAATTTGGGGCCCCGTTGTGTGGTCCCTGGCATACGAAATCCCCAACAACATCCCCACCGGGGCAGGCTTGCACAGGGAGTGTGCGCTGGTCCTGTCGCTTGAATATTTATAGCACCTTTGCTATGTTCATTCTAGCATTAAACTGCTAATTAATTATGACATTTGTACTACTTCATTTTTCCCTGTGAATCTGCAGAACCTGGCAGGCAGTTAATTAGCTCTCTCTATGCAAAGGATACTAAGGAAAAATAATTGCTTGAGGAATCATCATTGCGTTCTTTCAGAAAGGTCTTACCTATGAGCTGGCTTAAAGCTTGCTAGATTTGCACTTTGAAAGATGTCTCTGTCAAAGGCCAATCCTTTGGAAGAGAGATTTGAAGGAAAAGGTTATCTCAGAGATGTGGCTCAGTGGGTGTTATTTAGTGCTTGTAAGTCCAAGGGAAATCAATTATCTAAACAACTCCTGTTCTGGAATGGATTTCTTTATTCTTTTCTAAATATGTACTCATCTTTGTCTTTGTATTGATGTGTACAGCCCACAAACCTGAGATTGCAGGAGGCGATCTGTCCTTCTCCAGGCTTCTCACAGCTATTGCCTGGGAAAGGGTGAGTGTCTTCCCTATCATGTTTTTATTTATTTACAAATAGAATTTTTTTTTTTTTTTAAAGGAGCTGGGGGGGAATGGCGCTTACAAACAGCCCCTGGTTTCATACAGCCATCTCCTCTTCCCAAAGTTCAGGTATCCAGACCTCACAAACACAGAAACCTGTCTAAGCCCATTGAGGGCTTCAGTGACGTTGCTGGGAGTGCTCGTGGGCTGATGGTTACGGTGCGTCCTGCCTGTAGGGTTGCCCAGGCTTTCAGATCTTGCTGCTTTCGGGGGCATTTGCTCCCCCAGAAAACCCTCAGAGGATCTGGCAGCACACTGGGGGTCTCCTACCTGGAGCAGGACCCTGAGGCATTGCTCCTCTATTTCTCCCATCTTTGCTGCTAATGCATCTGTTTTTATGGCCCCACTGGCATGCCAGGCATTGCTCTTCATATTTTCTGGCTTCTCCTAAATCAAGAACAGGTCTGTGACCACCGCAGGCTCCTTGGGATAAGGAGCAGGTTTCTATTTTTGGGCGACAAAGACAACCAGGAAGACAGAATAATGAAAATGGTATTTGTGTCTATAGGGATAAACAGGCATTTTCTTAAGCAGATTGAAACCTACGGCAGGTATGCTTGCCCTCAGCACTCCCTTTGAGAAACTTGTTTTATTAGCAGATAGTTACATGTTGAGGTTACAGAAGGAGCATTACAGTAATGGAGTTGACATCTATATAATGGAGTTGACATTTTATTGTAAAGGAAAAAGAAAAAACCTTAACAAACAGAGTTCCCCTCCCTCCCCCTTTCTTTATTTCCTTATTTTGCTGTCATCAATTGCAATAAGGCACACAAACTTTGAACAGCCGTCGATGCTGGCAATTTAATAAAATTTCATACAACGGTAGGTGCTTCAGGAATGTTAGCAGGACTAATCAGTCTGTTGTAAACTTGAACTTTGCTGAGAAATCAAGGCAATAGCTTGTTCAACAGCAAATCATAACAATTTGAATCAATTCTTGGCAGTACACTCTTGTTATTAACTATTACACACAGTCTTGGCTTCCAGTTTGTGTTAGATGCTTTTAGCAAGAAGTTCAGAATAGGGATCTCTCCCTGGAGGACAATGCTTCATTTCTAAACTAGTTAATAGATGGGCTTTGCTCTATTTGGGCTGCTGGTTAAACTCTGCATGGGTTTTGCATTGAATTGGGCTGGAGTGGAAAGAAAATTCTTTGCACGCCAGATTCATTACAGCAGGTTTAGGATAAGAGGGACAAACAAGCCCATTCGGGCTTACAAAGATGAAAGAAGACATCAGAGTGAGATGCCAACTAGATTGCAAAAAAAAAAAAAAAAAAGGAATGGAAACACAAAAGCATCTTCAGTCGTTGAGCCCAGGAGAAGTGTTGATGAAGCATTGCTCAGAGCTCAATCTCCAAGTGTCTTTTGGGATTCCCATATTAACTCATGACAACCAAGTAGGTGGCTACAGCTACGCTGTCACTAAATGGCTATAAAACATGGATCTTCCTTGCTGTGGCAGATGAGCCATTCAGGTCTTCATATCTCTGATTTGGGAGATCAAGAAATGGAAATGGTCCACAGTTCCCCCTTCTGGTTGCATCCTCCTGGCCTTCACTTGTTCTGGGTGTAGCGAAAGGATCACTTAGGAAAAACAAAAGCTCTCAGCTCCTGAAATGCTTTTCAGGAGTGGTAACTTTTTAATTAACAGAAGTTACAGGTCCCTTGTTGGCTTCTGCTCTTCCCTCTGTACTGTAATTTAAGTAACACATCTCTTTTTTTCTTCTGATTACTTAGGTTACTACAGCCCATTGACATTTGTATTTCTAATATAATAATCAAATGCTAAAACACAGAGATTACATTTGGATCAACACGTTCAGTTCTTAAATCCTAAAAGTAATTATCTTTTCTCGTGTACAATGAAGTGAAAATATTATTATATTAACCATTAGTGGCTCCATTGTCTGAATGTCGGCTGGTGGCACCACTTGCAATGCCATCCCCTGCTTCTGTAGGCTTAAAGCTCACAAGTTTTCCCACAGCTGGAAACTTTTGGGCAGCTGTGGGTGATCCTCGTTTAGGAACCACAGCATAAGAGAGGCGCAGCTCTTCCTAGCAGGTAATAATTGGCTCAAGTATAATGAAGTGTTCATGAAGAGGCTCTTCAAGACTTCATGGCTGAACCTGTAGCTGAGGTCCGGTTAGCTCCATTCCTGACACCTAATTTACGGAAAACTTTTCACTGCTGTGCAGCTGAACTGAGCCCCTTGGAGACACCCCAGGGTGCCCAGAGTGAGCCTTGATCTTAGCTGGGGCTGCTTCTTGACCCACTAAATTCAAAACCACAATGCAGAGAAGCCATTAAACCTTTCAAGAGCTGCTTGCAAATTCACACAAAATGGAGAGGAGGCGATTACTGGTGTGGTGTCCTGGTTTCAGCTGGGATAGAGTTAATTGTCTTCCTAGTAGCTGGTACAGTGCTGTGTTTTGAGTTCAGT
>JAVJGG010000082.1:9353290-9369519 GCA_035590195.1 Aviceda cuculoides
CCCCCATCCCACGGTGGGGGGGGAGCGAGTGAGCGGCTGCGTGGTGCTTAGTTGCTGGCTGGGGTTAAACCACGACATGTGGTGAGGCTGGAGCCGTTCCCAGCATGCGCCTGCCTGCATGGCATTGCTCGGGCGACGGTGCGGGGAGCAGCCTGCCCCCGGCCGAGGTGCAGCTCGGGCAGCTGTGCCTGGCCGTCGCTGCAGAGCGAGCCCTACGCTGCCGACATCCAGCATCTCACTCTGGGCTGTGAGCAGCGGCCGTAATTCCACAAATTAATAGTGGTTTAGTTCCTGAGTCAAAGCCCATCTAAATGAGCAGGAAATCTGTCACTGGGCCTTGCTGGCCACTCCCATGGGCAAGCGTTCAGTTTACCTTGGCACTCACAGACATTACTTGTGCAAACCAGAGGCACCAGACTGAGCTTAAACAGGGGTTCGAGTTCTGGGTGAGGCTGGACCCTGTCGTGTGTACCTGAGCGCTCCTGTGCATTGATAGCTTTCATGCTGCTTGAAAGCAAAAAGCTGACAGACTTTATACTGTGTTTGGGATGGATGCAAATACTGGCTTTCAAGGTGGATAAGTAATCTTAACCATTTCTTGCCCAAGAGGTCCCATTGCCTGTGAATTACTGGGGGGAGGTGAGGGGCTGTTTTCCCTTCTCTCAGGTGCAAGGGGATTACCGTAATGTCTGGAGGCAAGGATCCAGGCTGCTTTGTAATACACTTGCCCAAACATGAGTATTTCTGAACTGTGCTGAAATATTCTTTGTTTCTAAGGTCTGGCATGTTTCAACTAATGTGATTTTTTTAATTTTTTTTTTTTAACCACATAGCTATGAAAACTACAAGAGTGGAAATCTTTTAAGGGTTTCACCCCCAACGGTAATCTACATGTGAGAGTTCACAGTGGTACAATACACAACTGATGTTTTAAAATGTGACAGTGATCCATGGAGACCTATTGCAATATTTCCAGAAAAGACTTCAAACATCATGTTTGATATCCTAGAGCTGTGAAGTTAGAAATTCAAACCCTCCATCAGCATGTTCCCACAGCCTTGTAAGAGGCAGGGGTAAAGTTGTGAGTCCTTGTTGGCTCCTGCTGATGCACAGCAGTGATTAGGTCTTGTCAAAGGGATTCCGTGTTAGTGCTTATTGATGCAGCCTGGCACGTAGCGGATGCTGCGCGGTAAGCGGCCGTGACTTGTCTTTGCCATGGAGGAGGACATCCACAGTGCCAAAACACAGGAACAATATCACCGCAACCCAGTGGTGACCAGTCCATCGTGGTCCAGCTGGTGTTTAGAATACCATCCTGAAAGGCTAGTGCTAATGAGGCTTTGCTGTTTGGGCAGCTCTCCTGCATGCTTGATCTAGATCATCCTCGGCTGCAGCTGGACCCTCGCACCGAAGGTGGGACCACAGGACTTTGAGGTATTGCAGGGGGCAAACGGTCCCGGGAGCAGCACCCTGGCCAAAGGGGTAGGTACCTTTTTATACCGAGGCAAATGCCACCTTCCCTGTTCTCTTCCTTTAGTCTGAAACTGAAATCCCTGAAAAAAACATGACCACTTACCTTGGGAGGGGCTCTCAGGTGGACCCTTGCCCAAAGGGGACTCCGAGCCCACGTAGAGCTTCTGGAGCAGGCAGCTGGTGACTGGATGTGCTGGGCATCTGCAAAAGCTCCCACACTGCGAGGAACTGACCGTGTTAACTGGTCATTTGCTTCAGAATGGAGGAAAAAAGGGGTTTAGCCCTTATACTTCCTAATTTAGAGCAAGGTCTTAAAAATAGGGGAATGCTTTCAGCACTGCATCCGTGGACTTTAGCTGCTGTCCAGCACGTCCCCTGCTAGCCTCTTGTTTCCTGGTTTAAAGTCACGGTTAAATTTCTTTGCTTTCCTGGCAAATCCAGCTAAACGGTTGGGATTCAGCTGCTGCCGCTCCGTGTGCAGAGGGCAGGCGAGGGGTCAGTGCGTGGGGCTATCCCAGGTGCCGGGCAGGAGGCAGTGTTTCAGGCAGCTGCCTGCCAATTCTGCCCGTGCTTCCCGGGGTGAAGTGCAACTCTGCCGCTTCAGATGAGAAAGGGCCTTGAAGGAAGGTAGGAAAACATCTTGCTGGAGCCCGAGGTAGCAAGTGCTGTCCAGCTCTCCGGGCATCTGGCTCTCCACTTGAGTCCCTGCGAAACAGGGATGTGATCAAGGCCCACCAAGTATACTTCAGAAAGCATTTGATGCAGGGAAATTGTGCGAGTTGATAAAGAAGTCGATAACGGTGTGTGTCTGAAGTGGAACTTAAGCTAACTGCTGAAAATACTTTGAAAAGCAGTGACCACAATTAAGCACTTAATCAGGAGAGAGCTGCAATTTTCTGAGGCTCAGAGTACAAAAATCATGAAGTACAGATCCAGAGATATGAAGGAAAATGTCTCTTTGGCAATTAAGATCCATTCTGCTCAAAGGCTGAAAATGGTATCATTGAATTACTTTTGTTGCACAGTTGATACACTGAATTATCTAAAATGTAAACCATTGTGCCTAAAATGCCACTCAATGAGTAAAACAGCTTCTCCTGTTCAGCTGTTACTCAGCTGAGCGAATTGGCTTCTGATGGTATCTACTCTCCTTTCTTTAAAGTAACATTTTGAATTGACTCTTTTTCCTCCCCCAGGAAATAAAGTGCTGGTTGGAAGAACCCGTGCAAGCACACCAAGGGTAAGAGGTGTTCCAGGAACTTTTCTATCTGCACATAGACACAATGCCTACCCCAGAGCCGATGTGCAAAGCCCCTGAGGAAGGTGTTGGAGGTCCCACAGGAGAAAGTACTGGGGTACCTGTCCCACTGTTTCTGTGCACTTACTGTTTGGAGGCTGATTCATCCTCTGTACTTCACCCAACAGGTGGATGTGGGTTGACTTTGTCCCCCTTTTATCAGGTGTACATCCATGCAATGCAATGGCCAATGCAGTTATCCAAGCCAGTGACACGGGTGGGTGAAGACGCCAAATCCCCATTTGTATGGTACTGAGAGGTTGGAGGGGAAGCTTGGGTGGGTGCAGCCTCCTGACCCATGGTCCCCTGCTGGGTGTGCAGGTAAAGGAGGGTGGTTGCTATTGCCCAACACTGGAGCCCAGCAATCCTTGAACCCCCCGCAGATCACCCCAGATCACATGATAAAGAAAGGGGAGCCTGTGTGTGGCCCGTGGAGATGTGCACAGTGTCTCTCAGCCTGTGGTTTTGGAAAGGTTGGACTGCTCTGGCATGTGAGGGTGTTGACTTGCTGCACGGAAAGCTAAAATGTTTATCTTGCAGGAGTCTGCCAGTGATCTGCTAGAAGGAGGGGTCCGAGCCTCTACGGGTGGCTGCAGTCCAAGTCCCAGGCTCAAATTCACTTTTAAGGAGCCTCTTTGGTGGAAGGCAGAGCAGATGCTGGGAAGAAGATACTATCCAAAGTACTCCACAACCATGCTGCTAGCAGGTATCAGCAGGAGGAGCCTGCCTACAAACCCACCTTGGCAGGAATTGGAGAGAAGATAAATTCATGTTGCACCAGACCTGATGGCAAACACCACGGTTGTCTGGCCAACAACAGGAGAGCATGACATGATGCTTTCCAGTGGCACCAGCGTGCTGTCACAGGTAGGTCGGTCGCAGTCACCTGCCTGTTACGGTGGTGGAGAAAAGCATCCTACAAGTGCACTGTGCTAACATCAGAGATGTGGTAAGTGCTGCCACCAGTCAGAAGAGAACTGGCTCGAAGGGTCACTGTGCTAAAATGGCTTCTGGGTGTCTGTCCTTTCCCTTGTGTCACAGCCATGGCTGGAATCTGCTAATGATGGGTACACGGGGGAAAATGGGTCTGCTAAAAACAGGGACATGTACCGCTCTCCCTCATGTCATGCTCAGTTTGAAGGACCTTGTGAGGATGGTTTTGGAAGAGCCTGTTTTGCAACACAAGCACCAGCTGGCCATCTGGGTGTTGGTAGCAAGTCACACTGGGGACCTGGGGAGCTGGCTGCAGGGCATGGGTCAGGAGTGGCACATAGGTTTACTGGGAAGGTACGTTCCCTCTGGTCTAATTATTTTTCCCCTCCCAGAAGAGCTGTTGCAATGACTGAATAATTGCAAACCCAGCTGTGTTGTGTGAGTGTCTCTGCTCTTATCCTTTGTAACCCCAATGTGTTGATAGCAGATCTGCAACAAGTACCACTGGAAGTACTTTGTGTTGCAACTGCTGCTATTTCCACTTACTTTACACTTGATTATAGATGATGTTGTAGAGTTTTATTGTTGTTTTTTTGTTTTGTTTTTTGCTTTTTTTTTTTAATATCTGTGACTTGTCAGAACTCCTTGTTACATCTCCAAGTGCCAATAAAAGTGAAGGCAATATCCATCAGTCACTTCTTGTAGCATATCTTCCTTTGAGAGCTTGATTCAGTGTCTCCTGAAGTCAATGTGAGTCTTTCCATTGATTCCAGTGGATGTCAAGTCAAGCTCTTCTTTAGACTGAGATGGCAAGCACTGTCTTTGAATCGGCTTTGAGTGTCGTACACCTAGTACGATGGGACCCTTATTCATCTTGGGGCCCCTAAGAGCTATTCTAACAATGACAGGGAAATAATCCTAAATAAATTCAGGTGAAACCCTTGTATCACACCACATCTTATATTTTGTTTTTGGAGGGGCATAGACAAAACTAGGACTACTATGACTACAAGTTATAGCTCTTCGAGAGCTGTGTAGAGCATGTGCCTGCAAGTGTATTTTTGTGTAGGCAATTTAGGAGGTGGGAGAAGACTCAAGTGGCATGTATTATTTAGTAAAGACTGATAAGGTTGATAAGCAGTGTGGCAAACTAGATAGTCATATGTATTATTAGTTACTCTGCTCTGGTGTTCATTTCCAAAGCTTCATAAAGCAGCACAGTGTTACACTAACACAGCCTATAGAGGAGTTAAGAGTAGCTTTTACCCTCTGATGACTAACGTGCTGCAGCCAGATGGAATGGTATAAATCTCTTCTTACACACAACGAAGCCAAAACAAATATTATGCAATGATTAAGTGGCAACCCAAACAGAAGCAGGCATCCTGTGGGCTGAAACAGGAAATCTTGGGTTACAAAACTCAAGATATGTTAATTTAATTTGATTATATATTTGATGGCTATCTGAAGTGGTCCATGAATAATTGATGAAAACTAGAAAAGCTGTTGTTTGCCTTTAAAATCAAGCTGAAGAAAGTAGAAACTGAATATTTAGGAACACAATTACTGTTCGCACAGGTCACGTGAGAGGTCCCCACAGCCTACTGCTGTGCCTGACTGTGACCAGTAGCAGGAGCTGATGGAAGAGCATACGTGGGATCTCCCTCAGCCTGGCTCCATTAATGGTTCATTGTAAAATAAGTAAGGATACTTGCACTCAGTCTAGCCAAGTTGTGTAAATAACTGACTCTCACACTTATGGGGATGTGTCTGCAGGTTGAGTAACTGGTGAAGCCCCAGTACCTCTGTTTCAGAAGGCAGCACAGACTGCTGACCACATCCTCCATCCCCTCATGTAGGCTGTAAGCAGCCAAGCTAAGGCGATATGACAGCTTTGACATCTGCAGCGTTACCTATCTGGAAGCCACGGAGGGCTGCGTTGTGCCAAAACACTGGTGCACTCTTGCCTCCTGTCCAGCAAACTCGGAATGGTCATTTAATGCAAACAAAAGGCACTTGACAGTTGGCTAGCCCCTTCCCCTACCAGCTCTTGGAGAGGGGGAGGAAAGCTGGTTTTGTTCATGTTTCTGGCAAGGGGTTACTGTATAGTGCCATTCTGCTCTGCAGTGGGATTGACTAAGATGTTTCTTGTTAAGGAGAAGGCTGGTTTTGCTGATTGCTTTTCAGCATGTTCTACAGGCTTTGAGAAAAATGTTTTAAAGGTGGATATGGGTGTGGGGAGTAAACATACGCAGATAATCTTTATCCTGAGATGGTTGCTTATCCTGTTCTTGTGATGCCAAGAGACACAGTGAGAGCCACAGCCAAGAAACCAGCTCTTGAGGGTGAACCCAAGTCCTGCTCTGCTTTGCCATTGCTCTGGAGGAGGAACAACAAAGTTCTTCAGCTTCTCTTTGGCTGAGGTGGAACAGGAACCTCCCAAAACCCAGGTAGGTGCTGCTTTCTGCATTTACCTGATGTCACCAGAGTGTGAGCAGAGGATGACATTGGGACTAAACTACTTCTCATGCTTTGCATAGCCAAGTGCCTCTTCAGAAAATGCAATGACCTAAACATTATTGGTGGTGCCACTGAAAACCACGTTTCCAAAACCTTTGTTTCAACTATATGCAAAGACCCACTTGCTTTGGTTTCTGAATTATATTAATATTTATCTTGCATGAAATGCACCCAAATAATGACCACGTGAGCGAGAGCTGCCACGGTGGAGCTGCACTCCCCCGATGAACTGTTCTTAGTCTGAGCTGGTCCCAGATCCCCAACGAGCATCTCCAGCACCTGCCACCAGCCCTGTGTCCCAGGGGGTTGTCACGTCCACCACCAGCACAAAGCTGGCCCCTGGCCAGGCGTGTTGCCCCTGTCCGACGAAGGGTGTCTGGCAAGTAACGAGTCCTGACTGGTGTACACGGTGAATATGATTGAAGGGTAAGAAGGCAGACCAACCCCAATGGAAAGCTGGAGACATGACAAGGGTCAGGTGTCAGCACTTTACCTGAAGAATTGAAGAAAGCGTGGTGTATTTGCCTCGCAGTGAAACTGCGTTGCTCAGCTGCAGAGCAAACAGTGCGACCAAAGGCTAGGCATCCTTACTTACCAAGGAGAGGGCTGAAATGCAGGGGGTTACCTAGCAGTGACCTCTTGCTATTGTAAGAGGTAGTAAACAAGGTAAAGGTAGAATAGGGAAGATGGGTAAACAGTCATTCTTAAAATAAAATAAACATCAAACTTATATTTGTCTGGGCCTTTGAAGGAGCACAATAACCGTGGGGAGGGCAGAAAGCATTATTTACTGCAGGAAGCAATCATGAATTATACAGAACGTTGTCCAGGAGCTCCTCCGGAGCTGTGACCTGTGGTGATTTGTGAAGAAGAGAGCACGTGCGTAGCAGTTTGCTCTCAGCTGAAGCAAATGTTACACCCCATGGGCTCTAATGGAGAGATGCTGGTTTCCACTAGCTGAAGACCTGACCTCAGTAGGAACAGAGAGGAAAAAGCAAGTAGATGGAGAACAAAAGCCTATCTTTAGCATACTTTAAAGTCCTTAACCCAGAGGCAAAGCATGGCTATAAATGAAAAGGCAGCCCTAGAATTTTAGTTTAAGCCAAACAAATTTGACTGGTTATGGAAAAACAGTCTTATCTTGTTTATGGCCAAGCTTCAGATTTACATTTGAGCTGAAAGGGAGACAAAGTTTAACAGTGATTACTTTTAGGTTCCTATTCGAATACTTGCACAATGGTTTTAGCTGAAAGTCTAGACTAACTCGGGCTTTTTATGACAGTGGTAAAAAACTGATGGTATGTTAGTCAAGATGGCTTAAAACATGCCACCAAGTTGATTTATTCCTTTACAGATGCTGGGGTGTCCAGAAAAAATATTTTCCAAAATCTAAGTCTTCCAAAGGCAAAAGCATTCTTTAATGAGGTTAATAGGTGTCTTCAGACTTCAGTGAGCTTGGGATCAGCAGGAGATGGACCCATACTTACCAGTACAGATGGAGCTTGGTGTTCATATACTTTTTGCTGAAACATTTTCCCAGAGCTGATATGCTGCTGCCATAATCCTTTGTTTCTTTAAATCCCTTCTGAAAATTTATGCTCACACTGAAGACAATACTGTCATGATTTTGTGATCACGTGTACCAGTCGGCAGTCACTAATTTGCTACTAATTTGTTCTAGAGTGAGTTTGGACAGACCAAATTTTGATCAGGTTTCTGTCAAATTGGACCCCACTGCACTGAGGCTGTGGTTTAATAATCAGGTTGTTGTTATTTAGAGATTGCAAACACAAAAGTATTTGGTTCAGGAAGAATGGAGAAGAAGAAGAAAAATAATCCTGAATGTCCTAGGCTGCAAAAAAAGGCAAAATTACTTTCAATATTACCATTCCTCTGTCATTTCAGATTAATTTTGTAATCCATCTATCTTCATTGACCTATTTTTTCCAAATTTTTATACTGGAGGGAGGGTGTGGGATGTGCCATAGTTACTGTATATGGGCAGTACAAAATGCACAAAGAGTGGTCAGGTGCCTGCAGGTACAGGCTGGGTGACCATACTTTCTTTGCTTCTCCTTCCCTCCTCATCTTAATCGGCTTGATTTGTTCTTTGTTGACTCTGGGTTGAGTTTTATTTTTGCCTCATTCTGAAACACTTGCCTTAAGAGAACCAAAATACAAAAGAGCTGGGGATGTTTCAGTTGCTGTTTTTTCCATAATACAGAGTTTTAAGTGGCCTCACCTGAGAGGGACAAATCAAGTGGTCTTCTGAAAAATGCAGCAAACAGCTGCTATCCAAAGTCACTGCTAATGATAACATTAAATTCTCTTTTGTAGTGGATTTTCATCCAGCTGTTACTAACTCTGAAAGGCACCGTCAAAGGCAAGTTCCACATTTACCCTTTACTTCAAAAAGCATCCCATAAGCCATGAGTGAGCTTTTCTTTTAACCTTTAAAGCCTTTGTCTTTGGAAATCAGTGGTAAGAATTGTACGAACCCAACATATTTTCATCCTGGCCAAACTGCTGCTATGGCAGGAGTAAATTAACGAGATGCCTAGCACTGCCAGCACCACTTTCCTTGCCTTTCTTATGTGTGTATGTAAATTCACACGTGTCACACATATAAGAGCATATAGATTTTCGTTATTGGTGGTCTCAATGGATGAGTGTGTGAAGGCAGCATCAGTGGAGCAAAGGACCTGTGAGGGTGGAATGGATGGCAATGAATGCACAACATGATTTTCCCCTTTCTCAGCCCCTTTTGGTGGGTTTGAGAACCCCCTTTCCCACCTCCTGCACACCTGGGAAGGTGTGCTTGGCTCTCCAGGGGCTTCAGGCCACTGCTGGTGAGGTGACGGTGCTGGCCAGCCCTCTCTTTCCACTGGCTGTTACGCACACCTGGGAGATGGGTTGGAGGAAGGAGGAGACCTCAGCTCTGCAAAACTTGGGCTGGTTTCTGGCAGAGCCAGGGTTTCCCTCAAAATCTCTAATGGTTTACTGGGAGGAGATGCTGAAGATGTGGTTACCTGGCATGCATGTGTAAGCAGTGTGCCAGAGGGAAGGGCTGGTGTGATATTCCCTTGATCTGGGCTCTGTGGTAACCTCTCAAATCACCAGTAATTCCCTTTCCCTCCTCACCTATCATCGTGGTACCTGAGTGTGAAAGTGATGGGTCTGACACATAGCTGCTGCCTCCCTCCACCTGGGAGGAAGGCAGTGTGGGAATTCCAAAAACCTTTGGTTATACGTGGTACATGCTGAGTTCTGCATACATCTTGGCAAACGCAAGGTCTCATCTCGCTTCTAGGGCAAAGTAAGGTCAGGTTAGAAGTCACTTGTATCGTATGTAAATGGGTCTTCTAGGATCACTCCCTGGGCTGTGATCTACACCCAGTTCAGGCAAGGGGGCTACAATATACTTTTAACTAGGCTCTTGTGGCTGGCTTTTGTGACTATCCCTTGAGGAAAAAAAACTCAAGGGTTGCTTTGCTGCAGCTTTATTCAAAAGCACATGTTTCAGGCTCATTCCCACCATACGTTCTGAACGAAGTATATTTCTGCTCGTGCATAGACTGCGGACGGAAATCTGCACCATGGACCGGACTTTCTCAACTGCTGCAGCGATTTACGGAAGCAGAAGTGTAAAGGGGAGGAAGAGGAATAAGCAAACCCAACGGCCGCCGCATGACACGAGCTTCCTTACCTGACAGGCGGGGGCAGTTGTGACTGCAGGTGCAGTGGGGGAACCACGCACCCCAACACCACGGTTCTGTTGGGAGTGGGTCGGGTCTGTGGTCAGGCAGCAGTGAGACATCGTTAAAGAACACGTCTCTCCCGCTGCGCGCGTCGCAGGAGCCTCTCCCGTCCCGCACCGTTGCTGTCGCACCCTCGTTTGCAGCGTGGTGATCTGGCTCTGCGCTCCCCGGGGAGCAGCGCTGCACCGTACCCCTTTGGCTCGCTGACGTGGAGCAGGGCAGGTCCTAGTGGCACCAGAGAAGGTCAGGAACTTGTTGCACCTTGCGAGATATGGTGCCAAATCCTTCTCCGTGGTGTAGCAGAGGATGAGCCTTGGATAGAGGGTATGAGGGATTTAAGGCCACCTTGATCAAAAATAGCTTGAAGTTGAGTTACTTGGTCTGATCTTGGCTAGCAAATCCTGTGTTTTTATCTTTTTTTTTAGGAGTTGGTGACTTTCAGGCTTTTGCAGGACAAATTTAACTGAGGAGAAGGGAAAAAATGTCTGAATAAGAAAATAGCTGGGAAGCTCCACGACTGGGGAAGTTTTCCAGGGATTTTTTTTTTTTTACAGTCTTGGGCAAGAGGAGATGAACCTCTTTTCCTTGCAAAGGTCTCTTTCCTGCAAGATGTGTACAACACACCCCACAGGCCATGGGGAGAGAGAAGCTCTCCTATGTGCTGTTTGCAGCCCACACCTCTCCACCAGTCTCGGTGACCGCTCATGTCAGTAGCGTGACTGCAGGGCAGGGGTCTGGGGGGATGCAGCCCCGGCCCCGGCCTCGGGGCTGGCACTGAAACTCTGCTCCGGTAACCTGGGGAAGAGGCAGGGACTCTCCTGGCAGCGTGGTGCTGTAAAGCACAATGTTCCCAGGAATGATCACTGGTACCGTTTAGTTTACTAGTATAGATAGGACCTTAGATGGTAAAAGGATGCTATGTTGTAAGTCCTCCCCCATCCTATATACTCCGTGTGGTCAGAGTAGGGTGTGGTACATTAAGATCCTTGAATTCTTTGTGTGTTTGCTTCTTAGACTTAGATTGGTATACTTCTGTGTGTTCTTTGCACTAAAAAAAAAATAATCAGAATACACATACACTTCTTAAAACTGTTCTTTCCTTAAATAGTTGAAATAGTTCAACCAGACCCAAGCTGTGGTGGTGATAATATGATTTTACACAATTTATTCTGAGCAGCTTTGCTTGCAGTTTTTATCTCACAGATAACTTTCTCCCTGAAATGGTGCTAAACCCCATGAAATACAGCAGATCTCTACGCAGAATCAAGGGACTCTGTTTAAGTGAATCTGCAACAATTCAAGGCAAGTTTCTCTGAGCTCTCAGATTTTTACACTGCATTTCGAATGTTTTCTATTGATAGCATTGACACGATTTCTAGCAGCTAAATCCCAAATATGTAAGTGGAGCTAGGGCCTACTATGTGCACCCCACTTACCTCGAAGTGCTCAAACCTTATTTGTGTAAAACAATAAAATATGTTAAACATTAAAATGGAGATGTGATAGCTCATGTTTTAAATTATTTTTGCCCAATGCATAGAACTTCTTTTTAAAAAGAACTTGTCAGATTTGCCTGCCAGTATGTTCTTGCGGTGCCTCGAGGGAACTGCACGTTCTGCCCATTTTTCTGAATCATGGGAGAGATGTTGATTTTTGCGGTTGGCCAGACTTGCAGAGCGCCATGGAGCATGTGGTCAGCCTGGGAGCCTGCAGGAGGGAAGGATGTGGCACCCAAGCTGTATAACCCACTCTTCGGGCTTCAATCCTTTTGTTTTCCAAACAAATGCTTGTCCTTTGCACTTGGAGTGTCCCAGGTGCTCTGAACCTGGTGGTCTTTCAAATGTTTTGCGGGGGACCAACCTGTCCCAGACAAGGGTATGGCCAGGGAGGGAGGAGGGGGGCTGCTGCCAGAAAGGGCCATGGGGGAGCCGAAGGGGAGGGCCCTCCTGCCCCCCCCGCCCCCCGGGCCAGCTGCTGTGGGCAGCATGAAGAGACCTGGGGCATCAGCTGCTGTTGGAAGCTGATGCCGAAGCCTTTCGTGTTGGAAAGTGGGGTGACAGGCACCCCTCAGGTAAGGGCTGAGCACCCAGGAGCGGCAGAAGAACAAATGCTCGAGTGTCACCCCAGGTGAGTGATGGCAGCCAGGGCAGCCGTCAGCGCTGCGTGGGGAGGGAGCATGGGTGGGTGCACCTCCAGTGGGGGACTGGGCAGTCAGGTCTTCACCCTCATGGCCCCAGCCAGCCGGCACTATTGTGTTTGTTTCTAGGTGCTCTTATATATGTGTGTGTGTGTGTATACGTACCTATAAAAAAAAAAAATTAAAGAGACAGAATTGTTGTCTCTTTATGTATAAAGTATCGTTAACTAATGACACTGTGCAAGAACCAGCACATTCACCATCACTGGATGGTGAATCTGATGAATGCAAGTCTTGCTGTTTACTGAATTAAATGCAAAATTTAGTGATTCATCACCTGGTGAGAAATAAGCACAGAATGGATAAGCCTGTGAAGAAAAACAGATCTTTCTGGGGTTGGAAAGGGGTTGGCCGCTGGGGAAGAAAGGGAGATCTCTGTTTTGGAGCGTGCTTGTTTTGCTGCACCCCAGGGAGAAAGGCAGACCGATGCTGGCCGTGCCCCAGCGGGGCTGTAGTACGGAGGTGAGCAGTGCCAGGCCTTTATTCCCACAGTTTACTGCAGGGAGGGCTCTATCTGTTTCTCCTGAAACGTTTCCTAATGGGGTCAACCTGGGGAGGGCACTGTAAGAAGGGGTGAGCATGCAATGCTGCCCTTGGGAATGAGAGCTGATGCTTGCCCAGAATTGAATTCTTTTTTTGTTACAAAGGTGTCCTAACTTGCTTGCTGTGAGCTTTAACTTGCTGCTCAGATACTTTCAAATGTCAGAAGTGGGGACAAAACCACAGCTTGGACTCTTGTTTTTGATGCAAAACGTGAGTACTGACATTCTTTTAGAGCTTGTTTTGGCTAATACAACAAGCCAGATAGCACAGGGAGGAAAAAAGCTCCTGTGGCAATGGCAGTACGGTGGGCTATCTGCAATGTTGGGGGGGGGGGGAGGTCTTTGCACAGCAAGGGCAGCCAGAGGCTGCCATTTATTTGGCCTTTCCCAAAGCACTTTTGAGTTGGATCATTCAAAAAAGCGATGTCCTTAAGCACTCACCTGCCCTGCTTAGAGGCCTCGTTACCTTTGAGCGTGGGAGCTGTAAGTCCCTCAGCGCCTTGGCGAGCAGTAAGGCAGCTGTAGCCATCCCCGTGGCTGCTGACACTCCGACTTCATGCCGGGGTGAGAAGAGACGGAGCGCTGGAAGGAGGCCGCGTACGTGCTGTCACTTCATCGTCAGCTCACTGAAGTGCTGTGATATCCTCAGCACTTTGTTTGTTTGTTCTTCTGGGATGGTTGATCCTCATAATGATATGAAACGGGTGAATACTTTGTGTCAAACCCCACCTAGGACTTGGAGGCGCGCTGTTTGCCCAAAAGATGGGTGCCCAGCTCTTGAGGGGCTGCCAGACCCCTGACGCTGCCGGGGGCTGCAGAGGCAGCAGTACCACTGTCAGAGGTACCAGGGCTCCCCCCTTCTATGCTGTCTTGCCCCACATACGGATTATGGGGCCGATATTTTCACACCTTGAGCTCCGTGCTGTATTTCAGAGATGGGTGTAGTGCCAAAACTGCTCCTTCCCATTCCGCCCCCCGGAGTGCTCCCCACTCATCCCCCTGGTCCATCCCTGCCCCGGGGGGGGGCGGGACTGTGAGGTCCCTTTCCCCCCGTCTCCAGGGTGACGCTGTGGGGAGGCTCCCGGCCGCCATCGGGACCCTTTTTGGGGCGGGGGGGGCGGCCCCAACGGCGCGTCCCTTATCCNNNGCCGTGCGGCCGCCCGCGGCCCCGCCCCGACCGGGGGGGGTGTCGGAGGCCGGTGCCCACCGCCTCCCTTTCTCTCCCCCCCCCCCGCCGGTTTCCCCGGCCCCGGGGGAGCGCGGAGGGGTAGCGGAGCTGCGCGGGGCTCTGCTGCCTCCCTGCGGCCGCACCGCGGTGGGGGGGGCTGTGGGGGACACACACGTGTCCAGGCCCGCCGCTGCAGAAAAGCAATAAACCCCTAAATTGTTCCCTTTTCGGGGAGATAAGGGGGGGTCTGCGGGGGTTTATTTGCAGGTGCAGGGATAAAGGGAGGCGGTGCGGCGGGGGCGGGGGGGTGATGGCGCTCCCGCAGCCACAAGCGCAGGTTTCCGGACCCCCCGCCCCGGGCCGGAGCTCGCCCCTCCAGCCGCAGCGGGCACGTCGCGGGGGGGGGGGAGGGGCGGACCTCCCCCCCTCCCCGTGTCCCTCCGCAGCCCTTCCCCACCGGCCCCTTCCTCACCACCGCCGAGAATTGCCCTTATACTTTGTAAATATTGGATTAGCTTTTCATTGACCGGCTCTCTTGAAAAGACCCGAAAAATCCACACCGGTTCCAAACTAAGCCAAACAGTCAATAGGTGACGAAAGTAAGTTATTTCCAGGGCTTAAGGGGGCTTCCAGCTCATTACCAGGTTATCGGAGGCGCCTAAATAGTTTCTTCCCTACAAGAGGGTGGAGGAAGGAGCAAGGGGGGGAGAAAGGAAAGGGAGCGGAGCCGCAGGAGCGGGGCGAAGCGGGACCTCAAGTCCGGGCTCAGCCCGCGATCCGCGATCTAAAGCGTGTCGCGATCTAAACCTGACGGGCGACTCTGGAGGCTTACGGCTCCCGGGGAGGGGGGCAGCGGGGAAAACTGGAGGGGCTGCTGTCAAAACTGCAGGCAGGAGGGGTGTCGACGGGGGGGGCAGAGGTGCCGCCCCCCCCAGGTGAAGCCCCGTCTCTGCGCTGCGGGCCCGCTCCGAGGGCAGGTCAACTGCGGGGCACAGCAACGCCCCCGCGCAGCGCCGCGCAGCCCCCCTGCCTCTGCCGGGGGTGCTGAAAATGGCAAGGATGGTTGGGGGCCCTCCCTTTCTTTCCTTTTCTTTTTTTTTCTTTTTTCTTTATTTTTTCCCTTTCTTCTTTCCTTTCCTTTCTTTTCTTTTTTTTTCTATTATCTTTTCTTTTTTTCTTGTTCGTTATTTCTTTTTTATTATCTTTCTTTTTTGTTATTTTTTCTTTTTCTTTATTTCTTTTTTCTTTTTAATTATTTGGTTTTTTTTTCCTTCCTTTTCATTATTTTTTCTTTCTTTCTTTTTTTTTTTTTAATTTTTGCCTCCCTCCTACCTCCCTCTCTCTCTCTCTCTCTGGTCGCCTGCCTTGCACAACGAGGAGCTACGACAAGAAAGAGACGTTTCTCCGGGGGAGAAGCGGGACGTGCCAGCCGGCCGGGCGGTACGGCCGGGCCGGGCAGGGAGGCAGCCTGCATAACATTACCGGCCCTGAATGCAGCCTTGTTCTGCTGCCCGCCGCAGCCTCCGCGCAGTGCGGGCAGAGCGGGCAGTGCGGGTAGCGGAGCTCCGCTGGCGGGCCGGAGGCGCAGGAGCGGGCATCGCCTTGTGTTTTACGGGGGAGATGCGCTTGGGTCTTTGGGCGGGGGGGGAAGCCTAATTTCCTGTGAAATGAGAGAGAAACTTGTCAGCGGGAACTGGGAGAAGAGGAGGGCCTCTGTTAGTCTTCAAAGAGAGAGGGGGAGAGAGGGAGAGAAAGAGAGAGGGATTCTTTTTCCTTGGGCCCCCCCCCTTTTTTTTGTCCAGAATAGATATAGCACGAATTTTTAATTCGTCTTCCTTTCACAGACAACAATGCTGGTTTTGAAAGCTGGGCACAATTTGGGTTTTGTGAGGGGTCCCCCGGCCCAGCTGGCCATATGGGATACAACATGTAGAACATGCCTAACAATGAGCACGAGTGACAGCCCTAACAAAACGCAAAGGACACTGCTCCCTGACTCCGAGATGGACTGCCTCCCATAAATGAATTGAATGGCCCTAAAAAAGAAGAGGGGGGGGCGAGAAGAAGGGAGGGAGGGCACAGGGAGGGGGCCCACCCCCCCAAACTGTCTCTCCTTTTTTTTCTCCCCCCGCCCCGGCCCAGCCCTGGCTGCCTTTGCCTCCATCTCTTTAATATGCACGCCTCTAACATGCTCACCTCCCTGCCTCCCCCATTGTGCTGTTTTGTGAAGTCTACTGTATATTGTGCAAAGATAGACTGCCCGGAGCTGGCCCTGCAGCATGGGAGATATAAGGCCACGGAGGTTAGGGCCACACAACTGGTTTTATAGACTTAGCAGAGC
>JAVJGG010000082.1:9380852-9418160 GCA_035590195.1 Aviceda cuculoides
AAAGGTGATGGGCTGGGGGGTGGGGAGCGGTGCTGTCCGACTTTCCTGAAGCTGGGGATAGAAAGTGGTACCTGGTTGCAAGAGGCTCCTGCAAAAGGTACGCCCCCCTGTGAATACAGACAGAAGTATGAAGAGGTTACAGCTGGCCAGAAGGGCTTTCTGGGCATCCGAGCCTGATAGTCCATCCCCCTTCCAAAGGCTGTGGCTTAGGTAAGCACCACCAGCACAGCCCCGCTGCGAGCTGAGCCCTGCAGCCACTGGCCACCCCGGGGGGCCGGCCACGATGCCAGGCCCGGCCGAAGCGTCAAGCCCCACGCAGCCAAAGGTTGCGCTGCCTCATTTGAACCCCAGGGGTCTGCAAATGGTGTAACCCTTGAGGCATGCTTCAGACATTTTCAGGATGTCTGAATCCCCTCCCCCAGGAAGAAGCACAAAGTCCTCTTGGAGAGGGGGTCGCTGGTGACTGCTGGGGCTAGAGGGAAGGTCACAGGGTCCCTTCTCCATCTCACCTCATCTGAATTCTCTCCACCACCTGCCGTATTTTTAAAAGCACTGGAGAGACCTTGGACTCCTCTGTGAAAATCCCCAGGGCCCAGGACAGATATCTTTTAGCTAAATACTCCAGTCACAGGCAGCTCTAACAGAGCTGCCCGCAGATAAAGTGATTGATCCTTATACCAATCAATAAAGATCTTGTTCTGAGCAATTAATAACTTTGCCAAGCTTGTTTTGTTTGGATAAAGAAGTGGCCAGGTTGCTGACTGAGGGAGTGAAATGAGGGAAAAAAAATATCCTGTTGCCCACATAAAAATACAAATGTAAATAGTTAGCTCTTTATTTACATACCTGCAAAGTCTGCAGCTTTCATAACAAGAAATTCAGTCTGGATGTCCGGGATGTGTCTTACTACATCCCCAGGTAAAGCTGCGCAGAGGGATCTGAGCTCGCACTTCTAGACATTTGGTTATACACCCATATAAGAGGTGCGAGCTTGCGGACACCCCACGCGTGCAGGTCCCCCTGCAGCAGAGTCTGCTGTGCCCTGGACTGTGGGAGCAGGTCCCACCACCTCCCCAGCTGCGGCTCCTGCCTCCCCGGCATCCACACAGCACAGCAGGAGGAGGAGGAGCGTGGGAGGAAGGCAAGGGTGCAACAGCTGGATTTGGGGCAGGTGCGGGAGGGTCAGAGGGGAACGAACTGGGACCCAAGGAGAGAGGGTGAATGAAGCTGGGAGCAGCTGGATGAGGAGATGGGGAGAGGAGAAGGATGGTCTATAGCTACCGGAGCAGCAAGCTGTGCCTTCAGGGGGCTGATTCGAGCCTGGACTCCAGGCTGCTGCCCCTGCCCGGTCACTGACAGCAAACCTCCGGGCAAGGTATGGTGCTCAGCCCCAGCCCGATGCTGGGTGACGCCCTACTGATGGTGTTGCAGTGGCAAAGCAGCTCCTGACGGACCGCAGGGTTCCGGGCCCTGCAGATGTCTCCCCATGACAGTGGCAAGCTGTCCCTCAGACTGTATTGTAAAACAAGCCGTTACTATTTTATTAATAAAACCATTTTGTATTTATTACTGAAAGCAAACCTTTTTGGAGGGCTTTTTGGCACACGAGGCAGGTGTCCCACCATCCCCTAGAACTGCCGAAAGCCAAACTGTAAAGCTGAGGATGCCGATTTCTACACCAAACCCATGTGGCCTTGTTTCGCTCAACCATGGAAATTAAGTCTTTATTGGTGAGTAAAAACAGGCCAGGAGGTTTTATCAGAGGGCATGTTTCACAGGTGGGGGAGGCTTTTCAGATATTTGTTTGTAGGATCATTGGGAAATGTTGCTTCAGGAAAAAAGGCAGAAGACCAGAGGTCAGGATACCTCTTCTGTGTGGGTTTGTTCTCTCTTCCTTAAGCAACCCTGATAATTGTAATGGTTTTGTTGGAGAAGGCTGGACTCTCAAACCATGAGGATACATTGGGAAGAGCTGCTGGGTCCTTTCCAGCTCCAGGGAGAGAATAAATGACACTGAGCCAGTGATAAGCTGCTGCTTAGCCCTCCCCCATTGTCTGGTGCCCTCCCCATCTCCTCCTCCTTCAGCAGCTCTGTGGGACAGCAGATGTCTGCTTCCCCACTCCGTCCCACTACCCCATACGCTGCCCATCTCAAAGAGGCAAGAGTGGAAAACCCTGCACAGAGCCTCTTGGAGAGTGGGTGTGCAAGGTGGACAGTCTGGACCCCAGTTTGGAGAGGCTGGGGTGCGCTCCACCTTGGTACAGGATGGTTATTATCTACAGTCACAACTTCTCTTGTGCAGAGTCGTCCACCGGCACCAATTTGTGCCCCGGCCCTGGGCCTGTGAGTTACGAGTCTCCGTGTGCACCGGAGGAGGGGAAGGGGCTTTCCCCATTTCAAGGCTTAGCCAGCTTCTCAGCAGGTTCTTCCAGCTGCCTGGGGTTGTGGAGCTGCCAGCCCTCCTCTTGCTCATTGCTCCAAGGGTAAGCTGACAACCCTTGGCTACTGCTGGTGCTGATTTTGAGCCAGTTCAGGCTGCCTGGGCCCTGTTAGTAGCCCCCTTCCAGGATTTAATGTGCACCACCCCCAGCGCCCCTGGGAAACCGTGTCTGGAGGCTGGGTTGAAGCAGACGGGCCACGGCACCAGCACAACAGGCGGGATGGGCTTGTGCTCCTGCGGGCCCGTTGCCAGTGTTTCTGAGCCAGCCCACGCTGCTTTGGCCTGTCCAGAGGCTGGCCCGATGGTGCATGGAGGGGAAGCCTCGGATATGGCCAAGGGGACCTGAAGAGGCGGGGACCGCTGGCGTGCAACCATGGGCTCCAGGAAGACCCCTTCTCAGGAGCTGAGCTTTGGGCTGTGGTCCCCAGAGAGCGTGGGCATCTGTGCCAGTTAAGACCAGATCCAGAACCTGGGCTGGCTGCACAAGCTGGGCCAGACGTGAGCCCAAGCATTCCCGAGAAGTTCCTAAATCCTGGGACAAGTCTTCTCTTGCAAATCAAAGGGAAATGCTAAGGGCTGGTGCCTGGGCTTGGGATGCTCAGAGTTGATCAGGTAGGGTGAAATAAACCCGAGATTTTCCCTGGCCGAAGGTGTACATTTCCACTTTTCAAACACACATGCCCACTCCATTCACAAATGTGAAGGAACTCAAAATGACCAGAAGGACCTTCTCCCCTGGAGAGGACGAGAGCTTGGGGAAGGTGCTCATACAGCGCCGTGTGTCAGGACATGTCTGTCCGGTTTCAGTGAAGAGCAGGAACAGTTTCTGTGAAGTCTGGACTGGGTTGTCCCTTATTCCAGCCTGTTTTTTATAGTGAATAAAAAAGACAACCTGTTGACCACCTAAGCCTTTGATGCTGGGGATAGTGATGAAGGAGGTGAGAGAGGGGATGGGGGAGCACACCCACACGTCACTTTAACAACCCCCACGCACGCCGAGTCGGGTGACCGGTGTGTTTGAGGAGCCAGGAGAAGCCTATCTCTGCTGGCAGAGCCATGGCGTGTACACACCTGGGATTAACAGATGGCCGCAGGTTGTCCCTGCGGGTTTGAGCACACAGCACAATCTGGCAGCGGCAAAGCCCGCTCCCCAGGACAGGGGTTTGCTCTGGCTCTTGTTCATAGTGTCTTGGCTGGCTGGAAGAGGGGAGGGGAAAGATGAAGCCTATGAAGAGGTAGAAGTGAATTGCCCCTTTTGGCCAGGTTTGATTTGGAAGTGGGCATCCATTCTTCATTCTTTTGTATTATTTTATTTTATTTTTTCCTGGGGGTTGCAATAGGGAGGAGCAGGAGCAGGTGTCGGTGGGAGCTGGCAGGGTACAGAGGCTGGTGCTGGGGCGGGGCTGATGGGGACACAGCAGCCTCCAGTCACGACGTCTGTGCTCAGACACCAGCCCTTGCCCATGGGAGATGGTGTACTGGGGGGCTGGTGGGGAGCAGAGGGGTCCCATAAGGTCAAGCAGTTTGACACAAGCTCTGGGGACTCTGTGGGGATGCTGTGGGCTTGTCCTGCTCTCACCTGCCTGGCAAAGTCAGCACTGTTCATACAGGGGGGGAAGTTTCCCAGGGTTTTTAGCAATGGTCCATGTCCCTGGGAAGCGCAGCTGTCCGTCCAGGAAGGGGGAGAGGAAGGGATCTCCCGGTGCTCCCAATGATGCTCCCACTCAGACTGGTTTTCTTCTCCCTTCTTAACAAAGCCTGTCCATCCACTTCTCTTTCTCCATAGCTAACCTTGGTCTTTCTATATGCAGCCAAGTTTTTGTATGGTGTTTGCCATCGCAACGTTTGACTAAGAATTGCTATGCAAGTTGCCTTAGACAGATTTAGCTCTCAGCGGACCTGCCATGATAAATAGGTACCCATCTGTTCAAACGCACCTCTCTCCCATGCACAGCTGGAAAAGATGAGTCTGCCCAGGTCCGTTTGTCCAATTTTACTAATCCTGAAGACGAAACAGATTCACTGGGGTACACACATAGGTGTGAAAGAACCAAAGCAGGTTTAAAAAAACCAGAAAACCAAGGGAAAGAAAGTGACATTGATGCTGTAAACCCCGCGAGCGACATGGGAACCAACTGGGAAACCACAGATAAGGAGCGTATCATGGCGTATCGCAGGCGCCCCATCAATCACTCGTCCATCTCCAGGCGCCTGGGCCCCAGCGCGGCAGGAGCGGATGGGAGCGTGGCTGCGACATCACTGTCAGTAGGGATCAGCGAGCCTGTTGGTGGGGATGCTGCTGACACAGGTTGCGGTGCTGGCTGGCATCAAAGGAGAAGTTGCGGGAGTGGCTGGTAAGGTGGGGGTGGCATCACCCGTTTCAGGGGCTTCCCGGGAAGTGCCCAGGGAGGGTTTGACCTAATATCATCCCCAATACGCCAATGGAGGTGGGACTCACTGGCTACAGGGCTACTCCAGGAGATCCGGGAGCTGAAATAAAGTGCTGCTTAGCTCATTTTTCAACTGTTTTCACCACTTTTCAGCTGAACTTGCCCATCACTAATGATGCTACCTGGACTTTCCTATGCAAAACCTCAGTGACAGCGGAAGCACCGGCTGCCGACCTTCCCAGGTACGTCCGGCGTTCGGCACACTGGCGTGCCATGGCGAAATCCCAGCCGGAGCAGGTCAACAGTGCCACGTGCTCCAAGGACTTTCCTGGGAAAAACATGACACAGCCAAAGTGACAGCGTGACAGAGAATACTGTAAAGGTTGTTCAAAGTTGAGTTGGGAGGGGGCTTACTGCCCGGTTTCTTTCATTTCCATGGAAACAGGACACAAACCTAGTGATAAGAAAAGTGGAGCTCTGTCCCCAGCGGAACAGTGCAGCTCTTGTGGGGGCTGCCCCAACCGGGGGATGGACTAACCCTGTTCCCTACAGCTCGGCACCTTGAAGCCCAAGGCTAACGCCTGTGCTCTGGGGGCCACAGCGGACATACCTGCCACAGCCTTTCCGCCAGGAAAAGGGGGATGTGAGGATGATGATGATGAGGAGAACAGCAGTCCCTGCTGCTGAGGAAGCGTGAAAGGGAACCAGACAACAGTTCGTCGGGAGGAAGGGTGATCTGGGGAGGGGACGGGGAGCAGGAGGGTCTGCAAATGGGGGGAAGGGGAGAGAGGGGGCTCTGAGGACTATGACAGCCCCAGCAGGAGTTTGCACAGTCAGGACCGTCTGGAGAAGAGCATCGGAGGGACCTTTCCCGAGAGCAAACTTCACCAGGTTTCCCTCATCAAGGCCCCTCCTGAGCCCAGGGAAAGTGTCCTCCTTGCATGCAGGGGCACGGCCAGGTGCCAAACGAGGCTGCCCACCCCTCCCTCACCACCTGCTCTGCCCTCTGCTCCCCACCCCCCCCCTCCCGCAGGTACATAAGCCCCGCCTGGGGGGTTCCTCAGGTGTTGCTGTCTGGGCTGCTCTCTCCCTGGGGTTTCTGGCAGATGCTGACACCCAAAAAGCAGGCAAGCAGAAGGCGAGGTAAAGGTGGCACGAATGTTACACATTAACAGCGCGACTGACTGCTTTTTCCTTCTGTCTCGTAACCGTTCCTATTACTGGGGACCTTGGTGCGGCTGCTCTGGCTAATGTGTAATCTCAGATATTTGCTGCTCCCTTCCACGAGGATGTCCCAGTAGCTAAGGTGGCTCAGGGAGGTGGGGGCTGTGCCCATGGTGTACTATGGGGAGAGTAGTTGATGTTCTTGATCTTTATGAAGAAATATTTTTCTAGTGCCCCTAAATGCTGCCTTGTGGGCATAAAGCAACCCTGGGGAGCTTTTGCACCGAAGTCAGCTTACACTGAGTTGGTCTCCCTGCCAAAACCTGGCTAATGAGACACTAGTGTTTCCACTGCTTGCTTGGCTGGGATGCCTGAGACATCGTGGTTGCTGCTGTCTGGTCTGTGGGGTCATGTTTTGGGGGGCGACTGCAAACATTGAGCTGTTGGAGTTGTGAGTGGTGTGGTGAACTTGTGCTGCTTCCTGGGGATGCTCAGGCTTAAGGTGCTGTGTGGTTATTGCTTATACGCACATTGAAACTAATAGTGTTGCTGTAGCTATTGCTAATCACAGCCTTCCCATGGTAATAATTAAAAAATATACTGATGGGTCCTTCTCCTTGGTGTAACTCTGACTTTTCTTGCTGTAGAGATGCCTTTATTGATTTGCACTTTTTCCTCCCTAAGACATAAGTATCTGGGAGTTCAAGCCCAGGAAGAAGTAGGACAAGCCACTGGCTGGCAGGTCTTGGGCAGGTGATTAGTTGTGATGTGATCCCGCTTTTCTCTGAAGCAAGATGGGAAGGAGAAAGTGTCCATTTTGGTCACTTTTTCCAACCCTTTCTTTTAAATAAGTAGTTATGTTAGATAATGATTCTCAAGGGTTTGGTTTGTTGGGGTTTTTTTTCCTCTTTGTACAACTAAGTAAACTCTCTTGCTTATGAGATAGTGCTGCATACCCCATTTATTCCAATAGTAGGTCACATTATGTACTAATCAGGATGCTAAATACTGTCTGTAAACCAAAGTTTTTCATCAAAGGAAAAGACCTGAGTGAACAGCTGAGTCAAGTAATGAATATCAGGAGGGTTCTACTCTTCAAAGGCAGAGGAGCACTGATTCTTTTTAAGATAAAAGCCTGATGTTTAAAAAACATAATTAGAAGTAAACCTAAAAGATTTACTTATCACAAAATATTATTCACACCAATAGCAGCAGTCTGATTTCCTCCTCTCCAACAGACTGGAAGGTATTCTGCTATCTCAGAAAAACCCTGCTTCAAGTGAGAGGCAGAGAGGAGTGAAACTGCTGTTGGGAAGAAATTGGCCAGATTGGGGACTTTTGGTTTAGGGAATTCTTCAGAAAATTGAGTACCTTCAAAATGCTCCTTGCTGGGTGTGTGGAGGTGCTGGTCGCTTGGCTTTGCTGGGAGGAGAGCAGCATTGGCAAGCCTGGCTTCATCTCCAGTGCTTACCAAATCTGTTTGCTGCAACCATTTGGGGGTGTAGGGGGAAACTGGGAATTATGTCCTATTGCTAAGTGTGCAAAGAAAATCAGCAGGCAAGCCTTAAAAATGAGGAGATGAACTGAAAAAGGGGGGAGAAAAAAACCCACCACCATTCTGTGAGCTATACAAGAGCTATTCTACTCTAGTCCTCTACAAAAGCCAAGCTCTTCCATGAAGCAGAGATGCAGGCAAACCGATAAAGCTTTTCACTAGCGGTTTAGTTGAATGCCGAATGCCCGACCCACATTATAATCTGAGGGTAATTAATAGGCTGTGATGTAGGTAGAGAGATGCCTGGGCTTTTTCGCATAGTACCTAAACAACTTGGGAGTTTTTTCTCCCACTCTCAGATAACACTCAAATGTAGTGGAATGAAACCAAATGAGCTTTTTGGAGTCATTTTTGTATTTTGCCTCTGTAATCTCTGGGTTTATTTAAATGCTCTTGTTGCAGTTATTTTCTGAGACTCTTTTTTTTCATGTCAAACAGCTCCTGTTGAATAACTCCTCAGACACTATAATTTCAGGATCAACAATGATGCAGACAATAGAGGAAAAAATTACATTGTGAGGCACAGAAAAATGAGTCCATATCCCCATCTTTATTCTGCTGTTCAGAGAGCATTTATGTATCCATATTCCAAATTAATCAACTTTCTCTTGGACTACTTTTGCTTGCATTTTTACAGAAGACAGAAGTATATGGTCACTTTAAATAACTGGAAGCATGGTGGGACTTGTGACCTCATGTAGGAAAGCATATGATTTCAAGTGTATAAAGCAGAGGCTCTCTGGGAAAGAGGATGCTTTGGGCAGTAGCAAAAAAAAAAAAAAAAAGAGGTCGGTGTTTCTAAAGCCTGAGACTGAAAATCAGACTTTTTGGTTCCCATTTACTCCAGTCACTCTTGCTCCAGCTTCCATGGGGCTGGAGTTGCTGGTGGCTTCAACTGAAGCTGTGAGTGGAGGGAAGTCTGTAGGCATTGGCATGAATGTACTTGGAAGTGTCGTTTTTCTTGGTTATGAAGCTAGTCCAAGCTTAAAGACACTTAGGCACTGTTTCATCCAGCACATCTCTGGTGGGGACACCCTGGGGAGTGTAGGTGCTTGTTCGGGGGGTTTCTCTACCCTCCTGGCTGTCACCAAACTCATAAAGAGGATCAGGGTCCTTACTTTAAGAAAAGAATCCCAAACGCCAAAGCCAAACAAAACCTCCCACCTAACCCCCAAGAAACCCAAGGAAAGGCATCACTTCCCTTGTCCTCTGCAGAGTCACCAGTCAAGGCTTGCCTTGAGTCACTTGTGCTTGTGTTTGCAGGGCTCAGAGCTGCTGACTGAAGCACATCTACCCAAAATTGGCCTCCTCCCTCTTGCAATACTTACATTCCGTGTGACCATGTAGCCCCCGCAGCTCAGGGGCTGTAGTCCTTGGGAAGCCTGGACGTTTGCTTCCCAGCCCGCTCCTGCATCCCAGCCTCCCTGGGTAGGTACCTCATTATGTGGTGCCATCTCTCCTCCTCAGGAGAAATGGACTTGCACGAGTCCATGGCAAATTGCTCGCCTGATGTGTGCTACCTGACCAACTGAACAGTAATTAGCGTGGCCTGCTGAGCTGGCAGCCTTCCCCTTGCTACCCTGCTCCCTCTTCTTCCCAGGGGTTTTGCTCCCAGCCTCGGGATGCCCCCCCATCTCTGGTTTCTGGGGTGCTTCATTTTGTGCCAGCGCTAAAACCAAACCAAAGCTAAAGGTAAGCAGTACATGGGGTAAAGCTGGAACACGGCTGACTCCCACCCATGGCCAGGAAGCTCAGGGTCCTCTTGAAACAATTAAGAAGAAATGAGCCAACCCACGCAAAACGTTAGCTGTCATGCACAGTGGGGTAACAGAGACGGCTGCTTCGTTGTTACAAATCCCTGTGGTTTCACTGAGCAACTTGCTTCAGCGGTACCAGAGGAGAATTTGGGCCACAGGCATTATTCTATCTTTTTAAGCAGCAGCAGCCCACATCACTCTGGTGCACGGGGCCGGCATTCAGCAGACTAAAGGCTTTCGCGCTGTTAATCATTATTCACTAAGGCAGAAGCCTGTCTGGAACTGGGGGTGCAGCGCCCAAGCTGGAGGAAGAGATGACAGCTCAATGAAAGAGGTTCAATGACTTGTTCTTCATGTCCTGGACACCTGGAATATTTTCCTTGAACTTTCTGCATTCAGTCAAAAGCCCTGCATTATTTTCTGAAGGACATCAGAGATAATTTTATTCATAACAGAATAAATTCCGTGACTGTCTGTAAAAGAATAAATGAAGAGACTTAACACAGTGGAGGATATGGAACATGTCACAACTGTGGCATTTCATTGAATATGCAGCATGTCTTTCTCTACTTAAGTGAATTGAAGAGCTTTAAATATATTCACCAACTCTTGTAACTACAAAAAAAGTAAAGCAAGTGCATTACTGGGGTGGCAGGTGTCAAGTGACTTAGCATTTTAACGTTTTCATTATGCTTGGGAACAGTAAACAGAAAAGCAAGCCAAGGTTTTTTCCTATAAATTGTGTTAGGTTTCTAAATTATACGTGGTGAACCCAAAGCCAGCACAAAACTCCGGTGAACTGAAAGAGAATGCAATAGGAAATCATCAGGGTTTTGTTCTCCAGGTGACGAGTGTGCAGACACAGGTAGATGGATTTGTCATGGCCAAAGTTTTCCTGTCCCCTCCCCAGGCCCTGCCAAAGGAAGGGCTGATTCTGGTGCCCAAAGCCGCTGGGGAGGGTTCCCAGCTTTTTGAGGCCTCTTAGTGACTCTATGCTCTCAGGGGGCGTAGCAGCAAATGACCAGAATCCTGACGGATTTGGGCTGGGTGCTGATGTGGGCACTGCTGCTGCCAAGGGGTTAGCTGCCGGCGGGCTGGGTGCCGTGCCGGCCGCCTCCATGGGATGGGGGGAACTGCTCCATGTCGGGGCATCGCTGAGGCTGGGGCATCACACTGGGGGCTGCTCCCACCTGGGGCCAGTCTGGCATGTGACTTTGCTCCCTCTTGTAGCTGGGAAGTATTGGGTAGTAGGAGAGGCTTGGGGAAAGGGGGCCTTTCTTGAGACGAGTGTAGCACAGGGATGTGATGAAGCTCACAAATAATTGAGCAAGCAGTGATCACTGCTCTTAGATACTGCAACCCGCCTCTGCAAAAGCTGCCTGTGGGTTGGTGCTGCCACACCGGGGCCAGCACCTGCTGATGGTCACCCATATATGTGCCTTGGTGGGACCGGAGCTGTAACCATGTGAAAGATGGGTTAGCGTGCTGAAATACTAAGGCCTGACTCTTCAAGGCTGCTGGAGAGATGCATGGCACCGCATCAAAGCCCAGTCTTGTGGCCCTGCAGCTGCGGAGGTCCTGCACCTCCCTGCCCAGCTCCCGCGTGCCGGAGCCCACCCTCGCCCGCTGCTCCCCTGGTGCGGCCCAGCCTTGAAATACCTGCTCCCTTCCCAAGTGCCGAGCAAAGCTGCGTGGTTCGCAACCTCTGCTGAGGTGCCGGCGCTGGCACGATGAATAATACGGGGCTCGGTGTGCCTCGGCGCCCGCGGCACAATGCGTCGGCTCTTTTGTGACTCCCTGACTCGGGAGCTCTCTGCATCTGTTCGAGGCTGAAGTGGCTCTTGGGCTGTTTAAAGGTTGAGTGCTACTGCTCCAAACGACGGAAGACAGATTCGGTTAAATAAACACAGGGGCTTAGAAATAAATTGAAGGTTACGTGAAGAGCTGGATCAGAATATAATGTTGTCAGACACATTACAACACGCCGATCTGAATGCGGCTCTCCAGCCATATTACTCTGAAATGTGCTTTGACACATTCCCTGTAAGTCCCTGCTGCTGGAAAGGTGGTGGGGAAAGGGGGATGGGGCTCAGACATGGGCTGGGGGTGGGAGGAAGAGGACTGATGGCATGCGACCAGATGGAAGGAAACCAATAGTAGTCCTGCTGCCTGTTAATTACTGCACATTTAAATTTTTCCCTCTAGTACATGCATAACTGCTCTGTAAGTAGCTGTGCAGGGTCCACAAAGGTGGCATGAATCTCCTGCCATCAGCTCCGACCATCTTCTAGCTCCAGTGCCCTGTTGTACTATATAGGCTTTATAAAGCTGTATTCTTCCTTAATAACTAAAGATACTCTTTTACTGTCTGGGAGATTGGGTTTAATTCTAGGACCTCAACAGCTTTCTGCAAGGTGAAGGCAGCACACTTTGATTTAATTCTTGCCCCCTATAAACAGGTATATGTTCTGGATGTTGCTTTTGTAGTGCTATAACAACTTTGATTTGCAGAACACTTTATTTATTTATTTATTTTTACCAAAATGGCCACAATAACATAACTAGAATCACGCCAGCCTGCCTTGTACGGGTCCAGCTTGTTTTCTGGCTCACTGGTGTAAATGCTTTCCTCCCGGTTGGCTCAGCAGTAAGGCTGAGCGGTAACTTTTGTGTTGAAGCAGTGCCGGTGGCAGCGGGAGCGGCGCTGACCTGCGTTCAGCAATCCTCGGCGCACTGCGCAGCAGAGGTTAGGGTTCAGGGTGCTGTTTGTTGAAGGTGTCTCATTGTGGAGCAGACCTCCTCTTTATGCCTGCGCGAGTGCACCGATAATCTTCTGGCTGAGAATAACATTACGTGAAGTGTGTTTATGCTGGCGTCAGAGAGGAGAGAGTCCCAGTGGGTAGACCAAAAGATTATTCTGCTGTGGCTTAGCCTGGTTTTCCACTCCTCTGCCTTTGCAGCGTTTCACACTGTCCTGACTGCTCGTCTGCCCCAAGGTGAAAATTCCAATTTAGCCTGTTGAATTTTTGTGTGGTGAGAACTTTCTGACCAAAATATATATATTTTTTTGTTGTTGTTGAAACAGAATTGGTTTTCTGCAAAACACCCACTCTTTGTTCTGGAAAGATGTACAGACCTTTTCCTTTCAGTCTCTAGCAAAAGTTTCAAAGCAAACTTGTCCCCTTTCCCTCTGCCCTTAGGTGGGGAGCCCTTGCAACACGGAGCTGCTGCCCCATGTGAGTCCCCTGGGCCCCGCGTTGCCATGCTCTCCCATCCCCATGGCGAGGCAGGAGGAGTGCTGTGTAACCCACCCCGGCTCGGAGCCATCCCCTTAACATGCTGCTCCAAGTGGAGCAGCTGGCAGTAACATAGGCAGGAGGGAAATCCTGGCACAGCCCATCTCTGCGTTTGGAGGTTGTATGATGGGTCTCGGTCCATAACGGCGTTCCCCAGGGGATGGTTAGGACAGCAATAGTGCAGGGGAATGGCTGATGGAGTCTGATGCAATACGGCACATTTTGTGTCTAGCACTCTCTAAGTGCCTTTAGTGTCCTGGCCTCTTTCAGGCTGACGAAGGGTGGGATGAAATCTCAGTATTTTGCTCTTTCATGGAGCAGTTCAGATCCCTTTTGCAGGAAAACAGTGTTTTGGCCAATACCAGGCTACAAAAATGACTGGAGCGCAGGGGAAGGCAGCTGGCAGGGAAAGGAAAGTTGGGGTGGAAGAAAAACTCCAAACTAACAAGGAAACTTCACAAAACACTCCTACCTAGTGTAAATGTGTGCTGCTTCACTGTAGCAAAGTGTAGGGTTATGCTGCTGATAGCCGTTTGTCACAGTGTTTGCCCTAGTGGCTTTTGTATTTGTCAATACTTGGGAACCCAGGTATGAACTGGGACCTTTCTGGGCTGGAAGCGGTGCTGTTCTGGCCAAAGGGAGCAATTGCCTTTACTTACTCTCTGAAATTATTCTTAGTAATTGTCTCTCTGTGATTGCAAAGCATCTACTCAGATGCCCCAGCTGAGCCAGTTTCATATTCCAGAAGGCCATAAAACCATACTTAGGGCTTATTGATCCCTTTTATTGGAAACCCAGAATACACATGTAGTTTTAGAGCCTCATTTTTTGGATTCTTGCTATTGCATTCTTGTGTGATCTCTGCTCTGGTTTAAAGGCGAAGAAAAATTGCTAATTCTGCTGCCTGTAGTGGAAAAACTGAAGTAGGTGCGTTCAAAGGGCATGGACACCTGAAGATGAGTGTGGAGAAACCTACTGCATTTTAAAAATTGTGTTATGTTTGAAGTGGAAATCATTATTTTTCAGGGCTTTCTATTACTTGTTTGGACAGGAGTGGGATGGAAAAAGCAGCCGCTGTCTGGCCCGTGGCAAGTGCTGGCTGTGCAAAGCCAAAGGAGGCTGCAAACGCAGCCCAGCCTAGGCTGGCGTGGTGTTCCTCTGAACATCTCCCCCTGGCAGCAGAGGAGCATGGAAGGAGGAGAGCTGGCTGCCACCACTCACGGGAGGCCAGTGCAGGATTAAGTGTCTCGTGAGGGATGAAGATGGAGTGGTGTGAAAGCACTGGCAGTGCAGGTGCTGGCGTGGGTCAGCGCTCAGCCTCCCTCTCTCCATGCACCGGGAATGGCTCTGTTCACTTCAGCGGGTCAGGGAAATACGTGGGGCTGACCCTGGATGTGGTCCCAGTCGTGGTGTGGGTTACAAAGCAGGAGCCTGGGGACGAGCCCTTTCTTGCTGCCAGGGGGAAATCTCTCACTGGCATAAGCAGGACCATCTCCGTGGCCGAGATGGATGTTCCCACTGCTTGGCAGTGAGCATGACCCACCCCAGTGCTGGACCGCAGGAGTCAGACCATGCTGACAGCACAGCCGGGCTTAACCTGGGTATGAATTTTCAGATGTTGGCTTTGGGAGAGTTTTCCTACGGGCTGCTGTGAGTCAGCACTTGTGGTAGTCAGCGCTCAGTGCTACTAAAAATCTCATTTAAGGAAAATATCCACTGGAACCCACCTTGCCAGCTGTGTAGTCTCTTCTGCCTAGAAAAAAGTATCACTGGGCCATTCGACCTCTTCTCTTTACGCTGCTTTGGTGGTGCCAGAATAAAGCCAGTGTCTAAAGCAACGCTTTGCTTGAAAATTTCTCTCCATTCAGTGGTATCTCTTACAGTTTCTCAGTGTGGGGTTGGCAAGGATCAATACTGGGAAGATATATATCAAGCCTGTATTTCCACGCAGTCCTGGAGCAAGTCAGTAATGATATAAACAGAGGAGGGCTACTTCTTCAGCACTGACCATGCTAGTGTAGCACTGTTAAAATGGGCTCGATAACCTAACCCACCAGTTTAAAATGTAAGTACCCAAAAATTACCATATAAGTGCTGAAGTAAGACTGCCCGGGAAAGAAACAGCCCGTGCTGTGCTGTGCCGTCCGGCTGCGTCCCCGTGTTCAGGGGCCTTTGGTGCACGGAGGCAAGGCCTCTGGGATGCTCTGGGGATGCTGGCAGCGGAGGACGGGTGGAACAAGAAGTACGGGGAGAACAAATGAGCAGAAAGAAGCGGGCAGAAAAAGGGAGCGGGGGGGGGAGGGGAGCCCACCAGAGAGGAGGCAACGCTGGCAGGGGTTATCCGTGCGCTGCTAAGTGCCCGTTACCTGATTTGGGGCCAGCTGGCCCCTGTCACTGGGGTGGCCCAGGCTGGGGCCGAAGAGCTCCCTCTGGGACAGCCTCGCTGGTCCCTCGCCCGTTCCGCTTCGGGGCTCCCCGGGACAAGGCGCTGCCCGGGGCAGGACCGGGCCCCGGGAAGCCGCCGGCAGCGCCCGCCTCCGGGCACCGGCAAAGGGGCAGCGGCGGCACCCCCGCCTGTTTCAGCGCGGGTGGAGCGAAGCCGAAGGGGGCCCGGCAGGGTCTCCCCGGCAAGGCAGAGGCCAGGCGAGGCCGGCAGGCTCACCGGGAGCGGGGCAGCAAAGCGAAACCCCCCGGGGCTGCGGGCGAGGGAGGCTGGGCCGGCAGCCGGTGCGGGGCCGGCGGATGCGGCGATCTCCGCTGACACCGTGTGGCGGGTCCCCGCATCTCCGCCCGGCGCCGGGGGCTTGGACCCCCCCGCCCCCGAGTCCTCTCCGGATGCCCTGGGAGCGCCGAGGAATGCCGCTCGGCCGAGGGACGGCGGCGCGGTGCTGGGTGCGGGCTGCGGACCTCTTTCCGCCCGCTCCCCTCGCAGCTGCGCCGCCCGCGGCTCCTCCAGCCGCCCGAGACCCTCGAAGGGCAGCGGGTTCCGGCCTTTCCCAGAAGGGCCTGCCTGCCTCGTCTCGAGTGAACCGAGATACTTTCGTTCCCTTCTTCTTGCAGTGATCGCCAAGTGCCACGTTCTTGAAAGCGAGCCGATTTCTGAAGGACAGGGACCCTTTATCTCTGATTTCGGCAGGCACGAGGCTCTGGAGAGGAACCGTGCCTAATGCATTCAACTACATGTATTCTTAGCAAAAGCTCTTTCTCCTTAGCCCCTTCCAGTCACGAGGATTTGGCACTGTAAAGCTCAGCTCTGCCCGGTTCGGGGCCCGAGGAGCAGAGCGATTCTCCGCCAGCCCTGCTGCAGCCGGCCTGCCTTGCCTCGCAGGTGGATGGCAAGGGCTGGGGGCAGCCAGGCAGGTAGGGAGTTGCCAACCTGCTGCCAAAATAGACTCCTTATTCTTCCTGAGGGGAAAAATGAAGTTACTCATTATTGCTGCAAGACAAAACTGTTGATAAATGGAGGGAGACCTTCATATGGCCCTCACAGCCGTGACAGAAAATGTATTTAGGAGGACAAATATCCTCTTGCTCAGAGCAACGCCAGGACCCTGCGAAGGCACTTGCAGTGTTTGGAGGATGTCTCTCCTCTTAGGGCCCTTGGACAGGCGGAGAGCAGAGCTAAAGGAAGATTTAGAGTTCAGGAAAGAGCCCCAACAATAGACAATGCAGCCATTTAGGGGACAACAAACAACTTTATGCCCTGTGAGTTTGTCCCATTGAAGTCACGGGGTGAGCGCCATGGCGGAGAGGAATGAATGGGTGTTTTACTCTCCGTTTCGAGGGAGCCATGATTTTACCCACTGTGCACCCAATTCAGATGGTGTGGGTTTTTTTTTTTTTTTTTTTTTTTCTTCACAGGATCAGGGCCAGAGAAAGAGTGGGAACAAAAGCATCACATTTGCTGTCAAAAAGGAAGGAAGGGAGAGAAAGGGCTTTAAAATAAGACACCAATGGGAAAATATGAATATTCGGGCTAAGAAAGCCAAGCAGAAAGGGACCGAAACTCTCCCACAAACGGCTCTGAGACTGGTCTGAAGCTGGAGCACTGTGGCAGCCCCTCTCATGGAGCACCAGGAGCTCAGGAGGGACGTGGTCGGGTTGGCGCAGGCTGGAAAGCTGAAATCTGTGCCCAGCACTGTTTGCAGAGCGCCTGGACCCAGGGGCTGGGGGGTGTGGGGGTATCCATGTCTCAGGCACCCCTGGATCGAGAGCATTTGGCTGGAGCAAATCTTGTGGCTGTGAGTGAATCAAGACTGGTAGCAAGGGCAGAAAGTTTGGGATGAAAATGTTATGGGCTCTCTTGTTCCCTTTCTGTGGTGTTCCACTGCCTGCCTACAACTCGGTGTGGTGTGTTTTGGTAGCAGTTTTGTGCAGGAGCAGTGTGGTGACATAAAGACAGATTCTTCTGGTGACAGGAAAAATTAGAAAATGCTTCCTTCTCTAATTCTGACCCTGGCTGCCAGATGAAACAGGGCTGTGCTCTCACTTGAAGCACAGTGGGTACTTTACTGAGAGAGATGCTTGGGCTGTTGGTCTCCCTGACTTTCGTTTGTCTTCCTTTTATTGTGTTGTGTACTCTGGGAATGAGCTGTGAGAGTTGGAGAGCCTACAGGAAAGTTAAAGGATTTTCCTGGAGTTTAGGAAGTTAAAAATAGAAATAATTCCAGAGAAATTAAAAAAAAAAAAACAAACCCAAAACCAAAAACCCCAAGCCAACGAAAATTGAACACGAGCAAAGCTAGGAAGGGAAAGCTGGAGATGTAGGGTGTCTTATTGGGGGGGGTGTGGGTGCTGGATGGGGATGCACTGCCCTGCTCTGCTTCCTCTGGGGCTTGGTTTCTGTAAGGACTCTGGCCCATTTTCAGGTATCATAGGCCTGAGTTTGTTTCCACAAATAATTGCTTTTGATCAAATGGTCATGGGCAAGAGACCACTTTCCAGTGATGGCGAAATCACCTGGCTCTAATAAGCATCAAAATGCACCTCGCTCACCTTCCCCCTCTCCCCAACTTTATTATTTGTGCAATCTGGGGAAGACGCTGCCATCACTCTCTGTGGGCTGGGACAGTCCTGCGTGGCAGCAGGATGCTTCAGGGAGCTTTGCTCCGTGATGCCGCCAGCCCCTGTGCTGCTGCTGGCCGGGGAAACTCCCCGGAGCCGCTTCTCCCTGAGCCCGCTCCAGCAGCTGCTCTGTGCGCGAGGTTAATTAGCGCAATTAATAGTGAATGCTCTAATTGCAGACATTTAGTGGGAGACTTTATGATTATTGTTTTCTGCCGCAATTGTGCCGAACACTCGGGTGTCTCTTTATTAAAGGAAATAAAGCCGTAATTAGTCACAGTCTAATCCCAGTGCTGGCAGGAGACCTGCAGGGATGTAACTACTCAATCTGGAGCAAGGGGCTCCTTGGCAGATCCTGTCATTCCCTCACTCGCTGCCTAAATGACGTGGGATTTGGGGCGGACCGATGTCATTTTGAGCCAAAAATGGTGGGTCTGAAAGGGAAGTTTGCACTAAGCAAGGCTCCCAGGGTGCGCACACCAACACGGGCTGTGGCGTGCATCAAAAGCAAACAAAGCCTTAATGTGCCTGGAAAGCCCTGCCTGAGCCAGTTCTCCCTCTGTAGAGATATGGTAATGAATTTCTCTTCTAAGTGAAATTAATGCACAGATTGTATAAGTATAGTAGTCCTACACTACGTTGTATGATATGAAGATGTGTCTGAGAGTTTCATCTATACGCTGGGTGACACTATTCATACAAGTTTATCTCTTTAATGGATTTGAAGCTTTTTCAGATACATATCAAAACCCTTTCCTTGCTTCCAACATGAATAATATATGCTGGCACAGCTTATAATAAATCATCTCAGTTCCCTGTGCAACAGCAAGTGAGCAGGGCTATTTTAAGTACAGCCATCTGCATTACAGACCACGTCTAACATCATAAAACCATTTTCTACCTTCCTCCCAGCAGGCCCACCGGTTCTGAGCACAGTGCATCAGTCAGGTTGCAGCCGGGTGCCTCCAGACCTGCCATGCTGGGGTCAGCCCATCAGCCTGGCAGGAGATGCCCAAGGGAAGGGTAGATCTTCAGTCCCATTCTTTGGGTTTCTTTGCTTTCGAGACAGAAGAGCCTGGCCTCCTGGCTCTGCCCGCTCGCTGGTGCTGGCCTTTCACTGGTCCATCGCTGGTGGGGGGGTCACGGATGCGGCTGTGTTTGGCTTTTCCCCAGTACTGGGGCACACGGTGGCCTGGGAGCACCCCGATGCTGCCGAGGGAGCCCTGCCATGCCCACCTGCCCAGCTGTGGCCTGAGATGATGCTGGAAAGCTTTCAGGAGCTGGGAAGCTCTTTAGTGTTGAAAGCCAGGGAAGCCTAATGGGTTTCAGTGATTTGAGGGTAGGTTAGAGCTGGGGGGGTGGTTGTTGGGGGTCCTGGGCTGAGAAGGGGCTGGTAGATGCCTAAACCACACTTTCCTCCTTGCTTGCAGATCTAACCTTCACCCGCGGGCTTTTCCTCGCAGAGCCCCGGAGCTCCCAGCTCGGGCTGGGGGCTCGGCAGCACAGCAGAAATGCATCTGCTCCCACCCGCGGGAGTGGCTGAACATCCCCGGGCAGCCAGTGCATGTACATCCATACCCTGATTTGACTTACATAAAAGATTTTCCAAGGAAAAGCTTGCCGTGTATAAGGTGCGATAACATTCTTTTTAAAATCAATTATTTTGAGTTTATAGAGTGCATTTTCTATTACCTAATGTGCTGTAGCCAGTATATCTGTTGATTTCAAGGATTTTTTTTTTTTTTTTTTATTTCACCTTGGCATGTCTTTTATCAGAAATCATTTTGAAACTTTTTAATTTATGGGCTTTTATTGCAATACTCAATTCATCCTGAGTAGTCTATTATTAAGTGTTCTAGAGGCTCTTATTGTCCTTTATCAGAGGATTGTATCTCTGTGCAATTCATCTGTAGTCATTCTTCACAGAGAAAATCTTTCATATTAGGTTCTTTCATCATTCGATGACAACTCTTGAATACATCATTATTCAGCAATGGGTTTAGAAATTATAATCATTAGGCAATTTTTCATATAATCTGATTTTATAAACTGTTTCTTTTTATTATCTTTTGATGGAAAACAGTAAATGCATCTGTCTGTTTTGATCCTCTCTGATAACAGTAATAGAAAAACTAAGTAAGGACATCTTATTGAGGAAACAGCCCGGCTGCATTGCTTATATGCACAGAACCAAAGGTTATTTAGTGCGAAGTAGAACTCACTACTCCATCTAGTGTGGCGCACTGAGCACAAATACCCAAACAGTAATACTGTGGTTCTCATGCCTGATTGTTCTCCAGGTGGCTTATGGGGTCACAGAATGGCATTTATACAATTAAAAGAAAAAAAAAAAGTAGGAAGGAGGAAAGGAGAATCACACCAACAAGTTTGGGACCAGGTTTTTGGAATAAGTATCCCCTTTCCCCTCACCAGCCAGGTAAGAAAGACATAACTTATATTTAAGTAAGTCTTACTTCGCCGGGAGGGAGATACTCTGGCTGCAAGGCAAAATGGGTCACCAAACTCCTCCTGGGGCCTGGACGTGGGGAAAGCGAGGGGCTGCCCTGGCTGGACATGGGGACGCGCAGGGGAGAGCTGGGGTCTTACCGAGGTGGGTGTTGGGCTGTGAATGAAGCATCGTTTATCCCCTCTGGGCCTGAGAACAGGACCAGCATGGCACAGGAGGGAGGAGGGGCACCTCCGGCCGGAATCAGCCCCAAAATGATGGCAGCTCTGCCAGGTTACTGGGGTAGTCAGGCACGTGTCCTTACTCATGCTTCATTTTCCCTCTTCCCCTTCTTTTTGTTGTGATCCATTCATTTTCCTTTCCCAAATGTCCTTGGTCCCTTTTCCCTCTGTGCTGCAGCCATCAACTCTGGGACCCACTAGGAAAAATGGAATTGAAAAGTAAAACTGGTACCAACCACATCACTGGGTTTTCTCATGTGCAAAGGTGGGCTGTGTCTGTTGCAGCTGTAAATCCGATTTCTTTTAGAGCATCATAGGAATCAGCATCGTCTGGCAGTCCAGCTGGGGGCTGCTGGGGGAGGAATCTGGGGCTCCCTTATAGAGATGTTGTTTCCTTTTTTAAAAACTTGTGGTTTTGCTTTATAATTATGGAAAATCAAATCTCCACATTTCTTTTCTCTTCAGAAACTTGGGAGAGGCAGCCAAGCCTCCCTGCTGCTCAAGCAGGGCTGAATAAAGCAAACATGCCGTGAGGTCTGTGCGGCACCAGTAGGGCCACGATGCCCAAGACATTCATCCTGGCCTCAGACCTGGCTGCCCTTTTTGGGCCATCTCCCTGTTTCTGGGCAGTTAGAAATGGCCATTTAAAACCAAACATGACTCTGTTACTTGGAGAAGAGGAGCCTGCCTAGGAGTTGTGCTTGCTGAAGGTAGGTCGGGGCTGGTGCCTCCCTAGGGACGACCCTTTCACCATCTTTTTTAAAAAATGGCCAGAGCTTGCTCTGAATTGAGCAGGGTGAAGAGACCAGCTTGCCATGTGGCCCTGGGCTTTGGTAGACCCAGCGCTGCTGGTCCTGATGGCTGTCAACAGTCAGAGATCTCCAGAGGCTGCAAAGCCCATCTCTTTGCCTTCCTGATTTGCTGTGGTTGGAGCATTTACTTGCAGAGTTGTTGTGTCTGCAATGTATCCCTCTCCATCTTCCAGAGGCAAGAGGGACCTGGCATGATGGGGGACCACTGAAAGGTGGGGTGCAGATTCCCAGGTTGCTTTTTTTTTTTTTTTTTAAATTTAAGTCTATTTCTAGAAACATAGAGAGGAGCAGTGATTAAACTAAAGCTTTTCCAGCCCTGCCGTGGCATTTGCAAGCGTGCCACGGCCATCCCCTTCTCCTTTCCGGGGAGGGGAAGTGCCATCCACTCTTTCGGTCCCTGTGGCAGGGAGAGAATGCTGGAAATTGTGGTGCAATCCCCTTTCTCCTCTCCCCTCCCCAAAACAAGGAGCTGTGGTCAGCCGTGCGAGCATCCGCAGTGCTTCAGCCTGGGCTGCAGGGGGAAGGGAGGGAGGCTTGATGTCTCATTTAGCTCAGTCGTAACCAGCCTTCAGTGACATGAACCAATAAAACATTGTTGATTCAAAGCTTAGTTCATGACGCCTCTAATCCTACCACAGATAGCAAACAGATAACAGAGACACTCTAATTTTCTGTAGTTTATTCGAGAATATAGAGGGAGATAATGCGCTGTAGGGCAAATACACGTTATTGCTTTAAATACAAAAATAAATCCCTATTCATTTAAAAATGTTTAAGAGGGGTTTCCCTGCGCAGGACTTATCTGCGAGGCTGTTGAGTTTAATAGCTTTATTCCCTGTGTGTTTGGGTAGCAGGCCTGCAGCTCCCTTCCCAGCCGGAGGGAGAGGGAAGATGAAGATTGCCATCTCCCGGCACGCTGCGAAGCTGCACGGTCCTGCTGTGGCATCGCCGGCGGGCGAAGCCCCCTCGCAGGGCCCAAGTCCCACCGGGGCACCCACCTTCCCCACCCCATGCTCTGGGGACACCTTGGTGTCCTTCTCCTGTGGTTTTGGGGTGGTTTTTTGCCACCCACCACCTGCAGCTGTGTTTATCTCGGCTCCTCTCTGTGATGTGAGGAGCTCTCTTGATGTGAGGAGCTCTCTTGATGCGAGGAGCTCTCTTCATGCCCATCATTTCTCACCTTGGCTTCAACTTCTGCCCACGAGCTTTTCCGCTCCTGTGTATGCGGATGCCACCCGGGCTCAGCAGGAGAGGTCAGGAGCGCCTTTTGGAGCAGGAAAGGGTGGTGGCTCGTGACAGCAACCTCTCTATTTCAGTGTGGCATTCCTCACTTAAACCTGCGACCAGCTCCTGGAGAGCCGTGTTGTCGGGGTGTGTGCAGGGAGAGGGTAGACATGGCACTGCGTAGGGACATCGACCCCTAACGAGGCAGCTCTGCGTGTTCCAGGAGCTCTGGGCTTCGGGCAGCCCTTGGCACGTGAGAATCAGCCAGGGCACAGTGGGCTGAGGCTGCTTCTCACTGGGAAGGAGGTTTAGGGTCTGGGGCAGCCTCCGACCTGCTGGCCAAATGCTATGCCCGTGGCCTGGGGGGCTCGTGCTTTAGTACCTCACGCCACCCCTTGCTCCAAGACGATGGTCTCCATAGCTGTAAAATTCTCCCTTGGGACTGAAGAGGCTGTGTGTGGAGCAGGGCAAAGCAGCCTGGTTTGGTTTTGCTGGGTGCTGGGTTTGAGTCTCGTAGAAGTGAATCAGCCGAGCTGCGTTCATTTTGGTGCAGGTGTTGATTTCGATTCATATTGACTGCACATGTGAGCCCCTCATTTATTTCAGTTCCTCTTTGCAGATGAACTGAATCGGATTCCCTGGGCAAATATTTGATGTATAGTGCTTCTGTGTGTGTTGGCAAGTACACAGGTATATAACAAAGTATGTAACCCTGGGCTTGGACCTCTCATTTCCTATGTTTTTTAACACTTTCTTGGAATCACGACAGAAAGATCACAGCAGGCACTACATGCCAGACAAGAGGCGTGCTGCCCATCGCTTCTCGAGCTTGCCAGGAGTTGCTGCCCTGCAGACTCTAGTCCAGGTGATCTTGCTGCACCAGCATTGTGAACGGGTCATTGGCGTTTCAAGGGATGAAGCAGGTTAGCAGCAGGGAATAGCAAATGTGTCTACACGCACCTTGGGGTGAGCTCTACTTACTGTCCCTGGCCCAAGAAAGTTTTCCTGCTCCAGGGTACCAGGTCAGAGCATCCCTGGGCCCCTGGGTCCAGCCAGCCCCTCTTGGGAGCAGCAGTAGAGGGACCTGCCCCGGCCACTCCGCTGGCACAGCCCGGGGCTGGGCTGAGCCCCCTTTGACCTTTTTTTGTCTTATTCCTTCCACACTCCCCCTTTTTTTAGTTCAGAAGACTTTCTGGTCGATTCTGACAACGGGCTCTGCGTGCCCTGACCTGTTCCAGAGGTGTGCGTGGGCAGACAACCTGGCTCGCAGAGCCCAACAACTCTCCCCTGAACAAAAAAAAAAAATCCCAAAACCCCACTACCCCAGCCCCATGCTCTTTTTCATCTGAGAAATTACTTTTTGAGAAAAATTACTTTTACACCCTTGTTTTAAAAATTTAAAGCTTTGCTGGAAATGCACATGTGGGGGCTAGTGCTGACAATCCATACGTGTTTCTAATTTTTGCCAAAGAAACCCTGCTGAACTTTATCTCAATTTTCATTTTTCAGACCTTTGCATTTCTAAAAATGATGGCTGGCAAGATAAAGGTACCTCCTTCATCTCTGCTTTTTCGTTTCCCCTTAAATCTGGTAACATTGCCAAAAAGAAAAAAACTTCAATGTAAATATCTATACTTTTTTCAGCGTCTTTTTGAGTGAGTCAGTGTTTAAAGACATGAACAATATGTTTTCTGCTCATGTGGCAGAAAACATGCCACATTCCCTTGGCATTGCTCCTGTCCCCTGAGGGCTAGCTGTGGTGTTCAGCCACTGTGAGCTGGTTCCCCGACACTGGGCTGCCTCCAGTCTGTGCTCTGCGTCCGAGATTACCTGTGACAAAATTCAGGCAGGCTGAGAGCAAGCCCCTCTTACCCCACCCGTGGCTCCTTGGAGATGCTTCCTGGGCAAGTCTTGATGGGAAACTTGGGGTTCGACAGTCCACGGAATTCCTTTTTGTCTCTGGACACCAAGCTATGGCTTTTTCACTCTGACCTTGTCACTAGCTGGTTAGCGAGGTTTCCCCTGTACCGCTGGACTAAATAGGCTGGGATCCAGCAAAGAGACACACTTTGCTGGGCAAAAGCCCTTCTCCATGGGTAAGTGACCACGGTGCACACCGAGGTCGGCACAAGACTTCAGATGCATAGTACATAGGTGTTGTCAGCCATGGTTTTTCCAAGCTCCTGTAGGTACAGTCTGGGTTGTGGCTCCCTTAAAACTACCCAGATCTGTCCAAAGAATGAAGGTGCTGTAATGTGTGGGTATCTTTGTGCCAGAACAGTCTCAAGCAGCACGCTAGAGCCTGTTTTTTAGTGTATTGCAATGTGTACTGAGGGCTGCTCTTCCCCGGATAAGATTTCTGCTACCTCTTTCTTTACATGGATGCATTTGAACTTGCTCCTGGCTTCTGCGTTTTTTGAAATGAAGGCTACAGGTGCTGTTGGCAGGTTGAGCATCTGTCCCAAGGCCCTGCAAAGCACCTCCATGGCAGCAGGATTTTCAAAGCCATGGGCTTATTCTCTGTGTTCTGCTGTATCAAAGAAACAGGGTACTTTAAAGGCATTTTGTGTTAGAAATACCCTCATGGAGCATCTCAACACCACCTGCCACTTCTGAGAGCCTTGGCCACCCTGCATGCAGGCTGGTTGAACTTGTGCAGGTATGCAATGAGAAATGCCCTTCCAGAAAGCAAAGGCATGCCAAGCTCCACTCTTGGGGCTGGGGCTGGGGGCAGGAGGCTGGGTTTCCACACAGACATCTCTTACAGCAGCACTTCTGGTGCAACCGGTTCCCCTTGGTACAGAGATGGTATCAAGTTTGAAGTTCAGGCTATATTGACAGAGATTTTGTCAACAAAAAGGTGTTGAAGGATGATGTATTTGTGGAAGAAGTCACGAAGAGGTGAAAGATATCCCCTTCAGGAGTCTCTTTCCTACCAAATCGGCATTTGCTTGCTGTTATTTTTTGGCAGAAGCTGGAGGTGTGGATGTGGGGGATCTCATCTCCTCGTGCTCCCCCTGCCTGCACCAGCCCACCTTTGCGAACATCCATCCTAGAAGTGACGATGGTGACGGCAAGAAGCGACGGAGCAGTTGATGAAGAGCAGAAACCACAGCCCTCGCACAACTGATCCACACTGGAAAGCGGTCCAGGAAAATGGGTATTATGGCTTCACCAAATTGTATTTTGGGACTCAAGCATCCTAAATAATAGACAATGGTGTTTGTGCCATGCAAGGCAGTCACAGCTGACCGTGGAGAAATAAAATGGACTGGTAGAAATGGAGTTGTCTCTATGAGGGTTCATCTGTTCTCTCTGTCTTTTTTGTTTTCTCTAATAAATTATCCTGAGGCACTTGCTCACCCTTCCCAGGCTTCTGGCTCTCTGCTCATCTTCCCTCTTTTGCTGACCGGGACAAGCTCTTGGGCATGAAGCGGCCTCTTCAGTAGGGCTGTGGATGGCACCCACAGTTGGGAGGTTGTCTGAACTGGTCTGATAAAAATTACTATAGAGAGAGTAACAAGAAGCCATTCTGGGCCCTTTTTCTGTGTCCTCATTGTTGCTCAGAGGAGCCCCTTCCTTGGGGTAGGGGCACAGCTTGGGCTCTCCCCCCATCCCTACATCTCACTGTTAGAAAATTAATAGTTTTGTTTGCCAGCGAGGCTGCAGTTGATGTTTACAAAGTGCGTGAGTGGGCACTGGGCAATAGGGGTCAAAAAGATAGATAGATAGATGGATGGATGGCCCTTGCCAGTCTCCTTCCCTTAGAAAGCTGGAAAAGCCACTCAGGGTCTGAGAGGAGACGGGAAGGCGATCCCAGGTGGCCTCAACTGTTGGGGTTTCTGTGGACAATGAATCACTTTCAGGTTTATTAGAGGTTTTATTAAATACAGTGTCACAAGTTTTCATCAGGAAAGCAGATTCATTGCAAGGAGATGCAAAGGACTAGGTCTGTGCCTCCTGTGTTTGCTTGTTGCTCTGTGAAAGAGCTTGGGAGAACAAAATTAATTTTAAGTGTTATTTTTCAGATAGCCGTAATAGAAAGAAAAATAGGGCATTGTGTCTCTTCTTGAGATAATGATCAAAACAGGAGTGTGAGAGATTGAATCCAGGCTGTTCTTGCATTCATCCCGGCACTGGGATCAGGTAACCTGGCACAAATGTTGTTTTAAGGCTTTTTTGGTCTCTCCTAGCCCCAAGCAGAGGGTGCTGCCTTCCCGCAGCCCCTGGGTTGTCTGCGACACGGACAGTCTCCTCCTTTCTACAGAAGACCGGGACACAGGACAAGGCCACCTTCACCCAAGTAAGAGCAACATTTAACTTTCTTTTTTTCCACCAAATGTCACCCAATTTTGTGCAAAGCCTCTGAATGGTCTGGGTGGCCCCAGGAAGGGCACGGTCCCCCTGGAGCAGCTCATCAGCACCCCCTCCTTCTGCAGCTCCCTGCTAGGGCAGGCTGAGTCCCACCACCGCCTACCAGCCATGGTTTCGTACCTCCCGCGAGGCTCTCAGCTGCCCTGCGTCCAGCTACAGCATGTACCACTTAACCCGGCTTGTTCGTGCTGCATACTGGTTTGTCTCCTGCAGCAGTGAGGCCAGACCTGTGTCTCGTCTAATCAGGGTTGGGTGAGCAAACAGTAAAAAACCCATGAAAAAAAAAAAAAAAAATCAACACACTTTTGGCAGTTGAGTGTAGCTCAGGGTCTGGTCCATGATGTTTGAATTTTCACAAGGATGCACGTCAACTGGATGCAATCCCAATATGCTAAATGCAACTCGCCTCTAATTGCATTGTTTCCGCTGATCTCTGATGAAATTATTTATATCTATAACAAGCGTGTTTGGCTAAAATAGTCTTTAAACTTTATATGAATTTTCCATATGCTTGTTTGCTAAAAAGAGACCAAACACTAGCAGGTTTGAGTTATTTTTTCCCCCCAATTAATTTTGTTTTCTTTCACTCCCTCGCATGTATTTTTACTCTCTCCCTCTTCTCTGGTAGTGCCAACAGCAGAACAGGAAGGGTGGCTGGACAGAGGCCAAATTTCGCTTCAGATCATTTCTCTTCAACACACACTGGTCTCTGAAAAACCAGATTCTGTTTGTCATTTGCTTTGCTCTCCCAGCATTGTGTCATGGCGATGGTATTGCTGATGGATTTCAAGCTTGCCTCATAGAGCAGTGCACAAGGTTTTCATAAGCACATTAATCTTAAAAGAAAAACTGTCAGAAGCAAACAATACCCCTATGAATGATGTTGTAAAGACACATACTAACTCTAAACATCCATTACCAAAGAATATTAACTTATAGAGGAACTCCATTTCCTCTTACTCCTTTTTAATAGGTACCTGATACCCAAAGTACTTCCACATTGAAAAATTTGCTCAGAGATGTGAAATTGCCCAAGATAAAGCCCCTTAAAAGAATCTTTTCCAGTGAAGTCCCAGCAGAGCTTGTGTTGGGCCAAAGGGGGGTGGTCTGCCAAGGCTGGGGGCTGACAGCTCCTCTCTGGGGTCTGCTCCCATTTTGGGGTCCTTCTGTGCCCCCAAACCCTTCACCCGGTGGCAGCTCTCCCATCGGCACGGCCAGGTACCGCAGATCTGCTCCGGAGGAGGGAAAGCAGTTGCAGATCCCGAGCCTCATCCCAATTCTCTTCTGCTTGGAAGTCGTTTTTAACGATCCCATGTTAGTGGATTTAGGTACCCCCCCTGGCCCCGACACGCACACACGCTTTTTGTTCATAAGCGAGCAGCCTGTGTGGCAGAAATAAAACATCTGAGATCACTTTAAATGTCACTTGGAGCCAGGCCAGCAGCATAGGCAAGGAAAAGCTGGTAGCTTGTTTTAATTTAATGGTGTTGAAGTGTTCTACTGCAATTAAGCATCTGAAAATTAAACAGAAACAGTCATTAAGTCTGGTGATACAAACCCACTAGACCAGAGAATGTAAATTATTTCAAATGGTAAATGCCAAAGCAGTGTTTATGATAGGGATGTTTCCCCTTATTAGCCATTATCTGTTGTTTTAAATCAGAGGAACTTAATCCTGAGGAAATTAATCACTGCAGATGTTGAATCTTGGAGCCTGGAGCAGGTCACTCATTCAGTTGCGGGTTGCTAAAAGCCAGAGTGAGGGCTTGGAAGAGGGAGAATAAATACATGGCAGAAGTGGACAAGGGGATGTCCATCTCTCTGGAGGATTTCCCGCTCCTGTGCTCTCCCGGTCCCTCCGTCCCACCCCACAGCCATCCCAGGGAACCTCCTCCTCTCTCCACCTGAGCTGGAGATGCATTTTTTAACCCGCAAAAGTTATTTACCAGTGATAATGCAGCCTTTCCCTGCAACCTGGCTGGCAGCGGCTTGTACCCTAGGGGGGATGCAAAGCCATCGGGCTCCTGTGGGACTTGCATTTGCTCACTTAGAAATATACGGCTGGCACGGGGGCAATCACCTGGTGCGGACTGTTTCCCAGGGCCGAGGGGGGCTGCGGCACCTGCTGGGGCTTCCTCCGCCCCCCCTGGGCAAAACCAGGCTGCTTCAGAGGAAGGCTTTTGGGGAGGAACCGGTGCTTTCATGCCGGTGAGGGGTGACCCTAGTGCTTGCTGGGGGAAGACAGAGGTGTCTTTCTCCTTGGAGTGGTGGGGCAGCACTGGCACAAGGAGGGGGCCGGTGCTCGGTCGTGGGGCAGGGATGCGGGCAGCCATGGGTCAGCAGGGCCTTTTGCCCCCCAAAACCCCTGTCATTTTGTGGGGGAGTGCACCCATTTGGACAAAATGCTTTTTTCTGATGAAAAAACCACAAACCAACCCCACAGGCAAGAGAAGGGCAGTGGGGGGGCTGTGGCGGGAGTGCTGAAAATCACCCTCCCAAGCTTCACTTACATGGGGGGACATGATGGCCAGGAGGGGAAGGGCAGGGCAGCCTCCCCAAAAATTGGCTGGGGTGCTGGCTAGCGCACGGGGCCACGCACCGAGAGGCTGGCTGTGCAAACCAGAGGGGTTTACCCAGACGGTTGTGGGAAATCAGAGCCCTGCCTTCGTCTGCAAAAGAGCCTTTCCCCTCACACTGGCTGGACAACACAGACCGACAACCTGGACCCATAAAACTTCAAATGTGTGCTATTTCTGTAGTATTTCTTTTACGAGCCTCAGCTTCGCTCTGCTGTGAGTGCAAGCCAAGCTCTGATTCAGGTAAGCAAATAAATGCTTGCTTAAATTCCTCGTCTTTCAGCAAAAGCATACACTTACATCTAATGGACTTCAGTGAGACTTAAGCCTGGCTTTAAAGTTAAGCATGTGTTTTAAGTGCATTCCTGAATCAGGGCTCTGAGATCCATTGACGTGAACAGAAAGATTCCCCATTGGCTTTAGTGGGATTTTTCTTGCCTGAAATGGAGTCCAGATCTCATGAAATAAATACCCATGTCTTTGTAGATGTGGAACCACATGGAGACTTATGAATACTTGTTCCCAGAAAAGGATCCAGCTTATTCATATGCCTGCATCATGTGTATTAAATTCTCCTGACATCTACCACAATTCTAGCATATAAATGGAAAACAGAATAGATACTGTGCCCTGAAAGCACTCAGCTATTGATGCCTTTGAATTAATAGCAGGAAGCATTGTTTGTGTGCAGCCTTTACGAATTGGACTTCCATTTTCCTCTTGCATTGTTTCATTCACATTTTATCTGAATTACTGGCCTGTCCATCCTTGAGGATCTTGCTCGCCTGGTCCCAGGCTGAGGGGGAACCCTGTTCTGTGATGGCAATGCTGAATTTCTTCAGGGTGCAGAGGAGGGGGCAGGATTTGGCACTTGGTGCACATCGTGGGGGCCAGCGCTGGCTTTGCCCATCCCCGAGCCCGTGGCTCTTGATCCCGACGGTGATGGAGGCAGCGAGGCTGAAGCACTGCTAACCCCCCCCCCAGTCCTTTCTGGAGAAGGAGGAACGAACAAAGGCAGAGGGAGTGCAAAGGAAAATAAGGTTTGTACCAGAAGATGGAACCGTATGTACTGCACAAATAAATCTTAATATCGAGAGCAGAGCTGTTCAGGTTAGATTCAGGAACGGCAAATGGCTACACTGCTGTTGCTTCTGGCATTGCATATGTCCAATAACACACAATAACTCAAATAACCTGTACATGTTCCCTCCAGGAGCGGCATTTGTTTTAGAGGGGGAATTCCAGAAAGACGTCGCTCTTTGTTTGCGGTCCGTGGTCCCCATCCCGATGATGGCAGCCAGTGATGCAGATGTTCCTGTTCCAACACTTGCCACTCCTTCCCGCTGCTGCTGTTCCAGGAATACTACCAGAAAGCAGCAGCAGCATTCACATAACGCACAACATGTTTCATTTGTTATTTAAAATCTTTAGGAGCTGATAGGCGCAGGTTCAGCAGAAAGAAGGAGCTGCCAGGTCCATGCAGGCTCCCTGGAGGGTGCCTGGCTTCCTGCACGATGAAATTACTGCAAGTCCCAATCAGCTCCTGGTCGGATCTGCTTCCATCCCCCAGCTCCCCTCCCGCCCACCGATGTTCATAGGATTAGACAAATTTACGTAGGTTAACGTAGGTTACATTGGTGAGTTATGCAAAAAAATCACCAAGTCCCTCTGTTCTGGAGCTTGCTTGGGGGGTTATAGAGCAAGAAAGGGTCTTTCTATGCCCATTTCTGGGGACAGGGGGCTATGCATCTTTCATCTGACTTGCTGCAACAAGTCTCACACAACACCTGATTTTGAACAACGTCTGTAGGAACTATATCCCAACACATGCCAGTGAAACTAGGTCTGGGCTTGGGTTCTGACCGACAGGGATGAACACTGAGGCAGAGTGAAGAGGGGCCAGGAGGAGATGGAAGGTTTCGGGACAGGATTGAAAGTGAGGTCCTGGTTTGAAGAAGTGGCTGTGAAAACACTATCGTGTTATTCAGCAGCTCTTCTCCCGCTCCATATGCCCTCACAGCTGCAGACCGGTGCCATGAATGCATTTTTCACAAAAGTTTACTGCAAAATGTTGCCTCTGTTTTCCAGGAAAAAATTGAAATGAGAAAAGCTAGGAGGTTTTTTTTCCCCTCTTTCAAAGCAAACTAACAGAGCACCTCCTATCAAACCCAAACCAGAGAGAGATCAAAAAATATTTTGGCTTTCCCCTGAAATTAAAATAAAACTTTTCCAGACATACAGGACTAGTCATTTTCTCTTATCTCATCTGGCAAAAAAACACAGTCAGAAAACCATCTTTTGCACCTCTGGACATTTCTACTCAACACCACACCCTGCAAAAAAAATGACCCATTTTGCTCAGACTTTTTTTTTCCCTGGAGAAAGACTTCAATGACAACAATTTATAGGGACATAAATAACTATTCTTTGGTTTATTTTCATCATCTCTTGCCAGCCCTGTAGATTCAGGGAGACAAGGGGAACTGAGCAATAGCATCCATTCCAAAAGAATTAATGCCCAAGCATGACCCCATTTGGTACTGATGCTGTACAGCACCTGTCACTATCTGTGGGTGCTTTTATTAAGGGAGCAGGGCATAAAGCCAGTATCAACCTGGGGCAAACACTGCCTTCACCAAGAAGGATGGGAAAGTGTCTTACACAGGCTCACTTCTACTATTGGGCTCCAACTGTTGCCAGTCGCATTTGAAGTAGTTCCTCCAAAGCAGCATTGCCAGCCATGTCACAGGCTTCCCCTCTTTTCTACGGCAGGGGAAAAGGACTACGGTTGTACCACCAGCCCCATCTTTGCCTGGCCAAGTACCACGATATCCAGCACATCCCTCTGATTAAAGGGAAAGGGAGCAGCTGATGGTCCTTCCTCCCATCAGAAGGTTTGGGTTTCCCTCCCATCACCTGCAGCTCATCCCTCTGGCCATGCTGTGGTTTTGGTGTCGGGGCTGCACCGAACGACCCAATAGAGAACTTCTGGCTGAGATGAAGCCCTGAGAAAAATCCTGCTGGCCCTGAGAGCTTCGTGCCTAGGTCACGGTGCATTGCTGTGGCCAGGAGGCGGGGAGGGAGAATATGGGCAAACCTGGCAAATCAGCTCTGGAAGCTGGCAATATTTAATTAGGGATGCATGAAGCAAACACTACAGGACTGTGAGTGCATCGGCACTGCGGCCCTGTGGGGCGAACTGCAGGGTTTAGCTGCTGCACTCGTGGGAGGAGGGGGAGGAGGAGGAGGAGAAGGAGGAAGGGCTGTGCCTTCATGCAAGGCAGGCTGCTGCTCACAATGCCAGCTCTTAGTCTTTGCTCAGTTTCCAGTGCAGTGAAGGTAAGGTATATTCCCCCCACCCCCCCTTTGTTTTTAAGGGCCTTGTGAGAGGAGCACGCTGCCAGCATGTGCGGGCAGGAATGAGAAGCAAAGGGAGCATCACCGGGGGGGGTCCCTGGAGAGGTGCTTCAGGGCCAAAGGAGCCGGCTATAATGGACAAGGAAGCTCTTCACAGCTTTACGTGCTGTAAATCCCATTTTATATCCCCTGTGTCGCATACAGGGAGAAATAAATGGAGTTTTGCAATGATTATTCAGAGTCTTTACGATGGTTATAATGTTCTCTGCCACTCACCTCACTCTTGCCTTGCTACCTCAGTGCATTTTCATATTGATACAAGTTTCTGCTGTGAAATGATCCCTGAAAAGAGTTTACCTGCCACTAAATGGCTCTGAACTCCATGAAATGCTTTGGTACAACACCGTGAAACACAGCTCTTGGCTTGCTGGAACAACACGCTGAGCACATGCCTCATGCAGTGCCCTTGTTAAGAGCTATGAAGTGTGGCACCAGGTCGTAAAGAGCTGCAGAAGATCCCTTTTATTTGTAGCCCAGCACTGTAAAATTTAACCTGCTGCATCCTTCCCCACCCCTAAGGCCAAGCCAGACACTGACCAAAACGCATGAGGCAAGCGAATGGGGAAGGTCCCTTCTTTTGGCATGGCTGCCAGCGAGCAGCCTGCGAGGCACGTCTTCACAGCCGGAGAAGCAGGTGACGTGGGAGGTGGGGGCCAGGCTCGTCCCCCGAAGCTGCCCCGGCTGGCGTTTGCGTCAGCTGCCCCTCTGCTGGCCGCAGACTCTGGCACCAGGAGGAGAGCCCGGCCTCAGGTGAGACCTCATCTTCAGGTTTGTGGAGCCCATCGCTGTCTGATAGGCAGGGCAGGCTATTCCTCTGTAAGATATGAGCAGATTATTTATCCGGCCTTTCTTCCAAACCATTGGCTCAGGCCACCCTGCTGTATGTCCCCTCCTTTTTCCCCTGTGGTCCTCCCCCAGGACTCGCCAGGAATGAGAAAATCACGCACGAAACCGACGGAGGACCATCTGCAAGAGCCAGTGGTGCCGGATGGATCCGTGCCATAAAGCCTAGCTGACTGTAAGCATGGGTAAAGGTATCCGAACCTCATCCGAAATATTTTCCACAAGGAGGAGATTCCCTGCTCTTCTCCTGGGGCCGCATGTGTGCCGTTCAGCGTGCGGCAGCTCTCCGTACACGCGGTGCCAAATGCAACAAGCCGACCCGGTGCTATTTCAGCCTATGCGATGTGTTTTTCCACCAGCACAACTTAACATCCATTTCTTTGCCAAGTGTGCAGCCTTCCCACTTCATTATGGTCATGAGAAAACCATTTCAATAAGAAAACAAAGGAATAGGTTTAGCAGCCCTTCATCCCTTCTGTCGGCGAGCACGTGCGGCGTTTGTTTGCAAAGTTGGGCAAAAGCTAATAAGCTGATCTTGCAGAGATTTACACTCAGGCAAAGATTTCCATATGGGCTTAACATTAAGCAAGACCTTAATCTAAAGGAAAATAGCTGCATTTTTTTTGTTTGTTTGTTTCTCTTTCAGCACACTGTAGGACCAATGAAATATTCACTGAAGTGAACAGAGAGACAGACGCTGACTCCAGTGGTCTCAAGGGCAGCTGGCCAGGCAGGAGACAAGGACTTCATCTGAGAAGGTATTGGCCGTCTCTCACAGCACCTACAGCTCCCACCAAAGTCACAAGGATTGTCGGTTCTCAGCACGGTGTGACGCTGGGGCTGGATGAGCATTTGCAGGAGAGGAGTGGCTATTTGCTCTCGCCCTGGGAAGAGCGCAGGAGGTGGCCGTGCAGGCGATGTCTTCAATGTCGTAAAGGCAGGACGGAAAGGAAGGACCTGAAGGCAGAAGCTGAAAGGTGTCTTTTTGCAATGGGCTTGGCAAAATGAGGAAATTGAAAAGCTCTTGGCTCTGATTTCCCCCGTGAAGGCTGTATAACACAAAAGGACACGGGTATCTGCCTCCTGGCCTGCAGCCAGCGTGGCTGTGGTGCAAGACCTTGTTTCCTACCCGTGGAAGCAGACCAGGCGCTGCTATACGCCCCAGGGACCCAGGGACAAACGCACTGCCTGCGAACCATACGGCACCTGCCCAGAGCCCGAGCAACGACATTACGTGCCGGAGTGTGGCTTCCACCATGCTTTGAATCTAAGCCCCAACAAAGCCAGAAAAAGAGATGCTCAGCTGCTGGTCTCGGGATTTTTGCCCCGACGCCATGCCACCGTGGCCAGCGATGTGAGACTCTGCTGTGAGCGTGGGGAGAGCGGTGCTGTCCTGTGCAGAATTAGGGTTCCATACCTGCTTTTTGAAGGCTGGGTGCACGCCCTTCATCCTCCCCAAACTCCCCTGCTGGGAAGAGAGCCTGGAGCTGCAATGCCGTGGTGGGGTGGTGTTTCCCCAAGGCTCCTGCCCTCGGAGACCCCCACAGCTGCAGCCTCCTTGCCGGCAGCGAGGAGCGGGGCAGTCCATCCCCGTCCATCCTCAGGCAGCTGAACTGAATTTCAATACCAACCCTGCCGTTTAATGAAGCCATTCCTGCGAGCCAGTCCCCCTCGCATACGCCTGACAGATGTCTTTTTCGCAGTATTAAGCCTTTGCAGGGAAGAGGCTTCGGTTCGCCCCCTCCTTTGAGACACAGCCAGCCAGAGCAGGCAGCCCCCGTCCCGCTCGCCCGCTTCTGGCAGCCCACAAGCCTCCCCTCCAGCGAGACCTCTGCGTGCCGTTGACGTTGAGACTTGTTGAATAACGTTCTCAAACTGCTCTGTATTTTTAAAATTTCGGTGCCTAGTAAGCTAAGGTGACAGCCTGCAATGGTGCACCTCTGCAGGTGATGGATGCGGACGGTAGCGAAAAAAACCTCCCACTGCCTACGTGCTTCTCAGGGCATTAAAAGAGATTCCAAATCCAGCCGCAGTGACTTACAAGTCATCTGAAATGGTTTACAGGCAGGAAAGGAGAAGAAAATAACGATACTGTCAGTAAAAAGACAGGTAGGATATATCCACTGCTATTTATTTAAGCAAAGGCAATAATTTTAAATGATCTGCATTGTCCTCAGATCAGCAACGTCTTACACAAGAACTGGGATGACTTTATTCAGGATCGAGGATCCTGCTATCATTTTCACTTTAAGAAGCTGACTCGCACTGTGATCAAAATTCAGTCTTCAGAAAAAAATTCCAAAGCTACAAATCCGGAGGTTTTGTTTTTTGGGTTTTTTTTGTTTGTTTGTTTGTTTGGTTTTTTTTTTTTTTTTTTTTTTTCTTCTCCATGTGGAATTGAGGAGCCTGCTGGCTTGCAGTGGAGTATATTTTATACAGCTAAATTGCTTTTGACAAATGAAACCAAGTTATTGTTAATTACTAAACCTGTGGCCTTTACCAAGCTGAAATATATGATTAAACAAAATGGCTCAGACAGCACATGAAGCTTTGAAGAATGATTTTATTTTTTGAGCTCTCAAAGCCTTTTCTTCGGAAAACAGAATGCATTTTTTTTTTTGTCGTGACAGCAGGATAGTTCAACGCTCTATATTTAGCCAGTGTCAAAATGCTCAAAAAAAAAAAATTGTCAGAAGTAATTTTGTGATCCTTCTGACACAAAAAGCACACACACAGGCACCCAGATAATATTGCACTCCTTTGCAAGGGAGAAACATTATGCTTCGCAGCGTGCTTTTTGTGAACAGGCGCTCATTTTGAACCCGCTGCAATAGGATTTTCCAATTTTGATTGATCATGACAGAAAATGAGCTCCATAACCATGACTAAACTAAATATCCCCCCTAAGAGCCCCAGCATTTCTGAATCATTAATGAGTATAGAGTAAATAATGGGGAAACACACAGGAACCCCTACCTTTAACTATACTAGTTAACGGCTGCTGCAGTAGAGCAATTTTCTTGATATTTCTATTTAAAAAATTAAAAAAACTTTCAGAGCTACCTGCTTTGCAGCCGATACACATTTTTATTCAGCAAAACTAACAATGCAAAATCGTGTGTCTGTCATGAGAAGCTCAGCTCCTTGGAAGGCATGGTGTAAAAATATCCACAAATATCCAGCAGCTTTTTCCAATATGATTAGAATAAAGGGATTTTTCTGAGCTTTCTGTCACAGCAGTAGCAAGAAAAGAATATTTAAAAAATAACTAAAAAAAGGTATTTATCTCTTTGTGGGCCGAGGAGCAAAGTGCCGGCGGAGGGGTAGCGGCAGGGCACCCTCCCCAGCAGAAGGCTCCTGGGGGCTGCTGTCTCCCCGCTCCGGGGGAGGGTTTCTCAGCCTGTCCCTCACCCCGGGGGGGGGGGGGGGGGGGGGGGGATGTGTGTCACAGGACCCCCACACACACCCCAAAGCTTTAGCCTCAGCCTAGTATTTTTCATGCCGGACCATGAGCTCAGGACACTAAATCAAAAGAGGAGGAGGGAGGGAGTGGGGAGAAGCCGAGAGGAGTGGAGGAAGAGGGGGTGGCAGGGAAAAAGAGAGCCGGAGCAAATTAAAACCATCTCGGAGCAAGGGGGGGGGGGGGGGTGGGCGGGGGGGGGCTCGGCCCGAGGTGGGGCCGCAGGGTGGGGGGTGCCGGGGAGCCCC
>JAVJGG010000082.1:9426796-9504554 GCA_035590195.1 Aviceda cuculoides
CGCGCCCCCCCCCCCCCCCGCGGGGGGGGGGGGGGGCTGGAGGAGGAAGGGCGGTCGCCCGGCGTGGGGGGGGAGCGGCAGGGTGGGCTGGGGGCCCCGCACCGCTCCGGAGGTGGCCGGCCGGGGCCCCGCAGCCCCCGGTACCCGCATCGCTGGGGGGCGAGGGGGAGAGGCAGTGGGAGGGGAAAGGGACAGAGACAGAAGGAAAGAAAGAAGGAGAGAAGGAAATAAATAATTAAGGAGAGAGGGAAAATAATGGCAATCTCAGCCTGGCAATTTCGCCCTCCAGTTCAGACCTTTTCTGATGTCACAGCAGATATTTCCCCAGAAAAACCTCCATGCTTAGCCCAATGCCCACAGCAGCCCCGGGATGCTTAGTATCCCGCTCCCCCCACCCCCCCGAAGGCCCCTGTGGGGCCCTTGCGGGGGGATACGGGGGGCCTGGGCCAACATTGGGCCCTGCACTGTGGTGCACCCGGGGCCAGGCTGTGCCTGGGATGAGCTGGGGCTGGGAAGAAGCTCAAGAGGAGTTTTACTGCAGCTGGCAGAGCCTTTCCCCTTCCCTTTCCCGGCACTGGTGGCACAGTCCCCTCCCAGGGCACCCCAACCACAGTCTTTAAGAAAGTGCGTGGGACATGTTCTCTGTGTGGCTGGGATGGGTCTGGGTCACCTCCCCAGACAAATCCAGATCCCCGGCAATGGCAGGGGGTGGCTGGCATCATCATGGTCCCTATCGCTCGGGGGGTACGTCCCCCTTTCCTCTTCGTTTCCCTGGGAGAGGTCTGATACACGGAGCCTGGCAGCCCCTTTCCAAAGTGGTGGTTTTCCTGGGGCAGGCAGATGGGGGGCCCAGAGGGGCAGAGCCACTCTTGGGGGGCCACCGCAGGAGAGTCCACATGCATGCAGATGTGGGATGTGCCCGGCTGCAACAACATGCTTGGAGTCCATCAATCCACTGCCTCGTTGTTGTCTAATTTTTTTTCCCCCTCTACCCTTCTTGCAGTTGTGGACAGAAAACCTGCCAGCCCTGTGGGGAAATCTCCAGACCCTCTAAATACCATCCATGGACTCTCTATCCCAGCCTCCTCTTCCTAGAGCTGCGCAGCAGCAGCCTAGGGACAGTGACTCTTGGAATAAGCACCTGCAAACTGTAACCGAAGCCCAAAGTGCCACCAAACCGTACCCAAAGTGTCACCGCCTCTGGCAGGTTCCTGCGGGGACAAGGAGACAGACGGGCAATGAGAGGTGACATCCTCCCATGGCAAATCCCTGCGCAGGGCAGCGCGGTCAGGACATTCACTCGTGCTGCCTGGAGGGATGCTTTACCTCCATCGGATCGGAAAGGGGTGACAGAAGAGACTCAGTCTTCCTTCTTCATTTTGGTTTTTTTTTTTTTTTGGTCTTGCTTTCAGTTTTTCTTTCTCCTTCCCATGTCCCTGAAGACCACTGGATGCAGGGCAGCGAACGCCTCCGTCCCCAGCCATTGCTCGGCATGTCCCTGGCTCTGTCCCAGCCCAAGGGAGGACTTTTCCTCCAGGGAGCAGTTTCTGGCTTCCCCACACCACAGCCAGAGCAGCGGTGCGATGGATGGAGCCCTCTCTGCCCAGACCTTCCAGTGCTCTGCCCCGGAGTGGAAATGGACAAATGTGCCACAATGTTTTATGATATATTTTTATAATAACAAACATTAATTAAAAGTGATCTACCATGGGCACATGCTGCTGAGCTCCTTCTTTCAGGGTCTGGCTGAGCACCATCCCTTCTCCTGGTGTCCCCCGGCCTCAGACAGCATCTGTGGGTTGCCTGTGAGTGGCAGAGACCCGGCGGGATCTTGGGGACACTTGGCTGGGAGGAACGGCTCTGTGCCAGGTCTGGATTCGTGCACCCACCCGCCTGGGGGCCCTGTGTTGCTGTGAGTGCATTGCAGCCCTGCTGCCCGTGCCTAATTGCACCTGCAGATTTAGGGTCCTCCTGCATCGGTGTGGGGGGCCGTGGCCCCGCTGAGTGACTTCTAATGCTGTGGAGCTACGGGCCAGCTCTGGGCACAAGCAGGGCGGCGGGTGGCTGCCCCCCAGCCCCGGCCCGGCTCCCACCTGCCTCACCTGGCCGCAGGCGAGCGGGGGGCCGGTGGCAGGGCTGCCCCACACAGCCCACCCACCGGGGTTCCTTATGCCCCTCCTGTCCAGCCGGCTGGGGCGCGTTCAGGACGGGCTCCGCTGGGCTTTTGCATTCCCTGGCTCCATCAGCCGCTGCCATTGGCTTCGGTCCCTTCATTGTCTGGAGAAGGGGAAGGTCCTGCAGCGGGGCAGGGAGGAAATATCCTGGCAGGAGAATACACGCCTGGCTTTTTGCGGAGAGTGTGTCTTTGTGGGAGGGAGGGAGGGAGAGAGGGAGTGAGAAGGATGCCAGATTTGACATCCCACCCCAGGAAATTATTTTGCCTTCAACCTCGGGGTGGCAAAGTTCAGTTTTGCCTCTGCTGCTGCAAAGCCTCCAGCTAGAGTTGGTCTTTGCAACTGACTACAAAGCACGGGAGGGAAAGGAGGGAATTTTAAGTAGGCGAGAGTACTGTCCCAGGGCAAGGTCTGCTGCCAAACTGTCACTGACTGCATTTTAAAGGATGCGAGGATGGACGAGTCACCTGAAACAGATGGCTAACAGCTCCGTCTAGTCCCCTGCCACATTTATCCACTTAAAGCTATGTTCGAGTATGTGGCAAAGCAGCTTTGGAAAAGATGACTGTCAGCAACACCCTTAAAGCTGGACCACAGCGTGCACGGCCTTTCTGTCCACCCTGACACCACAGCAGCTGGGGAAATACAACCCCTCCCAGGGAAGAGGGGAGCATGGGGACAGCCCAAGTTCCAACTCTCTTGGACTCTGCTGGTCTGGGGGTCAGGGGAGCCCTTCACATCCCCAACCTTACTGCTCATGAGCCTGAAGAAACTTGTCTGTCCTCTGTATAGGGCTGCCAAAAAGCCCTTCTGCTGGGGAGCTGGGAGAAGCCGGCTACCTGTGCCAAGCTCCCTTGCTGTGGAGGGGTCTGGGTGAGTAGGAATGCCCACCACCATCGTGGCAGCCCATAGTAAAAAGGCTGAAATAGCCTGAAAAAGCCATGCTGTGTCCCATAGGTGGCTGTTCTGTTCTGCTAGCCACATCTAGCCCTGCAGCACTTTCTGGTTCCTAAAGCCTGGGCCCTTGGGGTGCTTCAGGGCTGGATGCATCCCAAACTCCCCACCTCCCAGCACCCCAAGCTCACGTTGGTATTTGCTGTTAGCTGGGTTCGCAGTACCCTGCTGTGTGGGGACCCAGCTGTGAGCCCTCATCTCCCCCATCCCATGCAGGATGGGGCAGAGCTCCTGCACCCCACGGAGATGGGACCGGGGGCTCTGACGGATATCTGGGATGAGCGAGACACAAGTGCTGGGGTCGGATGGAGACATAGCACAGAGTCCGATCCTTTTAATTAGCGTCCTGCTGGGATGGTGCGCGGGTGCCTGAGTTATTCCCTTCCAAGACTGTCATGAACCTGCCAAAAACCCCGAACAACAACTCGATGCTTAGCATCTGCCACAGCCCCAAGGCAAAGACATCCCTTTGCAAGCCCTTGCTGGGTGGAGGCAGCAGGAGGAATGCTGCACGTGGGCAAGGCATCACGAGCCTGGGAACCTGGCCTCGGGGCTGAGACCGTTTGGGCTCCATCCATGCCATGATGGGATGCATCGTGTGGCGGGGTGCATCGTGTGCCCGGTCCTCTGGATGCTTCTGCAGGAAGCTCCTGCCAGTGATGCTGCCTGGGACATCCTGGGAACCCTCCCCAGCCAAGGCAGAGGCCAGAGTCAGCGGGGCCATGAGCCCCTTCATCCTCACAGCCAGACAGCCAGGGCTGCCCAGCAGTGCGATGGAAGCCAGCTCTGCTGTCCTGCAGCCCCGTCCACCCCTGCCCGCGTTGTCAGCACACCTCGGGCGGAATTTGCCACCAGAGGGACCCTATTGTTCCACAAACACGCACCAGCAGCCTGCTGCAGCCCGCGAGGAAACCTCCACTCTCCCAGCCGGGAACAGACGGACACGCAGAACGTATTCCCAGCAGCAGCAGAAACCCGCTTTTCTGCGGGTATTTAGGGCTGAGGTGCCATGAAGAGGTGCCGTGCCAAGCCATGGGATGGTGCTCAAAGGCGGGCAGGCGCCTGGAGCAGAGGGAAGCACGCTGAGTAATAGCGGAGTGGTTTTTGTGCAGTCAAGCTTCTGGTTTCTGTTCTTTCCTTGACTGTTTGACTGTCGGTAGCCTTTATTAAAAATGCAATTTTTAACAATTAGGATTAGGGAAGGGACTTTCTCTTAAAAAAAAACACTTTTGGGGGGATTCCTTCAGCCATTGAATTGAACTCAGGTCTCTGAAAGCTGGTAGCTGGCTTCCTTTCCCCCCACCCCCCCCCGGTGCTTTGCTGCGAGAGAGGAGCTTTCACAAGGAAGCTGTGGGTCAGTTATCCACCCCGGCCAATGCTATCGCAGAGCCATTGCTGGATGGGCTCCGTCTGCGACCAGCTCCCATGCACACGCACAGACCCGCAGCTGCTCCCCCCAAAGCCTGTCCCCTCCATTTCCCTGCCCGGCAGCATTTCTGGTACAGGCAGAGCAACTGAAAAGCAAGACCCGGTGGCCTGTCCCCATGCAGATCTGCTGCCGCCTGTTAAGGCAGGGCAAGGACACCACAGCTGTGTGTCCCCAGTGAAGAGGGTTAAGGAGAAACCTTGCTGGGTGGGAAAACGCTCTTGGTACCTGTGTCCCCCCCAAGAGCAAGCCCCACGCTCCCTCCTTGTGCTGCCGCAGGAATGCGAGCCTTGTGGCACAGGCTGTGTCTTGTCGGCTGTAGAAACAGCGGCACCCAGCTCAGCCCAGCCCAGCCGAGGGGAAGAACTGGACTTGGTCTGAGCAGAGGGGTCTGAATAACTGATGCATTTCTGAGAGCAAAATGGGGGTCCTGGTGCTGGTAGCAGGACACGAATGCAGATGGCCCTGGCAGCAAGAGGTACTACTGAGACTACCAAGCACTCCCAGTTAGAAATTTAGTCATTTCCAGTTGGAAAGGTAATGGATGATATAGTATTTGGGGTGAAATTTGCCACAACAAGCACCTTCCTAAGGCTGACGTTTTAGCAGCAGAGAAAAAAGTAGCATGAAGAGGAAGGAAAATGAGCTCCAGCTGCAGTAGGTCACTCAGTTCTGAGAAAATGAGGAAAAATGCATTGTTTTGCCCATGTTGGTAATGGCAATGATGATAATTACTGTCATGGAAGATTTCTTGAAGCTGGGCATGGGTCTCTCTAGTTGGAAGTCCAGGATGTTCAGGGTGCAAACCCTGGTGTGAACATGCAAACTAAGGAGGGGAAAGCCACCCCTGCCCAGTGCTCAGCCTTTCCTTCTTGTGTCCAGAGGGAAATGTGGCTGATCTCAACGCAGATGGCATGAAAGGGGAACTTAGGGGGGCTGGTCAGAAGTTACAGGGGATCTGAGGCATGGAGGGACTGGAAGTCGCTTGGAGGTGGATAATTCGCACCTTGAAACCTCCCCAGGACTGTAGCTAACACAGGATTTTCTTGCCTCCTGCAAGGACTAAGACCTGCCAAAGTTGAGAGAATGGCTCGTTGCCTCGCTTGCCCCATCAAAAGAGAAGGGAAGAGGGTGGCACTTTTGAATGGCAAAGGAGGGCTGTGGCCACTCGTTTGCAGCAGTTCTGCCCGGCTTCAGGCTGGAAACCAGCATACGCAGGTCAGTTCTCCAGTGAAAGCGCAACCTCCAACTTGCCTAATGCATCGTAGATGTGCTAGACTTGGTGCGTACACGCCACACAGGCAGCCTGCTGCTGGCCAGCTGCTGCCTGGCTCCCGGAGCCAGGTTCGAAGGGCAATCACTCCTCTATCAGCTCATCTGCAGAGTTCGGCTGCAAGATTGCCAACAGCAAGGTGTTATTCTGCCTTTTGGTGGAATCCTGCCTTGAGGCCAGTAGCCACGTGGAGAATCCCCGGGGGAACTGAGCGAACTCAGCATCTGCCCCACGCACCTCAGGTAATTCATTCCCTATCACAGAAAAAATGCTGGGAGCAAAGACCCCAAATGAATCCCAAACTAAAATCAGTCTCTTAATCAGGGCGACATGAAGTGCTGCTCTGCGTCTCCGTGATCCAGACTCACAGCAAATTCCTTTCTGCACAGGCAGGCTGACATAATCCAGAGAAAATTGGACTTGATCGGAGCGGAACTTTTTGAATTTATCAGAACAAAGCAAGAGGGTGGAAGCAATCCGCTCTGACACTTTTTCAGCAACGGTTTTGTCAAAATCGATACCATCCCTCACAACATGTCAATTTTGATGAAATGGCATTTTCTGACAGAAAAAAAATGAGGTCGAAACTGTTTCCATCAGCTCTACCTGCCCCATATATCTTTAGCACTGTTTCTTTCGAGAGCACGGAGCAGGACAGAGAACATTACAGACCTCGTTCAAAGACCTGCACTTTGTTACTGGAGACTCGCTGGTGGACCACATATTTATTTTCTTTTTAACATGTTAAGAATCATAAAGATTTAAAAGCATCGCTCTGCTTAGAAACAAGCCGTGCCGTGGAAGTGGGTCTTGCAGATGTTTGGCAGAAGTACAGGCTGCGGCTGCTCTCGCAAGGTCTGCCTCCCCATCACCCGGTGCCTCGAGCTGTCCTCTGCAGCCCTGCAGCGTGCCGAGCACGCCCGGCTCTGGACAAGGTCCCCGCGCCTCTCGCCTTGCTCTGGTTCATTTGTCAGTGCACGGAGCAGCTGGGAACAGGAGCTGGCTGGAGGAGTGGTGATGGGCTCAGAGATCAAGCAATGCTGATGTTAGCCCAGGAAAGAAGAGACCCCCTTCGTCCCACGTAACCCCAGGTGTCCCGCGTCTGGGCTGGCAGGTCATGAGCAGCGGGTGACAGTCAGACTTCTGCTCCTTGTTGAGAGCCAAGAACTGAGGTGCTCAAAGGTCTGGCTGCCTCCCTGCTCTGGCTCCGACTGCAGCGGTGGTGGGTACTTAGGAAAGTGTATAAAGAATATTTATGCACACATACACAGATATATACATACATATATAGGTACATACACACATATACGCATACACATACACATTCATATAGGCCTACAAACACATACACATATATATGTTTGTGTATACTCACATATACACAGTCATATGCACACAGATCCAGGCCCTGCCTCTGCTAGCTTGTCACAATCCCTGTGTTTGACTTGGTGCAGTTAGGGTCTTCCTATTGCGCCAGTGGGAAAATATAGATGGTCTTGGAAAATAACCAAAGGAGAGAAACTTTAGACTGATGATGTATATTTGCTAGAACTGTTCTTTTCTAGACAGTCACCTTGTCTCCTTACGAGAGGTTTTGTTAGGCACCTTCCCTGCAGCAACCTGGGTTTTTTTGTGCGTCCGTCTGTGTTTCTCGTGCACCTTGGAGGGCCGTGGGCACCTGGCTGAGCAGTGCCATTGGAGATCACGCTGGCCACAGATCAGTCCCTCGGGCAGGGGTCAGTTTTCAGGAAACACTAGTTATGTTTGAAAACAGCCTACATACAATTTTCAAAAATCAGATTGGTTCAGATGTTTTGGGCTCTTTGTAACTAAATCCTCATCCTCCTAGAGGAGCATTTGCAGGTGAACATGCAAGAATACATGCCCAGCTCTCACAGGCTCTCAAGAGAAGCTGCAAACCAAACCATCATTTGCAAATTTATAAACCTGCCCACAATTGCTTAAGTCGCTTTTGAAAATGGGAATTTGGTACCCATATCACTCAGGTACTTCATAACATTTCCTCTTAATAAATAGCTTTTGGGGCACTCAGCTCTCTCGCCTTAGGAGGGGACTGGACCCAGCCTTTCCACCAGCAGGTTTCCACTGGTGCTGACCACTGTGGAGACCTTCCCTGTAACCCTTCCTTGCCGCTCACAGTCCATGGCCAAAGGAGAAAATCCCAGCTCAGCTCCTTATTTCACAGCTTGAGATGCCCAATAAATGAGTCTTCTAGAAGAGCCATTGATGTATTGAGAGGGTACTGAGGTTAGGAGCCACTGGTGTAATGGTTAACTCTTACATTGCCAACACTTTCTGGGGAAGCATCCAGCTCTGGTAGGTCTCTGGGCAAGGCCTAGGAGCTCCAGAGTGGGAACTCAGCAGGGTAAATAAAATAATATGGACACTAAAGGGATTGCACCATGGGCAGCCTGCAGTCCAGACCTGAACCAAATGAATAAATCAGTTTTTCCTCCCCAAGAAACCTGTTTGCCTGCCATTTTCATCAGTTTTCATCCTCCTCCCAGGCAGTTCTCTCTCCCACCCCTGTGATTTGTGATCTCAGATAGACTGCAGCCAGACCACAGGTAAAGCCCCGCTGGCATGTGTAGCCATGCCTCACAGCCTCCAGAGCTTTCCACTTGTCAGGTTTTTCACTTCTTTATCTCCCTGCACAGTAACAGGGCTCAGCAGATGCGTCTTCCACACCAGGGGCTATGCCAACTCCGACAGTCACCGGGCCTCATTTGAACTGCCTTAATTAACAGCAAATTTATTTGACGGGGGAGAACCCAAACTTGTGAGGTGATGAAACCTAAACGTGCCTCAGACAAGCATTGCTAAAGCCGTTGATAGGGATGAGCTTTACACTACCCAGGCTGGGTTACAGCCCGTAAAAATCTCACACCTCTGAAACCTGGCCCCCGCTGTTGGGTCCCTCTTCCTCAGGCTGTCCATCTCCCTGGCAGCTCTGGTTACAAACCCACCTCCCGTGGGCCTGTGCTGGCTGCTCTCTGCCAGAAAGCTAACGCATTCGCATAGCGAGCAGGATCTCTGCCTCGCTTCAGGCAATCCACCTTTGGTATCCCTGCTTCAGCATGCCCAAGGTAGTTCTTTTTGATGGGGGATTTGTCTTGGGCAGGTATCTTGGATGGCTTTTCCATCTGAAGCTTTATGGCTTCCTTAGCACTTTCTTTAAATGCCACTCTGCAAAGTCCTCTCTAGTTTTGCTGCTGGCCCTTGAAGACCCAACCACATGTGCATGCAGAGGCTGGCTGTGGAGCAGCATCTGCTGCTGTGTGCAGTGGATTTAACCTCCCGTCTGTCCCCTGCTGCCATTGCTCCTGCCATCCCAGGTCTTGGCAGCGGGAACAGGACCTCTGGAGCTTTGCCCAGCAGCAATACGCTGGCTGACACCCTATCACCTCATCTCCTTGGAGCAGCCGAAACCCAAACTCCTCACCACTCCTGAGCAAGCTCTTAGAAGAGAAGAGAGCTCTGAGTGAAAACCTAGCCCCTTTGGATGCCAATGGGAATACTGGCAGCAGCTTGAGCAAAACCAGAGTTTTCCCAAGAAAGAGATGACGATGGTACTGCAGGCCACCCCAAGGAAAGCCTTTGCCTGGTGTCTGCTTACTGAGCTCTGCCCTCCCCTTCCCTGTGGGACAGCGCTAGGGCAGAAATCCCCAGAGCCTGCAGCCCTGCTGATATAGCCCCAATATGGAGAGACGCAGCCTATTGCTGGACCAGATGTGTTACCCAGAGAGTCCCAAAGGTGACCACAATAATCTCCACAGTTGTAATTCTGCTCGTGTAAGCCCCTGCTAACATCGGCACCTAGTACAGCTGCAATATTTATGTTGCTTGCTTGGTATCCAAGACGTCCGCTCTGACAGTGAGAGGCTGGAGAACAGGCTTTTATTTCCTGGAGGTGCTGAGAGACTTTTATAATCTGAAGCTTTAGAGGGAAAGCAACTACTCACATCAAGAGTCAGTCTGTGGTGTGCGGAGTTCAGCAATCACCTGGGCTTGAACCGAGCACAGCTGCAAATCCGCCACGCGTGTTAGCCTTTATCTGAATGCTGCAGTGACAGGATCCAAAAGCTTTTTGATGCTTCTCTTTCCTTTCCTGCAGGTTCTCTGGGACCACGTACAGACCATGCATGCGTGTGAGCTCTGTCCACTGTGGACAACTAAAGAAAACCCGATTTCTTCCCTGGATGCCAGGGTAAAGATGTCAACCGCTCTTTTCTTCACGAGTCCCCGAACACATAAGCCTTAGACCTTTTTGGAGCAGTGAAGTGCTCACAGAAGTGAGCCGGGGCTGCCTTGCCCTGCCAGCTCTCTCAGCAGCGCTGTAAACAACTGCAGTGGCTCGTGACGAAACACGGCTCACTGGCTCCTGGGGATGGAGAGTGCTGCAAGGGAACAACCGCGAGGCTGAGACAGGACTCCTGCAGGAAGTGAGCTGCAAAGATTGCACTGGATAAGAAGGTGTTTTCCAGAAAAGTGTTAGTTTCCAATTTTGCATTTCATTCTCTCTTTTTGGTTACGCCCTCCCCAAATTGATTGATGCAGAAGAAGAACTCAAGGAGAGCAGTAGTGTGAGAGTTTTGACAAAGGCTCACCTCAATAATCTGTAGGTAGCTGGCGACGATAAATTGAAGGAAAAAAGTTCCTGAACCCTAAGCATAGCGTTACTCGGCCACTGAGGAGCACTGTGGTTTTTTGTCTCCGTTCAGAAGCATTGTGTGTCAATGGATTTTGGAGCAAGTTGGGGAAGGGAGATCAATGACTTGCGCAAGGATGGCAAGTCTTCTGTTTCTTGACTTGATACTACAGATATGAATGTAATATTTCCCTTGGGGAAAACATATCGCCTCCCTCCTGCCCCCCATCCTGCAGTATATTTATGAAAGTATTTTTTATCTCAAAGTTATATTAACCTGGCAAAGATGACAAAAGCTTTCACTGAAGCTCTCCCAGAGATAGCACTGTTTTGGCATCAGGTTCTCCGAAAGTGATGTCATCCTGAATTTATATGCCAGAGTTTTCCCTTTCTTCTTCAGATTTGTGGCAATGTCAAAGTTCTTCTCTAGAGCAGATCTGTTTTTAATATTTCATATTTACGTTTTTCATTTTGGGGCTGGCTGAAATGTCTTTTGGTTTCAACCTTGCAGATGCTTACACGCATGTAAAGTCCTAAACTCTTGAAGAGTTTCTTGAAGAACTGAGGTATTAATAGAGATTACTTCTACATCTACATAGGCCTAGATTTTATTTTAAACATCAGGATTACAGAAATCCATGTAGCTCCGCTGAGTCAGTGAGGATGCATCTCTTTTCATGAGCACAAGATCTGATGTCAGGTGTTTTAATTCTATTACAAAGAATGTTTCTGACAAAGGTCTAAGAGATTTCCCTTCATAGTTGGTAAAAGCTGGTCCTGGGAAAACAGCAAGGAAGTGTTACTTATGTAAAATTTCATATAGTCGTGAGGGGAAGATAAACACATGGCTGCACAGTCGCTGTAAGTGACAAGGCAGGTCTGCTACAAGCCCAAGCACGGCTTTGGCAGGTCAGAAAGCAGCTCCGCCGGGGCAGTCCTCACAGGCGAGCACGTGAGAAGGTTGAAGGACTACCCTGTACATCAGATTGCTATTAAATGCCCGTAAGAACCGTGCCGTTCCCTGCCTGCTGTCCCCCTGTAAGGCCAAGGCAGGGATACGTGGCTGCGCGCTATTGCCAAGCGCAGCACGCTGCGGGCGAGCCCTGCCTGCCTGTGTCCTTGGTGGTGCTAATTCGGGTCAGTCTCAGCCACAGGGCAGCTGGTTTTCATGAGACGTAAAAAAGGAGACCTCTCTGAGACCACTTGCTTGGGTACACAGGGCTGCAATAGCCAGATGGTATTTGCATGAGGAAGGGGAGGTGGGAGGGATTGATGGGCAGGGTTGATTTTGTAAGCCTTGGGAAGTGGCCTTAAAATAGTCCCTGCTTATTTCTTAGGAGCTGTAATTGCCTCTGCTCTGACCCAGCTCTGTTTCTGTGCCCCTTCCCACAGGGAAGACCTCCCTTTGCCAAAAACGAGGTCTGGCCAGCTAATCCCAGCTGCGGTGGCCTTGGCTGGACCTGCCAAACCTCATGCATTTACACAAAGCCCCAGGGCTTCTCCTGGGCTGTGCAACACCCAAGGGCCAGCCATGGCCCAGCAGGACTGTGGGGCCACGCAGAGGGTCAGATTGTGTCCGTGCCCTGCGGGGTGGTACTCACCAGGAGAGGACCGCTGTTTGCCGTAGCCTTTTTCTGATCCCACTTGACCCCCAGGAGAAGACAGGAGGCTTGTGGAGATGTGCAGGGTTCAGATCCACAGCTCCTGGCGCAGCAAGCAGCAACGCCAGCTCTTTGCATTTCTTGGGCTGCAGTTTCTGCTGGCCCCTCAGGGCTTGCCCATGGGAGAAAATAACTGGGCTCACAATAACCAGCAAGAGTAAAACAGGGTGGGATCCAGGCAACTTTGGTCATAACTGTGTTGTGCCATGAATCCTCATCCCTTTTCTGCAGAAACACTCCGAAGACAGTGGGGTATTTGTCCTTTTTCTTCTTCGGGTTGCCAAAGAGTCGTATTTTAAAGTCAGAAATACTTGTCAGCATCCTAGCATGGCCCCCAGAGCCGGTGACGCAAATATGACAAGAAGCAAGGTCAGATTACAAATGAGGCCACTTCAAAACCTCTCCCGGAAAACTGGAAGTTTGAAGAAAGAGACGAAATGTGTTGAGAAAAAAACCCACCAAACAACCCAACAAACTGTTTCATAATCTGCTTGAAAGTGAGAATAAAATACCCTCTGTCAGGAGCTCCATCTTCTTGTTTTTGGCAGGAAAGCAGCACATATCATGCCTGCATGCATCCTCACGCATGCCTCTCGCTTTCCGTCGTCACCAGTGGAGTCGACCCATGACCTACGAAGCCACAGAGCACAAGCCATATCTCTCAAATCCAGGCTCAACACCCAGAGCCTGCAGCAAAGAGTCCAGTGGCTGCGTGGGCTTGCAAAGGCACTTAGGATTTAGCAATATGTACACGAGTGCTTCCCAGCCTGGCTCCTGGGTGGGTCTTTCAGGATGGCCTAGAGATCACCAGCAAGTCTGAACATGAAGGTAGGAAACTGTTGTGCTAACAGCAGCCACCTGTGTGTCCATGTAAGCGTGGTGTTACCATAGGTTTGTTGAATTTCACCTGCCATTTTATTGCTGGGGTGTTCCCAATATCCTCCTGCAGCCCTTTGTCCAGGTATTTGTTTTTCACCACCAGCAACACACACTCACTAATGTCCCCTTCTCTGCTCCTAGCATGAACATGCCACCACAAGGGAAGAGTGAGACACCTTCGCTGGCCAAAGCTGGACCACCTGGCTCTACCGAGGGCTACCCATGGTGACTAGCCAAGCTGGAGGTTAGCTGCAGATTCAATGCAGTAGGCGGACGGGTCAGGGCCACAGGCGGGTGTGCACGCACATCGCCAGCTGCCAGAGACGGGCAGCAGCACAGCAGCCTCACGGGACGCAGGGTAACTGTGCAGACCCTGCTGTGCCAGCTTGGGCAACGCAATCAGGCCAGCCAGGGACAGAAGAGGACGAGGAAGAGTAAACACGGCATAATGGAAACAGCCTGGGAGGGCAAAGAGCTCTTCCAAGCCCTCAGCTGAAAACCACGTTCGTGAGGATGACCGCGTGGGAAAAAGCCTTGCATTACGAAGCCATTAGTCACTGTGTGTTTGCAGACCTTTGGTTCCTGCTGCTGAAGCTCCTCAGACGGCACCTGCAGGCGCTTCGCCCGATGGCTTCGCCCAGAGGCTGCACAACTGGCTTGAGCTCCTGGGACTCATGTTTTCACTGTGAAAGCATGCATAGATGCCATAATCAATATATAATGAGCCAATGGGCTGTGGCTCAGCTGTACTCCCCGGCCAGGAAAGGGGCACCGCTCACCTTGCCGCAGCACCCGAGGTGTGCCTCCATCCCTGGACAGAGCCAGCCGTGCAAGTGAAGTAGCACGCTCAGCGTTCCCTCCTCCGCTGCAATAACAGAAAAAGGTCCCAGAGCCAAAATTGTCAAATTTCATCTGACTCCGAGATTGAATTTCATCTCATCTCCAAAGCAATAACAAAACTTCATCTTTATGAAAAGTTGTCAAGAATCTAATTGTTTTGCAAATACTACAGATACCTCTTCCATTTCAAGGAACAAGTGGGGTTGCTTTTGGTTTTGGAAGAATTGAGTAAGCATGAAGATTTCCAAACTTGCTCAGATACAAAACACTATTGTTATATAGTACAGTGAAACAGCTGTGGTTTATAAGTACCATTAATGTGAAACTTTAACTTAAAAAAAACCCCAACCCTAAAAAAAGTTAAAGGAACAGAAAACATTTCATCCATACTAATGTGAGGTTTTAAACATATAGGCTTTTAAGTGAATTGGCCATAACCACAACAATATTTTGGGTCTGACCAGAGCATATATTGTATGCAGATGTTAATTTGGCATTTGCATGCATATGCAAAGAAAAAAATCTTTTCTACATGTTTTTTTCTTGAGTGCATTGTGATCTGGAGTCACTTTAGCTTTACAAACTGATTATAAACACTAATTACCTGAAAACATGTTGTTTGGCTTAATACATGGCCTGTAGACTAAGGTTCTGCTTTATAAAAATGCAAAATTTAGCCAGCATGTCCACCCCTCTCTCTATATATAGATACATACATTTATAAAAGCAGAATGTGCTGATTTGTACAAAACCCAAATTCCTCTGTTAACCCTCTCGCTCCCGTTTGCAAGCCTTGCGCGTCAGGTGAGTCTATAATATTTTGGGGGGAGGCGTTACGTGAGTCTATGTGCTTTTTCGGGCTGTGAAGGTGCCCAGCCAGACCTCAGCTGGGCTGGGCCATGGGAGCAGGTGGGAGCTGTGCCCCACGCATCCTCCTACCCATCCCAGGTCCATGGGATGAGAGCATCAGGGCTCTGCCTGCACATGGGGCACCGGTGCTTTAAAGGCTGCTCAGCTAAATACATGATGGCTATAAATACAGCCTACATGATGGCTATAAATACAGCCATCAATAGAACTGAAGGTTTCTGCAAGGAGGTACCAAAGTCGGGTAAAATAGAGTTTCCCACCTGATTTTCCAGTGATGGTTTCAGAGGTGTTTTTATGGTCAGTTATTCTGAAAGGACAGATTACCCAGGGGAGCAAACTCTGCATGGGAAAAGGAAGAGCCCACAGATGGGACTCGGCTGTCCCAGTCTTACAGCCCGCAGGAGGCTGCAGAGAGAGTGTCTTCTCCGACAGCTCTCTGCTCTCCCACCGACACCACTTCCAGCCACCTTGAGGATGCAAAGGCAGTGGATGGGATAAACCACTCATAGTTCTGCCCTCCAAAAGAGTTAACATTTGTGGAGCACACTGTTGCTTGAGATGGTGGTCTTCGGCCTTGGGAAATGTGGAATGAATTAAACAGTGGTAGCTGATTCCAGGGTAAAATGAAGAAAAAATTAAAAGAAGCAATGTTAGGGAAAAAAAGACTCGTTCTTCTAATTGAATCTTATCTTTGTACTGGCTTTAATACCTAATTGAAGCAAGCCTTACATTCACCTGGACGTTTCAGGACTTACCTCTCTTGTCTCTTCCCACAGGTGAGTCCTCATCCTAGCTTTAACTTTTGCCCTTCAAAAATACCTGCTCCCCCCAGCAGCTGATATCTGGTGAGTGAGTGAGCCTATTTGCAGTGTCTCTGAGTTTAAGAAAAAAGACAGCTATGCCTACATCAAAAAAATTATAGAACTCCATGATAATGTGAAAAACTTCACTGGCTTAGGAGAACAGCTCGTGGAGCTCCGTCCCTGCCATAGCGGGAAGTTTGCTTGGCCACTGCCTGGGACCTACAAGTCTCTGTGGAGAAAGGAGCCGGCCGTGCCGGGGCTGGCGATGCTGGACTCCCCTGGCCGGAGGCAACCAGGCTGGTGGCAGGCCAAGGCAAGCCTTTGTAGGTACTTCTGGAACACTTCATAGCACAGCCACCCGAAGCCATGAGAGGACAGGAGCTGTACGGTCCTGCCGCCAGCTAAGCAGAAGAGATAAAGCTGAAGGCTGAAGCTTTTACGGCTGTGCATCCTCCGGTGCCGCTTTATTAATAGAGTTATGCTTTGCAGTTAGGGCTGCGGTCTCAAAGGGGAGGGAAAATACCAATTTCAGCAGGAGAGATCCGCTGTGCTGCTCCTGACACCTACCATCAGGGCTCGGCCCCCGTATACTCATTGCAGCCCTGACCCAGCCCTCCGCCGAGGCAGAGGGTTCCCGGGTGAGCTCAGAGGGCTGTGGAACAACCACTGCTTAACTCTTCATTCATTCTTCTCCCCACTTATTTTCTGAGTTGAATTCCAGGGGGCGGCTCAGGCTATTTACACGCACAGCAAAGGCGAGCTGAGGTGCTCTCTTGCTGCCGAGTGAGCCAGGGGAGGGTTTGGAGGTACCACGAGCGCCCGTCGGGCTCGCTTGCCATCACCTTGAAAGCACGAAAGGCATTTTCGGTTGTTTCGAATTTTCATCTTCCGAGTATTTTTCTTGTTAGTTCATGCTCGGCTTTCATTCATCTACAGGGAATAGCACCGCAGTAACATGATACATAGCAAATATCACCATTTAAACAGAACCAATCCATTGTGAATGAAGACTTCTGCGAAGAATGGGAAAATAGAGCTAAAGGGCTGCTAAGTAAACTCTTTTATGTGTGACATTATGCAGGCAATGGTTTTGGAGTGTAAAAGATATTTTTCATTATATCAGTGTTATTAATTCCATCAGCTCGAACCGGATTGGTACATGAAATGGCTGTGTGTTTCCCAGGTTAATAAATCTGCATAGGTTTATTGTTCGGAATAAAACCTATTTTCCTCAGCAAATAACCATGATCATTTGGGGTTACAACCATTCCTCAGGAAATGCTTTATAACTAACATTTTTATTGGTATCATAGGAAATTCATATGCCAAATAACACGGGACTATAACTTTTATCTGACTTTAAAACAAAATCTGTTATCTTTTATGGCCAGTTTCATATAGTCCCACTATCAGTTTCCATAAAATTCAACAAGCATTCCTTATTCAGCCTGGAAAATCAATAACAGAGTTGGTTGAAAAGTGAAAATGTCTTTTTTGCAAACATTTTTGAAATTTCTGAGTTGTTTCCATTTGAAAGCGTTTGCAACCAGCTGGTTCCTGGCAGAGAAAAAACCCTCTAATGCTCTTGATAATGTTTTCTGTTATACTTCTTGAAAATGTAAAGGACAAACATTTCTGAGGACGAGATCAATGTTTTTCACAATATCATCAACTTGAATGGGCGATTCTGGTTTTTTGTGAAAGGTTTCTTTTTTGTGTTAAAACCTCAAATTAAACCAATTTTCACCAGTGGTCATGTTCCAGACTGAATCCGCAAAACCCCACTTAATTATCACATGGGTTCATTAAATTGATCCCTATTGGTTAGATGCTGATGGATCAATAACACTACTGACCATAAAAAGGAGCTGTAATCACCAAGTAGAGGGGTTCTGTGGTGGGCTTCAGCCTTTACTCTCTTCTGGTGCAGGTTTCCTGTGTGACTTGGTTGCTTTTTGGGGGCATTTTTGCAAAGTAATAATTCCCTTTTGCCTGCTGACATTGTGGGTTCGAGCTGGAGGAGCGGCACCGCAAAACAGCAAAATTTGCCACCCGGCTTAAAATTCATAGGTGAGTGGTTGTATTTTCTCCCTATCTTTTCTCTTAACAGCTTGGTCTTTGGGACAGAGACAGCCTAATATCACATTTCCATGCAGCACAGACCACCGCAGGGATCTCGGTCTCGTTTGGACTCATTTACGCATCCACATTAGACAATCATTCATTAAACCACAACATAAATAAAGTCGTAATAGAACATGGGGAGAGCCCGTGAGCTCGTTAAGCCTGTGGAAGTTTCTGCCGTTGACCTCCGTGAAGCCAGGATTTTACCCAGCAGTCTGGTTTTTTAAAGTCTTCAGGAGTTGGTCAGGATCAGATACAATGGACGATTAAAAGAAAAGAATTACAAAATTTTAATTTTAATTTGGCAGGGTCGTTACAGGGCCTATTGCAATTATATTGCCGTGCCTTTGCACAGCCGGAGTCTGGGCCAGCGCCTGCCGGAGTGAATGGAGTTGTCCCCTCGGGATGCGGGTGAGGGAATTCAGCTTCGTGTTTGTTTTTTCAGGCAGCGTTTCAGTAAGTGCTTTACAAAATAAGGCTCTGGGGGAGACACCCACAAACCTCCCATCATCAATGAAAAGTCATCTCCGCGTTTGAATGAGAGGGCAGCTCCTCTCAAACCATCTGAGATGCCAGCCTCTCTACGGGGAGAGGCTTTCTCCAAAAGGGGTGGTATACTTAACAATGGAAAAAAACCAAAGAACTGCCTATTGATGGAAATCAAGTTTATTTGCAGGAAAGACTAATACTTAATACAGTTTATCCTCAAAAGGTCACTATAACCTCATGAACATCCTTCAAACCTTCTGACTCATTGTTGAATTGCAGCTATTGTAAATGATGTTTTAAATATTTCTCAGAAAGTATTATGCCTCTTATACAGAGAGACAAGTTGTGGGGGTTTTTTTCAATTGTAAAAAAACCCCATTTCTTCAGCCAGGAATATGATTTACAGAGCGAAAAAGTTAAACCCATGATATATGTGAAATAGGTAATTGATAAATCATAAAACAGGTTGAGTAGAAGATGGAAAAATACTTAAGCTGGATGAATTCTACCGAAATAAACCAGGCTATTAAATTGCCTAACATCCTGCTTAATAAAACTGATATGCTGTTTTATGCTGGACATTTGCAATGGTAGATGGCTTCCCAGAGCAGAATGCATTTCATCTGCTGGAGAATCTGCCGTGAAGCAAAATTAAAATTTTGACCTAAGGTCTTCAGCCTTTCGTGAAGATAGGTACTGAAATGCTGAATGCTCTGCCTGGACATAAATGAAGTATCCAAAGCTCAGTGCCTGCTACCAGGTGTCTTGCCTGGGCACGGAGCCCAGGATGTAGGTGAAGCTGCCTTTTTAGGGTACGGGGCCATATAGAGCAGTCACAGCCTGCACTTTTCACCCCACCAGTTGCACCCAGACTCTCTTGGACACACGCAAAAATGGCACAGCAGTTAAGGCAGAAAAGGAGAGGCTGTCATTTCTGTGGAAATTGATGTATTTTTCATAATTTTTGGTATTGCTTGGTATAAGCATTATCAGTATTAGTCTAAACCACTGCAATTATTACCTGTTTACCTCCCACTTAGAAGGAAAAATATGGGTGCATAACCAGAAAAGTGGAGAAATGCTTCATAAAGCTCCCTGAGTGCAGGTATTGGCCGAGGAGGAAAATGTCTCCAGCGGGCTGGACTGCGTGCGTCGGAGTCTAAGACGTGGCACCCCCCACCCACCAGCCCTGCTTCAAATTCCCAACAGGGGTGTAATGAGCATTGGAGGTAATTAAAGCTTTCCTGTCTGTTCTTAGTTGATGACCAGAGAGAGGCTGAGTCACGGAGACACTCAGCACCTGGAAGGAGCCAGATATCCTGATAATTTGTTAAAAGACCCTTTAAACCAACACCCGGCAGCTTCATGGGAAATGCTAATAACAACTGTCCGTACAGACAGCGGTTCGTTATCTCCTCGGGGTTAAATTACCCCATTCATTCATGCTTCAGAGGACAATGAGCGTGGCGGGCAGCCTCAGAGTAATCCTCTGACCTAGCCCTGCCTGCAGTGACACCAGCGAGAAGGAGGACTTTTAGGAGGGTATCGGTTTCCACAGCAAATTTTCCCAGAGGCCGAGAGCTGAGGAATTGCACTTCTGCCTGGGTGGGGAGCAAAGCAGCCTCGTGCATCGCTTCAGCAGGCAGCTGAAAGAGGTCCTGAGCCCCCCCATAGCGCCCAGGCTGACCCTGGGGGACAGGGGTGAGACGGAGGACCGGCACCCACGTTTTGTGGTGCAGGGTTAACTTGCAACGGTTTTGCTGCTCTTTCATTACAAATCCCGTAAAATCAAAGGTCGCGGTGTTGCACCAGGTGAGGTTGGAGAGGAGAGGTATGGTCCCACGGGACTAAGTAGGCTGATGGCCCCCCATACCAGCCCGGCTGGACTTTTCTTCTGCGTTTGTATAGCAAAAGGGACTGGCCTGACCCTGAGGGGGGTTTCTCGCATGATCTCAGCCTGATCTGCCGCAGTCATGCCCAGAGAAAGGGTTGGTTGGACCAGGCGTGGGAGATGTGGAAAACGCAAGCTCAGAGCCCTGTGGGATGGCTGCTGGCAGCATTGTGTTTGCTTTCTTCAAAGCAGGCATGACTTTTACTCTTTTTTATCTCAGCTATTGTCTCTATCCATTGTCCAAACACATTTCTTACCAGCTGGTAATTTATTAAGTGTGTGCTGTAACACCCAGCTGTATCCCATGCCACTGTAAACCAACTTAAATAAACGCTGCTCGCTCAGGATGGAGCAATTGGCCAACTTGTCATAAATGTGGGCATTGAAGAGGAGCAAACAGCAAAGAGAGTACCACATTTAGAAATCCATTTAAGTAGCAGACAGCACCAAAATCAGCTCCGACCTTAGTAGACCGTGACTATTCCCTGGCCATCTAACAAGGGCAGGGCTTAACAGGGGCACATGGGGGGAGCAAGAAGGGATTTGAAGCCATTCGCAGATGATGTATTGCCCAAGGTCCTTACCCTAAAAAGAAGAGCCATCTCACGTGCTTTATTCACAGGTGTATTTTTATTATGTCCTAATAGCTGTTGGTTGGAAAAGGAAGATCTGTAAGTGTCCTGGTCCTGCGGGAAGCATGCGTCCAGCTCGGGCACCTGAGCAGGAGAGTGGAGGGTTTCTGGAAGCTTCCCTTGGAACAGGAGAAAAGAACTACACTTGGGCATAGGGATTTTTTTTGCCACTGAAAGTAATTTCAGTTAAAAATGGAGTTTTAGAAGAAAAGAGGAACTCTTCACACTTTCAGGTCAAATTCAGCTATTGATTTCAGCTAGAAGAAAGCACCGATTTTTCTTTAATTTTTTTTTAAAATGTCAAAACATTTCACTTTAGACTTGCTAAAACATTTGACATTTCCCAAGCAAAACCTTTCAGCCCTTTGTTTCCAAACAGCATTTGTTTATTTCTAAATTGAGCTAAATTAAAAGACAAAAGTGAGAACAAAAGAGTTAAATAACTCAGCAAAGCAAAACAAAGTACTTCGGATTTGAATCAAACATGATGTTTCAGGTTGACCCAACATGACATGTTTTTGGTTTTGTATTTTTCCCCCAAAAGCTGAGATTCAACATGTGGTGGGTTTTTTTTGTTTTGTTTTGTTTTTTCTGGTTTGGCCAGGGAGCCAGAAAATCCATTATCAGCCCAGTTTGATGAGGAGCTCCTCCGCAGACTCCCTGGTGGGGACTGATCCCTGCTGCTCCTTCCTTGGGATGGGCATGTTGAAGGGCGAGAGGAGCCCTCTTGGCCGATGGGACAACACGGTTGTCCTCATGCAGGGTGGAGAACAAGACTTTTGGGCCGCCGGACCCAGCTGTTGGAAACATCTACCAGCATCTCCCAGCTGATGTCTACAGCTTTGACTGGTTTATAAAACTTCAAGCGAGGCTCGTGTCCCTGTGCCACCCCAGCACGGCTACTTTTAATATATTGTTTAACATGACTTCAAGTTAATTTCATGTCAGCTTGCAGCCCATGACACAGCAGACGTGTGTGCATCCATCAGTGGCATTACACCATCATTAGCAGAGGTTTGGGTAAATACGCTACCCAAGTATTTGATTCCTGGCTCACTTTCATGCTTCGCTTTTGGTCGTTATAATGTCAAACTTCAAATACTTGCTTAATTTTTTCTGCCTGGGCCGGCAGTCCATTTAATGCCATAAAACAAAAAAGGCCACATTGATGACATATTTCAATTTTTTTTTTTCCTGCCACTGATTTTTTTTTCCTTTAGCTGTGCTTGACAAATGAACAGAAATACAGGGATGAAAGAGAAGAACAGAGTGAGGGAGAGATAGAATAGAAAACAATAATAGTTTTAAGTATAACAAATTGAATAAATATCATAAGGAAATAATCAAAACTAATGTCCCTTGTTCCAGATGCTGAAATGTTTTGTAAATCTCATTTGAAGAGAAAGGTATCTTGGCTTTATTTTCCTTCTTTTTGATGCTATGACTTCCTCAGCTGGAGTTATCATTTGCAGAGATGGATTTCAGGGTGGAAAATCCTGCAGGTTCAGAAAGCCAGGATGCAGTTCCTGGTGCTGTAGTTCTACTTTGGGACATTATTGCATGTCCCGACCCTGTTTTGCTGGGCCTGGCCACACCAGGTGAGCTTCCACTTTGTAAAAGCCCCTGGAGAGAGGGGATGCTGCACCGTCCATATAGCACAGGAACATGGCAGCTGCTGAATAGTGTTTTACTCAAGAAAAAAGGAAGATTTAGCAGTTCTCACTGAAAGGCCCCCTTGGAAACACAGATTTGCTCCAGGGGTTTCTCACCCATTTGCCCTGACCTGCCAGGAAGCCGTGGGTAGCGCGTCCTAGGCTGGCGGTCTTGGAGAACATTCGGGGCCACCATTAGCAGGGACGTGAGCAATAAAGTGCAGGCTGCAGGGACCTGCCCGGGCTCCCTCCTGAGGAAAGGCAACCCTCACTGCTGCTGCGGGGGACACCCCTGCTTTCCACAGTCAGTGCCCCCCCCGCCCCGAAAACCTGCTCCAAGCCTGCTAGAGAGCAACTGAGAGTGCTAATTGGATTGTATCAAAACTGCATATTTCATAAACATTACATCATTTCCTTGCTGCTTTCAGCAGACTGATTCAACAAATGTTTTCTATTTTACTCCAGGATTCAAACACGAGATGGGCTCAGAACTTGGCAGTAATTTACTTGCAGCTTAAATTTATGACATATACGAACATTTATATTCATTTAAAATGAAAGGCAGAGCTGCGCAAACATTTTTCATCCATTTTTTACTATATGTGCTGGTTTTACCTTCTGTAGAAATTATTATATGTCTAGTTATATAGCCAAGGGAAAAAGAGAAAAAAATAAGTTCTTATACTTCAGGGGAAAATGTGTACAATTAATATCAGTTTACACATCTGTAATAACATAAAATATATACACCCGAGGTTATGTGTCATGACATAAATCATAAAGGGGTCATAAAGAGTTATTTAAGAACCTTGTAACAGATTTTATTAAATAACATTATCAAATATTAAAGCTTTGTGTGAATAAGTGCTGTAGAAGGGCTGCACAAGCTTCCTTTGCCCAGTATATAGCTGTAAACAAATTTTCTCAATAAAGACTAGAAAGCTGGAGCAGATTCTTGGCTAGTTTCAATCAAGAGCAATCATCTGGCTCTAGCAGGGCTACCTCGGTTTATCCAAGCCATGGATTAGCCTTTTCGTGAAAAAACCCTGTGGTCTGAAAGAGGCGATGGTAAAGGGATGCTTTGTGCTAAGCAGTTTTAAAAGCTCTGGGATTAAAAAGCAGGAGGAAAACCCCTCTGCTTGCATGGGTACTTTGGAAAGTCCCATCACCTTCCGAGGGATGCTGCCTTCCCAGCATGATCTTCCCAGCCCCTCCAACCAGGGGCAGATGCTGGGGCTGCTCTCCTGTAAACCCATCTCTGTTCCTTAAAATCAGGGTATTACTTTCACAGCAAAAATTATTGGAAGTGCTCTCAGAGATCCTCACGTTTGCCTAAAGGTTTATATCCCTCTTTCCTCCCTTTCAGGACTGTACGCTCGGTGTATAATACTTGAGAAAGTTGGCTTTCTGAAGTGGAGGGGTAGGAAATATAGTGCCAATAAAGTTTTATATTCTTTCTCTAATACACATTTTAAAAAAAAATAATTTCTCTTCATAATGTATTTTTCTTTGCAAATGTGGAGTACCTGAGACTGCGGTAGGGTATAAAGATTTTATTGGCACCCATTTGGGATGGTGCAAGAAAACCCTCTCTCTCCCCTTGTAAAAGTTTTAATAAAATAAAATTATAGAGCATTTAGGAGAAAATTAATATCTAATTTTGCTGAAATACCAGAATACTGCCAAGCCTGCTCAGCCCCTCAATAAATAAAGGAGCAAGCAGAGGAATAAATGAATTTAGCCAGGCCAGCTTCACAGCCTTCCTGCTGCCTGGCAGGGACCGAAACCCCAGCCTCACCTCAACCCTCTCATCCGCCACTGGGAAAAGCCATGGCAGGGATGGAGACCGGGAATTGCGGGTGCTGCGAAGCCCACCTGCCCCTCTCCCCCTTCCCAGGCACCGCATTGGTAGGACCATGCGTGTGCCAGCTAGCCGGGGACCGGCACACCCCCAGGTGCTGTGGTCCATGGTTGTCCACCCAACTGCAGGTCGTCTCTTGCTGCCCACTCCCTCTCGCAGTCCTGGAAGACGACCAGCATCTCCCAAGGGTGACCCAAGCTACAGTAAGATCAGAGGACCTGCCCTGTGGAGGCATCTTTCTTTCCCATGCTAGATCAGACCAAATATTTCACTTTGAGGTGGCTGCCAAAGCTAGGAGAGATCAGTATGGTCATGGGAACTAACAGCTGGAATTTCAGCCACAGGCAGGAAAAGGTAGACAGCTGAGGGGACATATCATGTGGTGTGAACCTACCCAGGGCAGGAAAATTTTACTGCCGCTTTATAAGACTCTGTTGAGACCTTCTTTAATAGTGAATTCAAGAATTTGGTCATCCACATGCAAGGAAGCTCAGCTAGAGCCAGCACAGAGAAGAGCTCCAAGATATCCTGGAGAAAGGAGAGCCTGTCTTTTAGCCAAAAGAAGTGACAGCCAAGAGCAGATCCACATCTCAGGGATGGAGAAGATCCAGCGAGGACAGTGCCAGCTCCAGGCAGGTGGATCTCTGCTGGCCTGCAGCTGGAAGAAGGTTCCCAACCGTCCATGGAGACGGTCTCAAAGAAGTTTCCCGTACAAGCTGTGGCCATAAAACCTCACACATTTTTGCTTTTTTGGAGGTTGTGGAAGGTAGAATACCACATGGGAGTCTTCAGTGTGAAGATGCTATCACCACCCTGTGCTCCTGTGTGCTACTTGAGGCAGCAGAAGTTCAGCGGGTGGGAATACTCTCCCCTGAGTGCTGCCCTTTGGTCCTCCATCCTTCCACCCCGAACACTTTCAGCTGTGCAAGGCCAAGGAAAAAGCTAGGCCTTGCTGGGTATCCCTCCTGTTTTCAATAAAAATATGTTTTGGTTTGGTAAATATCAGCAATATAGCCATTCGTTATATATATACTGAAAATAACTTGCTTGTGTTATTATATCAAAGTCATTAGGCATCGCATTCAATACACATACTATATTAATTCCATATAAATGAGGGGGTTAGTAAAAGTGGTCTGACTTAAACAAAATAAAATGGTCTGACTTCGAAGATATTGGTTGCAGATAATACAAGATTTTTTTGATTAAAATGTATAAGAATTTGAATAAGAATGCATTGTTTGGAATACATTTCCATTGGTCTCCAAAAGAATTCTTACTTGCAGATATATGTGGTTTGAGTTAACAGGCGAAGGATTAAAAAAATACGTTGGTTTGGGCTAATTCTTGTAATTATATATTTTTGGTAAACGTAAATTGATTTGGTATAATGGGTCTGATTGGAAAATTACCTGTTTGAGATGGGAAAATAAAAGAGACTGTTGGACAAGAGTTTGAAAAAATGGTGGGTTTCAGTAGGATGCTTTGCTCCGAATGAAAGTCTGTTTCAATAAAAATGTTGATTTGAAAATTGTGGTTTTTAGTAGGATGGTATTTGATCCATTAAAACTGTATTGGTTTCATTCTTTATGTTTGCCTTTCGTTGAAATATATCAGTACGAAGCATGAAATAAGCATGTGTCAGGCATTACTCAGAATAAATAAGGGAAAAAAAAAAAAGAATAGCAAAGCAGCAGCAGCTCTAATTGTGAAAGCAAGCCTAAATAACCCAAAGTGATTTCACATCACGTGGCCTTCGCACTGGAAAAAGGCAGAGCTGCACGCAGAAGGCAAAACCCCAGCGTGATGGGCAGAGGGAACCCAGCCTCTCCCCCAGAGAGCTGGGAGAGTGTGGCCACTGGTGTCACTGGGAGGAGGATCAGGCCCCAGGAATGCAAAGGCGGAAAATATCTGCTTTATTAGATCAGCCCATCCAAGGGATTGTTCCGCAGAGGCCGGGCGGAATTGCTTTGTCTGGCCCAAATTTGCATTATACCAGTGACAGGGATCCTACCGCTTCCCTTGGAGGACTTTTCCACATTCTAATTGATCTGATTGTTAGGAAATTGTTCATAAAATTAAGAATCTTGGAAGTAAATGAGGGAACCCAGGCAGAACTGCTCCATGCAAAGAGCAATAGCCATATGGAACGAGTTAGGCTGGGGAAGGCAACCGAGCAGTATAAATGAGTTCAAGAGACATTCAGATTTATTTCTGGAGAAGGAAAGGGACTGGGAGTATGATGAAGAAAAGCAGGGAGGTGGGTTTAGCAGGCATTTAAAGAAGGAAGGCATGCTTAAAGGGAGGACATTTACAGAGAAAGAACTCGGAGGATGTTTTTCCTAGGACTTCTCGTTTTTATTGATGTCTGGCATGTGAGAAAATCACGCTCCCTGTTGCACAGAAGGTGAGAGAGGTTCCATTTATTTCTTAAAGAAGGTTTTATTTCAGGGAAAATTCAGCTGAAGAAACGCGTTATGCACTCGAGGTATTGCTTCTGTCACGCTCCTCTCTCAGCCTTAACACATGCTTTGCTGGGAGCGTGCACTGAAATCCCTGTAATTTCAAGTTAAACACAAGAACCGCGCACTGAGCTGTTAGACTTGAGGAGCGTGACACCTCTGGCCATTCCTGGTGGCCAGGAGAGCCAGTTTGGTAGACAACCCCAAAGCCAGCTCCTGCAGAAGTCCTCCATGTCTCCTCAGCAAACCCAACCCACCAGCCCCACCATCCCAGCTCTAATCAAAGACCATGCTCGTAGAAGAATTAGTGCTTATAGCTCGGGTTTTAGGTCTTTGGAAATACTACATTTGATGCAGGGGTTCCCCGGAGAGGCAAGCCGAGAGGACACGACTGATGGCACGCAGGATGACACAGCCGGCAGATGCCAGGGCTTGCGGAAGCCATGGCTTTTGCAGGACACAGGCTCCAGGGCTGCAAGAGTTGCAGTCTGAACTAACCAGCCTGCTCCATTCCAGGGAGCAGGGAAGAAAGAAGAGTGCAGTCCAAGGCGCTCTTGCTGCAGGACGTTGTTGCAGCAAGGTCTGTCCACCTTGAAGGCTTCTTGAAGGTACTTAGTGCAACAGGATACAGACACACACAGAATGGGAGTTAAGCAATTCAAATAACAAGAGAAAGAATAACAACATTGCACATACACTGTTAAAATTTCAGCTAAATTAAAAAAAAAAATCCAACAACTTGCTGCAACCTTTTCCAAGCCTAATGACATAGGTAGTCTATGCACAGCTGGGGGCAAACTTAGGGTTATAAACTCAGGTTATAAATAGACCTGCCTGGTGGAAGTAGAGGCATGTCCATAAGGAGTTACCAAACAAATCACTGCCATTTTCACCCTTGCTGGCAGGCCTGGAAGAAAGGTGTCACCAAAAAAGAGTGGCAGCTCCATGCTGACAAAGGCTTCCTTTCTCTGCTGTCCATCACCAAAGAAAAGCATTTCTGTCACTTGACCCTGCCAGTCACATTAAAAAATGAAAACCTGCCCAGGGGACACACCAAAAATGAGTCCCCCCCTCTGTCTAGAAAATAAATCAGTGTTTGCAAAGAATGGCTTCAGATGGACGAGGCTGGGGCAGAGCTGGCAGGAGCCGCTGGCCTCGCCGGAGCTCTGCCCTTTCGCATGGGGCTGCACTTGGCCTGTCAGGCGTGATTAATTCTGCCACTAATGCAAGGCCACAAATGCACTTTGTCAAACTTTGGGGAAAAGCCCAGGTGGACCAAGCCCGGGTTTCCTGTGTTCCAGCCACTGCTGAAGAAATGTTTTTGAGATAGTGAGGTCTGAAATTCTGAGTTAGTCCTTGGTAAGCAGGCAGTGAGCCTGGCCAGAAGGAACGAAGGTCTAAGGGGTGCAGAAAATTAACTCCTTGGCTGGACTGACAGCTGCAGGCTCATGATAATTTTGCTATTTTACAGTATGCCTTGTTCCCATCAGGACAGGTGGACTCTCTGCAGAATCTGATGTTTTACAGAGTCTTTATATTATGCAGAGTCACAAAGTGTCCTACATATGACCAGAAGGAGCTGCAGAAGTGAAGAGGTGCACTACTTGAGCTCCACCTTTGTATCGGTGTTGGCCAGGGTGGCTCTGCCCTGCCTGCACCGTGCAGGGGCGTCTAGTGGTGACATGCCGCTGAGCGAGGGGTGCTGGCCTTCCAGAAACCAGGGGGTTCATCCCTCAGCTGCAAACCAGGACTAGCTCTACCCTTCGTCCTTCCTAACAGGGCTTAATAACCCTTAAGGACTAACCAAATGTTTAGGTGGATACGTCACCGCTTCCTTATGTACTGCTCTCCGCTGCTCTTGGCAAGCTGTTACCCATTTCCAGTAGGAACTGCTCTTGCTGTAATTTAAGACCGTTTCTCCTCTTTCTATCCACCACGGAAAACTTATTCCCATACCTTCCAGGCAGCCCTGTGCCTGCAGGCAGGATGGGTGCCGTGAGGCTTCTGTGCATCAGCGCTTCCTGCCTGCTACTGCCCAACTGCCAGACAAGCTGCAGCCCCAGCTGGGCTTTGTTTGGAAGCTGCAATAAGGAGTGCTGGTCCTTGCTCCATATGGACTTTTCCATACGTTGAGGATACTGCTGACCCCATACCCCACCATGCACAAACCAGCCTGTGTCCCTTCTCGTTGCCTGCAAAGTCACCCGTCCTTCGCGGCTGTCACCAGCCACAGATTTATACTCACTGAAAAATAATTTCTGCAGAGTAGATGTACAGGTTCTTTGCCTTGCACATTAATTAAGCTACCGCAAAAGGAGGGTAAGTGCGATAGAAACCTGCGTATCCATGCCCCAGGAAGATAAGAGAGGTGCCTGCCTGCTTTAGCCTGTAGTGTTCATTGCAATGTTGGGAAATGGGTCCCTAGAAGTAACCCTGTGTTTGGAGCAATGAGATTAAAGCCAAACTCCAAGACAAAACCTGACCTGTTTTCTGCAGTGATTCCCACGGAGGGGACCTTGTCCCATCCTGAGCCATGTGAACTCACTTAGGGATGGGCACAGGATGAGTTTCATGATCTCATAATTTTTTTGCAGTGAGGCTGGGAAGGATAAATATGACAGACCATGGTTTGTGATGGGCAGAAAGGACAAATCGGCCAAAAATAGCATGCTGAACACTCTTTCAGGATCCCGTGTTTTGGGACTGTTAGGTTGTTCCAGGGTGTTTTATTTTCCTACATAAAAATGAGAATGCTCTTCAACATGAAGTTATAATCTAAAATGTTTAATATTCATTCAGACCATCACCAGATTTTAAAGTCTTATGAAGACTCATGTTGTATTTCTTCTGATAAAGGGAGCTGAGTCCAGACCCACCCCTTTGCTTCTGTCTTTGGAGATGAAGCCTTTTGCTTTACAGGAGAGGTGGTGAAGAAAGGCACTCGTTTCACAGGGCAGGATTGTGTCTTAAAAAAGCATCAGCAGTCCCTCTTAAAAAAATCTGGACGGGTTCCACAATACCACACACCCTGTAATTGCTCTTATTTGACTCCAAAACCAAAAAGAAACCTGGCACATGATCCTAACTGTGCTTGCTTACATGCAAATATTCCATATTTGCACATTTTAAAAGTGCGTTGCTGCTCTGCTCTGATTTTAGGCCCAGATAAGAGTGTGAATAACGGCTTCACTCGTTGCCTTGTAAGAAATCCCTTACCAATACCAGTGTGACTTTGGGGTCTGCATTTAAAAAAAAATATAAGGAGGGTCATTGCAGCCTCTCTGAGGAGGCTGCAAAACTTACTAAATAATATGCTGATGCTGCAGATTGGTTTAATAGGGTTGAGCTGTAGTTAAGCATTTTAATGTGCATGTTGTAAATAAATAATGGAGGACGCTGCTTCTTTACCATAGCAATAATTATTTTAAATTAAACCCTCGTTACAAAGAAATTAACTTTCACCTTGCTGACTTTATCACTTATTCTGGAAGAGCTGGACCACACTTCAGCAGGGGAATTCTCCACAGTTGGAAAGTGAGGACTGCACTCGTTTGAGATGGGCATGAATTATTGAAATTTCCATCAAAAAGGAAAGCTGAAATTGAGGGCTTTTTGCAAAATGCTACCATCAAAATCTCACAAGTTTGTTCCATGTACTGTTTGAATTTCTCAAGTTTGTATGGTGAAAAATCTCACCTCTTACATTCCAGACAGATTTTTCAGATGTTGCTCCACTGGTCACTTAATTCTGATGTTTCAACTTCATGAAATGAAAATTTATTGCTTAAAAATACTGTGCTCCCTTGCCTTGAGGGAGAGTTACGGGGCATATGGGGAAGCTGGAACAGGTACCTGGGTGAAGCATCTGCAGAGCTGCTGGATCTGGCACAGCTCTACTCTACCTGCTCAGCCCAAATTACCTCCTTAGCCCAGACCAGCGGGAAAGCATTTCAAAATGCTTTTATAATTTCAGCCTTATTGATAGCAATATCTTGAATCTCATACTTGTAGAACTAATTTCAAGCTTTGTCAGAGTTTGATCCGTTTTTTATGTTTGACGTTACTACCTCTGCTTATTTTTGTTGGCCACTTTCAGGGTGGGAATAGATAAAACTGTCTGACCCCTACCAAGAACTTACCGCTGTTCCTCAGGGTTTCCCATTTCTGCATGGTGCTGACAGTCATTACAAGCATACTGTAACTACAACAGGAATAAAATAATGAAAGCCATAGGATTACAGCATCCAAGGCTCATGGGAAAGTAAATACCCAGTGAGCCGTCCTTAGGTGCAACATATACATCTAGAAACGTAGGCATCGAGAAGAAAGTCACGTGTACCTGACTGGGGGAAAGTCCATCTGATGGTCCCATCCTCTGCTGTGGTTATGCCTTGGTGGTGCTCGATGGGCTGACTCTGCGGGGGAAAGAACAGTCCGTTCAGAGCAGAAATCCAAAGGCATTTCACACTCCTAATAAAACAAAGCTAGTACTTCCCATACCTATAAAAACTGAATCAAACAAATCAAAACATTCTTTATTGAACGTTTTATTAAGTATGTTTCCTGATGCCCCCCCATGCCTAAAAGGGCAAAAAGAAAAGGAAATGGCAAAAAGAAAGGGCAAAAAGAAAAAAGAAAAGGAAATCACTTTTGAAAGGATGGAGATCAAATTGGGTTTGATTCTTTCTGCTTTACAAATGCCCCAGAAAAACACAGGTATTCATCCATCACAAAAGCCTGAAAACTAACACATGGGGTGAGTCTCTCTGAATTAAAGGTGAACACCACATCTGTATAACTGCCAATGTCCTCCTCCTGAAGGCTTTTGGAGGAAGACTGCCCTGACCTTTGGATTTGGATTTGCCAAGAGGAGCCAGCTGGGAGATATCCAATATATCTGGGATGTGTTGGCATCAGCTCTCCCTGTTCAATTTTACAACCATAATATTTTTTACCTAAAGGAGGTGGGAAAAAAAAAGTGATTGCCTCTTTAAAGCTTTCTGAGATCTGCTGTGGGACAAGGCACTTCTGTGTAGCAAGGGGGGCTGGGAGTTACCCAAGAGACAGGAGAGCACTACTTGCTCTTCAAGGACTACAAATTGAGGGATAAATTCAGACATAACGTAAAGGGACATGACTTCTTCCACTGAAGGTAAGTCTGTGAGCTCATAACATGGCTACTTCTGCTGAGATCCTGTAAAAAACTTGGCTCTATTGAGACTCCGGGCAGTTTTGCTGTTGACTCAAGAGGGTTAAGAAGTCTGAGGATGTCTGAACTGCATGAGAAAAGGGTCAGGAACAAAAGGCTGGGGAACCTCAGTGGACAGGCACTCATCCGCAACTGCTGTGTCTCCCATGGCAAGTAGGGTTAAAGGGAATTGCTTGGAATATGTATGCGACCCTGGTCAATACAGGAGACAACTCATGTTATATCAGCCTCTAAACTCTTCATCATGGGTAGTTTAATCATGATCCTTGCCACTTGATGCCATACCGCCTTCTTATGGGAGATGGTGACATTCCCACTGCTGATGTTTCATGCTACCGAGGTGGTGTTTTGGAGAAGAGGAGCAGGGTTTGTGTTTTAGTCCCGCAGAGCTGCTAAGCCTTCTTACTGCAAAGTTTCAGAGACTGTGCTGGGCAGTGAAAAGCCCCGTCATATGCAGAGGTTGGCCTTTGGCACCCAGCCCAAGCCCTGCTGCCTAAGGGACAACATCCCTTAAGCCTTGAAGGATCATGTCTGGAGGACCTTTCAGCAGAAATTAAAATTCCCTTTGGTGGGGATGGAAAGGAGAAAGCACCAACCTGTAGTTTGAGAGCCTGAGTTTGGCTCTGCAAGGATTCAGTCTTGCAGAGGAGTTGAAAGCACACGCTTGGCCGTAGGTATGCAAGCTGACCCACCAAAGTCAAACGTTAAGCGCATGCTCAAGTGCTCCAGCAGCTCGAGGGCAGGAGGTGCTGGCACATCTGGCAAGACCAAGCCTTGTCTGAGTGCTGGAGGAAATTTCTGGAGCTGGCCACTTACTGCCTCTGCCTCCTTCAAGGAGGCTGGGCAGCAAAGCTGGTGTGTTAAGCCCAGATCCTTTCCACCCAGCCAGCGCTGAAGCTCCGTTTCATCCCATCCTGATCCCCTGCTGAGCTGCTGGGAGGTCAGCGTCCACCTTTGCTTCTAAAAATAGGTTTTACCCAGTTTTCACCAGGGTAGGCAGATTTACAATAAAGGGGAGTCAATTTGTTCTGTCCTCCGGAGAAGGTGTTACATAGAAATCGATGCACAGTGTGAGGAACGGCTGTCTTGTAGGACGGATGGTTTTAATCAAAAGTATATTTAAATAAAGACTCAAAAGAAAACCAAGCATTTAAGGACTAAGCCCTTTCAAAAGTATCACTAATGTTTGCTGCAGAACATACTAATGACTGAACTACAGGAGTAAAAATGGAATATAATATCATAATCATGCCATCTCCTGAAAATTAGGCTGTGTTAGAGCCACCCATAAAGCTTAATTGAACAGCTGGAACTGTGCAGATATTTGCAGAACGGAAAACCCACCTCATGTGGGGCCACACGCTTTACAGCCTCTGTCACAGTCACTCCGAAATAGGCAAAAATTGGCCCATCTCGTATTCAGGTTTACTGCCACAAGGTCAAATAATTGAGCATTTTAAACACTTTCAGGCTAATTTTAATGAATAAAGCTTCCTCTGAAGGTTGCCTGCCATCTCCTTTGAAGGAAAATAAAAAAAAGTTGATAACCTTAATCTTTAAAGTAGTTTGAATTATTTCCTCCCAAGCCTTTCTCTAAACAGATTAAACTCCTATTTGAAATGGAAGTAGATGTTTACTCTTGTAAATAAGCATTTTCTCTTGTATCTAACGGTAAACAGATTAAAGGATTACGCTAAAGACCTTTCAAAATTTTAGTACTGGGGTCCTGAAATCTTAGCGTTTGATATCCAGCCCTCACCGTAGCTACAGGCAGGGTGGAAGGTTGTTTTCTCCCATCAAGTACATCCTAAATAAGGAGATTTAAAGTCTTCAGTTTTGAAAGACTTCATTCTTATCTGCCCTGTTGCCACTTCACACGAGCCGGGGAGTATACAGAGCTTGGAGCATAAATGAGAATCAGACATGAAGACTTTATTTTAAAAAGTCACAGTATGGGAAGAATTTACTTGATTTCTAATAATATACATAACATACAATAAAGCAGGCCAACATATTTCATCCCCTGTCAAGAAAGTTTTGTCACTTGGTAATTTGTTTTAATATATTAGTTTCTAAATATAAGAGCAGTCAATCGATGCATTATTAATGTGATGTGTACGTGTATAAATATTCTTTTAACTTCCAGGATGGTGGATATTAATGTTGTGGCATTTGAAAGCACGAGGCATTTGAAGTGCTCCGTCCCGAGGCAGGAGCCGTACCGATTGCACCGAGCCCCATTTATAACTCCTCCGGCCGGGGAATGAAAGGGCTTTGATGTAAAGTGTTGTTTAAATGCTCTCATGAATGGAAAGTCAGATTTTTTTTCCCCAATATTTCTGGCAGCAAAATGCCTCCATCAAGTGCAAGGGTTGTTTAGTTGTTGGAATAGCAACGTTTGAAGAGGGAAATATGGGTTTCTGAAATGGTCAGAAGTTGCACTGAAGGGGGGTCCAGACATCAGCTGGTTGTTTTAGCCCGTTATTTTAAGACTTTCATTATTCCCGCTAACTTTTGCTTCCTTTTGAGTAAAGGGAGACTCCAAACAACCTGATGTAGCTCTTGGTTCATGGATTTGCTGCAGCCGAGAATATTTCAAAAGGTCTGGGGATACCCTGTTGTGAAGGGAGGTGTCCGTGTCACTGTGACCTGGTCCTGCTCCTTCCCTGACCAGCAGCTGCTCTGAGAGGCACCACACTGTCTTAGAATGGCATAGCCCAATATTTTTACATTAACAACACCAGGGATGTTAAGATATCTTCAGATTTATCAGCTGAATGTATGGTACTCACTAGTATTACAGATCCAATCCTATATTTTCCATATAAACCACACTGGGATCACATACTTACATTTGACGGAAGAAAACCACAGCTTGGTGCATTGCACTGTTGCTGTCCCTCATTAGGTTCTGGTTTTAGCTACCACACAAAAAAGGAGAAGCAATATATGGAAGCAAGGTACATCAGCAATCTCAGTACTGCACAAAATCAATCTGGAAAGCTGAAGGATACAGGGTAAATTCCCTGTCTGGCGGGGATAAGGCCATTAAAAACGCTTTTTTTAAGTAGGTGGGGAATGAACCTGATTCCAGTGGTTGGGCTAGTCCATTCAGTTGAAAACTGTCAATAATAATGCAGAACTGGGAGAGGTTGAGAAGAGACATATCTTTTTGCCTTTTTGCAATAGCCAGAAAATACAGTCAGAGCAGGGATGACGATGGAGGGCTTTCCATTCCAGCACGGGATGCTGAACATGAGCTGCTCTGATGAAGCATTGCACAACCAGTAGACTAACTGGGGTGCAATGGTTTGAAAGGACCCAGCTGAAGCACCACACCAGCTCCTAATGGTGATTTCCACCTAGTGGCAGGGCATCACTTTTAGCTGAGGGGAAGAAAGGACAAGGTCAAAAGGGGTAAGTGGACCCATCAGAGACCCTGGCTGGGGGGTGGGTGTGATGGGGTTTTGCTGGCACGGAGAGCTGGGTTGATTTTCTTCCCCATCCAGCAGCATTAGGGTCTTTTTAGCCCACCAAACTTCCACCCTGGCAGGCTCAAGTGCAGTGCTCATCCCACCAAACTCCCTGCCTGCTCATCTCTGCTCCCTCCTGCCCTTGCTGGGCAAAGCCACAGGAATAATTGCATTTTCAGTTGAGTGGGCAAACCAGGACAGCAATAACAAACGAAACCTCTGGCATATCCCAAATAATTATTTTGGATCAACCATAAGCAAAGAAAAAAAAAAAAAAAAAAAGGAGAAAAGCAATGTTCAAGTTGGGGTTGAACTAAATGCCTTGTTTCACCCCAAATGAAACAAGGTCATTTTGCCTTGGGGGTTGCTTTCCCCATCTTGCCTGCTAAAAGCAAACAAGCAAGCAAACAAAAACATTCACTTCAACTACATTTTCACTCACAACATGATTTTGGGATTACAATTCAAGATATCAATATGTATTTTGAAACATAGTCCAAAAAATAACAACCCCCCCACCCCCAAACTGACAATTCGAAGCTGCCTGCCTTCCTCATTTGACCCCCCTGCCAGCAGGCAGTGCAGACTCCAGACCAAATTAATGAATAGCTGTGGTCACCTGAAACTTTCAGTGTTTTCAACAAATAGCCTACTCAGCCAGCAAGATGTGCCCATCTCAGCTTTGCCAGGATCTGCATTTAATTCCCCTAAAACCTTCAGAATTTCCCTTTATTGGAGAACATGTGTGTTTTCATTCGGCTCCGGAGGCTTTTCCAGCCAGTGAAATCAACAACTCGGCATCAGCCCCAGGGACGCTTCTACCTGAGGATGAAGTCAAGCTGCCTCGACCTTTCCATACTTTATTAATGCTAGAAGATTTAAAAAAAAAAAAAAAAGGAAAAACATATTTTTCTTAGCTAATACATTAAAATATGGAATATTTATAACACTGTACAAAAGAAGATCAGTAAATGTGCAACGGATTTGTTTTGCCATTAAAATTCTCTCCTCTATTAGTTAAATCTTGGTATTGCTTCATTTTAAACATAAAGCTTATCCTGGGTGAAATTGTGACATGCAAGAATATTTAACAAAGTATTTTTTCATAGTAAGAGCAAATCTTAAATTAATAGTTTAAAATATAAAAAAAAAATACAAAAAATTTTGCAGTGCACACTACCTGACCTGAAAATAATAAGCTTTTAAGTGTAGTTGGAAGCAGTCACTAAAACCATGGGAGGCATGATTTTTATTAGAATTTAGATAAAAAGATTTAATGTTTTTTAATCTACAAGACCACTGGAGGTTAAACTCGCCATCTGAAGCTAGTTTGTGTTTTTCATATACTTTTTTTTTTCCCCTTAAACTGATCTGCTCATTTGAAAAAAAAAAAAAACCAAAAAAACAGCGAAGGTCATCAGAGCCCACTCAATAAAGTATTTGGTTTGCCTTCGTTTGGCTTTGAGAAGAGGCCTGTGAAGGAACAGGAGCTGCACTATGTTATAAACATCTTCTGGAGGTTTAAAGGTGGTTTTCCCCCCATGGATGCAGGCTGGACGGGCTCCGACGACCCTTTTTCAGAGTTTTTTTGGTGAGCTGGCAGTATTTTACAGGGCTGTCAGCCGCAGCCCGCCTTATTACAGCAGAGATGAAATGATGGTAACTGGAATTCCTTCATCCATAAATTCCACTTGCCATGGATATTTCCACATTCATTAGGAGAAGAATAAGTAGCAGCCAGGCGGTATCCGCAGAGGCTTTTACTGGCTTTTTGATGAACTGAGGCTGAAGGGGTAAAATACCGGCGAGGCTGTATTTTGATGGTTTGATTTCAGATATTCTACCTCTTCAACTGGGAAACCTTTGCCATGCTATCAAAGAACGCATGGTAATTTATTGGCTATATACTTCAGTTGCTTCAGACCTGATTAAAACCCTGGGGCAGGTCAGTGCACCGGGCAATAACGGGGTAAATCAGCAGGGCTCCACCAGCTTCGGCAGTGCAGCTCTGATTTACGCTGCCTGGGGTTAATAATTCAGTACTGTAGGCTAATATATCAGTACCATAGGGTTTAGTATAAAATCTTAGCATTGCACAGATGCTCTTTGGGCCATGGTCTCAGAGAAAATGGTGGTGTTTTTTCTACCTGATTTAATTTCTGGGTTTGACTGTGTGGTTCTGCTCCAAGTTACATTTTTTTAGCCAGGGCAGGCAAGGGTTTTGAGGTTTGCACATTGGATGGTGCCAGTCCTGTTGAGCTCTGAGGCTGCTGGTGGCACCAGGGACCTTGGGGCAGGCCAGCAGGTTTCCTCCATGGAGCATCACGCTGTTTGTGTTTGTTAAACATGTTCCTCCAGCAAGGTCTGGTGGAGTAACCCTGGGGGTGAAGGACCCCCAGATCACATGATCTGCAGATGTCAGGGTAGATCTAGGGCCCTTGTCCGTGCATGTACATGAAGTAACTAGAGGAGAGGGATTTATTGGTGGTAAAATACCAAAAGAAACTACAGAGCTTGCAGAGAAAGAGGAGATGAGGGCTTATGTTGGGGGGCATCTCTGCATCCTACAGCCGTGGCCTAGGTCCCAGTTACAGTCCACACAACGGGGGAAAGTGTTGGGCTAACTTCATCCTATTTTTCCATCCCCAGTGATGGCACACATCTGGTCATCTTAACTTCTTCCAAGAGCAGAGAGAGAATTATTGAGTTCCTCCATGAATTATGATTTTTCACTGGAGTCCGGGCTTTGCAAGAACCTGTAAGTACAGAAACACTGGAGAGGGGATTAAAAAATAAGTAACTATTCTCCTGGGTTTTAACCCAATTCCTAGCCCAAAGAGTCTCAGATATGTTTGGATGAGTTTCAGAAAAGCATCCCAACTTTTGGACACAGATCCGAACCACGCTTCAAAAAGGTTTTGAGGTTTGCCCATCAGCCTGCATGCAGCTCTTTGCTGCCCTTGTGTTGCTTCCCTGGGTGTGATATAGGAGGGCTCTGTCCTTAGCGGAATCCCAAATCAAAAAACGGTAAAGCAAACAAACAGACCCCCCGAGGGATATGGAGTGCAACCGTAAAAGAAACAGGTACTCAGTTCCAAAACCAGATGGCAAATTTGAAGCATGTCTGAACATGCCAAGATACAGCATGCTACAAAGAGTTCAAACAGAGCATTGCAGATAAAACAAGTACCGATTAAATCACATACTGTCCATATTTCAATCAGAAGTCTGAAATGCATCCATGATTAGGCAACCAGACAGGCTGAAATCAAGCTGAAGAAGTGGAATGCAGAAAATCTGGGTATTTCTTTTAACTCTTGCAGAATCGAGCTACTCATTGTTAATGAAACAACTGTGTCTCCACTACTTGCTTTACAAACTCAGCTCAATGCACGCTGCAACACTTGTCTAGAAAAACCACACTTCCTTTGCAATTATTTGCCCTCTGCAAAGGTGCTAATTCATGGAGAAAAATAAGCTGTGGTATTCATGGTGAATGGCTATGCTAAAAAACCTCTACTCCTTTACAGCTACCTCTGAGATGAGGAGTTCGAGCTAAATTAGCTGCTTCTGGAGAGGCAAGGGCCTTTCCAGTAATAGGGACTGACAGCAATAAAGGTCAGAAAGCATGAAGAGAAGAGGTGAGTGTTTCCCGCTGAACCAAACGTGTTTGGTTTAAGTCTGGAAGGAGTCAGGGTAAGGACCCTTTCAAACGCTCGCAGCTGGTACTGGTGCTAGAAGGGGCAAATGTGATGGAAACTCCTTGCACAGAGTGACATACACTGAAGTATATTTGAAGAGTACTTGCTGGAGATGGGCTGTCCCTACAAGGGCAAAGTTAGGTCGACTTACATCATGGGGGTTGTGGTGGTTTTTTCAAAGCTAATCCATGGCTAACCTAGCTGCTGTCTTCTGACATCCACCACCATAACTCCTTCTGGTTACTCCCAGCAGATCTTGTTGGCAAAGGCATAACTCACGGAGATCTTAGGGCAATCTGGAGCTGTTGTGCTAATCCAGTCTCCAAATACTCACAAAAAGCAGTTGTGGTGCCGGACCAGAGCAGCAGATATCCTCCCTGGCCAGTGGTGGGGGCCATGGCACTGGTGGCCTCTTCCCAGGGTGGTTGCTACCACAGCTGGGTGTGCAAATGCTGCCTCTTCAGTGGATTTATTGCTAGACAGCATACCTTTCCATTTCTTAGCCTCTGCGGTTTTGTCTGATGCATGGTTTGAGCTTTTAGCAAACATAACTACTCTGTAATTAAATATTAGATACATCGACACGGTTATAAACTATTTCTGTGTGGTATTTAACCTTTTGGACTCAGCAGACCAAATTCCCAGCTTGAAAGCCGCACTGCAAGTGAAATGAGAATCTACACAGCTAGGTCTTTGTTTCCTTTTTTTCCTCTCCTTAAATAACATAAAAAGAAAGAAAGGAGCATCTAAGACTAGCTCTAATTGCATTCTAAAAATCTAGAGGCTAAGTCTCCTGCAGGTATCATGGTGTATTTTAAGGAGGGGCTCGGAAGGTCATAGCAGGGTAGCTTGGTGCACATTTAGGGGGAACTGAACCCTCCAAGGGTGAGGAGAAAGCCAAAAGGTAATTGGGAAGTGATGGTGAATGCATTGAACCGACAGTGAACAGGAGATGAGGGAGCAGGTGGGGAAAGGGCAGGAAGAGAGTCTGACCACCCCCCCGATCTTGGACATGAGGGAGAAGGGAGCCGCTGCAACACGGAGCGATGGGGCTGGGAAAGGAGTGCAGGCAGGGAAGCCTGTGCTCGTCAGAGATGGAGGGATGCTGCAGTCACCGGCACACATGGTGGGGATAGCCGGGATGGGAGGGTGAATTCCATGGATGAGCAAGAAGGGCCGGCTTCAGCGCAGGCAGGGCGTGCAAGGCTTAGCCACAGCTGAGGAGACCTAGAGAGACGCGGGCATTGCCCGAAGCAGCTGCAGCTCTGGCAGATCTGGTGGCTGACACCCTGAGCCTTTTACGTCAGAGGGCAGAGAAGGACGATGACTGCGGCCCCCCGCAAGGTGGGGAAAGTCCTGGGCTGTGACTTTTGCCCCTTCACGGCCAGTGTTGGTGCAGGCTACGCGTTGCGGCTGCCTCGGCCCCAGCTCTGCTGCTCTGGGCAGGGATGCAAACTGGGGCAACTGGAGGCTGCACTCATGGCATTGCCTGTGTTACCTTCTGCAGCCCGACAGCGGGGTAAGCTCTCCTCGGGGTCTGCTTACTGTGGAGGGAACCCTACCCCATGGAAAGGGTGGCTGAGGGATGCGGTATCCCACCCTCTCCTGGGGGCACTGCTTGCACGGGCCAGGTCCTACACCGAATCACCTTTCTGAGATATGATCTAAATGGTCCTATGTGTCCACATATGCACGCATATAATCAGTATGCAATAGTTTATATTATGAATTGGTATGGTGTTAACATGGTTGCATTTATTTCCTTCCAGAAACTAAACTAAAATTGATTTTAAGAGCTGGGATAGGGTACAAATTTTAAAGACTTTATAGACCATATGCAACACCTGGGTATGAATTTAAAAATATTTGCAGAACTGGTAGTTCAGAATTCCTCTTCAAGTTAATGGAAAACTTAAGAAAAAGTAACCCCCTTACATTCAAAAGAAGCTAATTATTAAAAAACTAATTACTTTTTATCAGCACACAATTGTTCCAAATAACTAACATACAGCAAAACTAAGCAAGGTAGCATTCGGATTATACCAGAATCGGTGAGACTGTGACAAAAAAAAGGCCAGGATATTGCATGGATTTTTTTTTTTTTTTTAAATTCCCTGTACAGCGAGCGGCTGCAGGGTTTGTGTCGCTGCAGCACCCTGGCACAGGCGGGGAGCCTGGGGGTCCTGCAATGTGCTTCCACTTAGCAGCTGCACAGAACATGATGGATGAAACTGGACTCCACATGCTGCTCGGCGAACTGCTCAGCTCTGTCCTGCCCCATCTCCCTTCCTGCTGGAGACGTGTGGGATAATGAAGGGGCTGCAGAATCAGTGCTATTAACAACACAGGTTTAATTAATACATCTCTTCTCCCAACCCAGGATGGGTGGAGGCAGAGAAGATCTCAGGTAAGAGGAACTGTATCTTTAAGCAGCACATTCATATTTCAGGCATATTTTCTGTTAAATGCAAGTAGTTATACACTGCTAATTAAAGTTTTTTCCTGAATACCGTTCAATGTGACAGAGACAAGAGAAATGAACCATTCCCAACAAACTCTTGGACTATCAATGACAGGTTACTACTACTCGTTCTAGGTTGCAAAAGGCACCCATCGGTTTTGATATTCCTTTAGATATTCTGCTAGTGGTTGTCGGTAATCAAGACAGTATTCAGCTGACAACAGCAGGAAATCTTCAAGGATCTTTTAAATTAAAAAAAAAAGGGGGGGGGATTTCAACCAACAAAATCCCAAACTCAAGCAAAACACCAGGAAAATCTAGACTGTCTCTGAAAGAATTGGATCCCACAAAGCCTTTGCTAGACGTGCACTGCCAAGCCTAAACGCGTTCAAAATGGTGAGTCAGGACCCAAACATTCATGGAATCAGCTGCAGAGTGAAGGCACTTGAAAGGCTCCTCTTTTCACTCTCCAAAGCTTTTTGAGCCTCACCAACCCACAGAGATGATATTGTCGAGTTTTTCTCGGCAGTCACATGGGCTAGCAAGACGGTGTTTTTAAAAATGAAAACCAAAAGTCTCATAAGGTCCCACGCTTCCAGGAAATTGAGCTTTTATAAACAGACCGTGACCTGGCAGGCCCTTTCACTCCTGTTGCTCTTGTGTCAAAAATAGAGAGAGAGCCTATCTAGACTCATGTGAAATAAGCATTTTTAACCTGCCTTCAGCAGTCGCACCAACAGTTTCTCACCTCACCTTGACGACTGTGCCCCATCAGCTGTCATGATAAATCTCCACCTACAGCAATACAGTGCAAAATTGCCAGAGCCGGCAGGCAGAGCTGATCATATCGATGACATCCAAGTAAGCAAATGAATTCCCAAGCTAAATTTGCCTGCAGAGGACATGTCATCATAGAATCATAGAATGGTTTGGGTTGGAAAGGACCTTAAAGACCATCTAGTTCCAATCCCCAACTGCCATGCGCAGGGACACCTTCCACAAGACCAGGTTGCTTCGGTGCCCTTGTGTTATGTATATATTGGAGTTTTCCAATAGCCCTGCTTCAGGAATGACTACTGCTCTGGACATGCATAAACTCCTAATCACATCCATAAAGCCTCTGTCCTAATTCCCAGCCCCCCAAATTGGATAAATCTGGGGATATTTCAACCTGCCGCATTTCAACCTATAACTTCTGTCCAACCATGTGATTAGCACCAACCATAGTGCTTGCCTGGCTCCAGCTGCTGCAGCGTCTCAGCCTTGTTTCCTCCCGTGAAGCAGGGGAAGGAGATGGATGATGCTGCTGGGATGTGCTCCTGGCGATGTGCCATCCTGGTCCCACCTCAACTCTGCAAACACAGTCAAACCCCAGGGACCAAGCCCGGAGCTACACTTCAGAGGAGCAAAAGTGGTAGAACTAAGCTCACACAAAATTTTCCAAGACCTTAACCAGCCCACATCAGGCAAGATCTCCTGTATTCTGGCTCAAGCTTGGTATTAGGGGCAAGATGATGCTCCAGGCAAGGTGACCAAAGGAGAAAGATGAACTCCATACGGACCCAATCTTCTTGCCCTCCTGGTGTGATAATCAAACCCCGGGCAAGCCCACAGTCCTACTGCTGGGCTTCACAGCACAATTAGGGCAGCTAGAATGGGGGAAATTAAAAAAAATCCCTTAAGATGCTCTTTCTCCACCAACCAAAGCAGCTTTTAAAGAAAACAATGCTTTTTCTTTTTTTTTTTTAAGAGGCATTAAGTTCTTTTCCTTTCCCTTAAAAATGCACAAAATCTTTAATTTCTCTTCTTTCCTTTTTCCTATTCTTTAAATGGAAATAAAGGAAAAAAAGGCAGAGGGAAACCCCATGAACCAAAAAATCCAAGCAAAACATGTGGTATATAATGAAATATAAAACCCTGTAAAAATGAAACTAAGAAAATGCTTTGACTTCAGCTGCTTTAAAAAAATCAAGGACAAATTCCAAATGTGTTGAAAAATATTTTGCTTATTTTAATTTTTCAAGGAAATTGAATTATTTTCCATGTGCATCCAGTTATCCATGTCTGAAACTGGCAAATGCGTGCAATATTATCTTGTCTGCAGACAGGCAGATACCTTCCTTTTTCCTAGGGAAACACCCTTTTCTTTTAATTTTGTTCCTCATGGCACGTTTTGAAAGGAAGTCATACCCAAGCTTCAGATCACGCTTGAATGGTGTCATTCAGGGGACAGCCAGAAGAACTATTCAAGGGCTTGAGTTAAAAACAGAGAGGGATTCGTGGAGCATATGCCGCTTCACTTATCAAAAAGAAGATCAAGAGGTGATTTGATTATGGTGCATAAATACCTTTGTGAAATAAAAAATACCACGTGCTCAAAGTGTGGTGGTGTTTTGTTTTGTTTTTTTTTCTTAAGTCATGGAGAAAAAGATAAAAAGAAGTAATGGCTGAAGGCTAAAGCCAGGCAAACCCAAATGTGAAACAAAGCACATGGGGACTGACCATCTGAACAACTGGCTGGGGTGGTGGACCTTACAGCTTTTGAAGTTGTGATACCAAGCCTGATTAAAGCAGGTCTTCCAAAATTTCGTCCAAATGCAAGTTATTGGGGTTTTTCTTTTTTTTTTTTTTCTCATCTATTTTTTCTTCAGGAGTAACTGAGGGGGAAATTCAATGGGTTAGGTTATACTGGAGAAAAGCCTAGAAAATTTAATGATCCCTTCTAGCCTGAAAAATCTATGAATCTATTTAAAATGTGATTCCCCATTTGATTTAAATAAATCCCATTTACAGTACAGTTCAAAAATATGCTGGCCTTTGGTAACTCGTCATGCTGCCAACTCCTAAACTCACCTGCCCTAACGTGTCTTTACTATTTGGCAAAATGTTTTTCTTCGCTGGGCTTGCCTATATATTTGTTTCCAAAAAAGCTTGACAAAGCTTTCTCATTGTATTTCAAAAAGAAAAATGTTCTCCCTACATCTGGAAATACTAAAAAAGTGCTTTCTTACAGTATTTTTTTTTACTACGTATGGACAAGGTCCTGACCCTTATTATTGGAGCTCGAATCCAGATGGGAGGCTGTACGGTTCTAATCATTGGAGGGGATTCCCTTTTGAAGCCACGTACATCTTTGGAGACGCTTGGGCTTTCAAGAAGTTATCATTTGTGGGAGGTCTGTTGGGAAGGTTTTAAATACTTTGGGAACTTCCTTCTTTCCAAGGGAGACTGAGCGCACATACATGAGTGCCTGGAGCATAAGGATTCCCCAAGTGACATACCCCCATGCCTGTATTTTAACCCATTTTTTTTAAAAGCAAATATTCCTCTTATTTTAATATGGTCTTCTCCCAAACAGACATTTTCTTCCACTAGCTATTCAGAAACACAGCACTGTATTAAATAAATACCAGTTATGATACCAGTGGTAATCTAAAACCAGAAGCAGCAATTGGGGAGAATATAGCTGAAGTTTGTCAAGATGATTTTGATGGAGTGTTTTCCATTAGTGACTGCCATTTCATTAAAAATGAAACTTGCTAGAATGGCCTGCCTTTGAAAAGTTTGTTATAAAACCCTGAAACAAAGGGGACGTATCAGAGCAGGATGCCTTGATGGTCTCTTTGGAAACCATTTTGAAATATCTTAAAAAAAAAAAAAAAAAACAACAAAAAGTGAAAGATTTACTTTTTGTCTAAACAACACTCTAGCTGATCCAAGATAATTTTTATAATGTTGTTTTGGGGGGCGGGGGGTCAACAAAAAATCTGCTGTTTTCTGATTGAGCATGAAAACAACATGTGAAAGGCAAGAATTTCTTCTGCAGCGGAAATTCGAGTTCCGGCTTCTCCAGAGTGCAGCAGTGCTGCTAGGACAGACATGGAGTTAGAAATACTCTTGCCATGTGTATTGCACATGGATCCGTTTTGCAGCTGATTATAGCCCATGCAGCGTTTAAGGCTCCAACAGTAAAAAGAATGAAAAAGGAAACTTTCAAATCCACATAATTATACTTAAAATACAGCACTGTCCACTTTTCACATGGACTGAAGACAAAAGAGTCTAAAATTTTAAGACCTTACAAATAAAATATGATATAGCTTGGAGAACTATTAGAATTAAACGGACTATTTTAATTGCTCCTGCCAAAAATAAAATTGCCGAGACTCCCTTGCGCTGGCTGTGCTCCAGCTTGGCCAAACTCCTGCCGCTGGCCAGGCTTGCATGCTGCATCGTTACCCAGCAGCTGGGCCTGAAGGACCCAACCAATGGCCATTTTTTTTAAGGCCATTTTTTTTAAGGCCATTACTCCAGTTTTTCAAGATCATTTGCAGAAGTTTAGGAGGGGAAGCATCTGGCAGATCAGTAGATCTGCAGAAGAACCAAAAGCAAGACCTGATGGAGCTTAGGTAGAATATTCCTTGCTACTGCTTAAAAACAAAGCAAAACAAACAGCAAAAAAACCCCACAAAAAATAGGCCATCATATTTACATCCCTCACTGGGAGCATTGCCACAAGACACGTGGTTCTTCCCAAGGCTGGAGCTGTCTGAGATGTGGTACTGAGAACAAGAGGAAGGGATTGGAGAACAGACTGAGCCTACAAAAGCCTGACCTGCTTGATGGAAGAAACGAACCCAGCTTCTTTCAGAGCAGCCTGAGTGTGACCACGGTAATAAACCTTCAGAGATGCAAATGGTGGATGCAAACGGGAAGGCAACCTTCCATTTTTAGGTCTGTGGCTGACAGGACAATAAATCATGGATAAGACCATAAGCGAAGGATGGAGAAGCAATGGAAGACATGGACTGAAGAAAGTGGTAAGCCTCCATGGTTTAATGAGCAGGAGACAGGACTGGGAAAGCAGCAGGCTGTTGGAAATAGCCAGAAGGAATCCAGCCTGCAGACAGAAGGGGCTATGACCCCAGTAAACCCCACCAGTCCTCTCCTTAGAGCCCCAATTCCCTGAAATAGCCCTCAGATTGTTGCTCCAGGACATGGCTGATTTAACCCAAAGTCCTAAACCCAGGAATTGCTCATCCTGCTGTGAGCATGCCAACCATCCCGGCTCATAGGGGTGCTTTGATGACTCTCCCACAGCCTGGTTTTTAGCCAAAATTAAATTTCCAAGAGGCCACAAACCCCAGGATCAGGTCAGTGGTTGATACGACAGCCAAGTGCTCTTACAGGGCACAAGAAACTAAAATTCAGTCCTTTGTCCTAAGAAATACATCATCATCCAGCACTAACAAACAAATGCCCCATAATCATTAAGGAGAACTGTACAGCCTTGCTGGAATAAAGACAAAATAATACACTGAGATTCTTCAGTAACTGTATAGGCAGCAGGAGGATTTACTTTACACCAAAGTCACAGTGCAGAGAGATGGTGTGGATTCACCTTACCAGGCTCTTTTCTCAGGCTGAACGCAGGAATATTTTATGTTTCAATGGCTCAGAGCAAACCAAAAACAAACAAACAAACAGGGGTCTGTATGCAAGAGATTTCAAATATTTCAATACCCGCATAGACCCCCTCCACCAATTTCCTAAATTAAAACCAGCTGAGCCTAATTTTTTTTCCCTTTCAAATTTGGTTGAAAAACGTTCTTACCCAGCCAAGACCATATGTGCCAACTTTCAGCTAAGAAGGAATTTTTGGATGCCGGAGAAAGAGGATGGGAGTTGAAGATTTATAGTAGAAGTGCCATCTCGGAAGTATCTGAGCTGGGCTGGCAGGGCACTGTAACTCAGGCAGGCTTCTTGCTGCAACCACAATTGAAACCAGCTTTGGGAGGTCTGCCAAATGTCCAAGAAACAGAAAGGGGGCTCTCAGGTTTTGGGACGGCCCCGTCCAGGGAGGTACATAGGCTGGTGCAGAGCTGGAGGCATGTGTGCCATCCCATGGTCTTCAGCATGCACTCTCAGACCCTTGCGGGAACAAGGTTAACATCATGGCTCAGCCCTTGGCTGATCTGAGACCCTAGATGAATTCAACCCTAGGGGTTTTTTTTTTTGAGTTGTGATACATATGGCCACTTTTCTTTACATGAGTTATGGAGGAAATTTCCTCATTTGCTGTTTTCCTTGGAATTTGAAATACATAGGTGACTCCTCATTTTGGGATAGGTTTATCAGCTGTTTCCCTGGAGGGTTCTGGATATTCTCCAACAGTTCCCACCTGTGCCAGTGGGTAATGCTATTCAAGATGCCAGTGGGAATACTCAACAAGTTTCCTATTGTCTATGCCCAATTAACGAGTCACTGCCTGTCCCGTGATCTTTGGCAGCAAGAAAGGAGTACAGTCTGCTAGGCTGAGTGCTGACCTCCTCCGGCCAGGGACTCCACTGCCATTGCCCATCTATCCAAACCATTTAAGATGTGGGTGTCTAGTGTGGGACATCAATGCTTTGGAGGTGAAGCATTGTGAACCTGCTGAATCTGCATAGGGAAGAGTTTCTGGAGATATACGTTGTTTTCATACTTCACTAAAAATCCTAACCCTCCATTTTGCATTTGTATTTGTGGTGGTTTTGTCCTCACCCTTTGACGCAGCTTAGTTTTCAAATCAACAAAGCGAGGCTAGTACTACATGCTTTGCAAAGGTCCTGTGCTTTGAGAAGGACAGGGACCCATTGGAGAGAGCTGGTGAAGAGCACTAGGAATGACCAGAAGTCTGGAAAACACAATCCCCGAGGAAGGAAGGAGCAAATAGTATTGTTCAGCTTAGAGAAAACCGAGATGAGACAGGATAACAGTTCAGCATTAAATGCTACTGGAAAATGGAAAGGAAGAAGGTTCTGCATGTCACTGTGGACAAGAAGAGAAGTCATGGTTTTAAGCTGCAGCAAGGAAGATATGGATTCGATACTCAGTTACCTTCTGTAATGGTTAGAGAAACTCAGCAAGAGGTCACCTAGGTAGGCAGTGTGATCTCCATCACTTGTGACAGGAGAAGAACCTGGGTGCGACTGCCAGGAAGGTGCTCGGTGTGGCTGAGCCTGCTCTGCGGTGGGGCTGGATGAGAAGACTTCTCCACACCCCTTCCAGTTCTATTTGTCAGGGATACCATGCCATGCGTCTCCCCATGCGGGAAGCTAACCTTCTGGAATGTTTGGATAACTACACACCGAAAAAAACACATTTCTCTGCCTTGGCAGCCATTCATAGACCTAAACACAAACAGCTGGATCCCATTTCTCTGGCCTCAGAAGATGAGAGCGGCAAGGTAGAAAGATTGATTGACATTAAAGTTTAGATTAAATGAGTAATTTAAATCGATAAGGAATCAGTCTGAGTTGAATTAAGTCACTTAAAGCTGATTTAAGTGTGCCCCAGGAATACGTAGCTACCCTGATTTAAGAACTTGCCTTCAGACCAATGAGCATCACTGTGTCTGAATGAGAAATTAGATTAATCAAAGCATGGCTGAGACCTTCAGTCACAAAACTCTTGGATTTACAAAGCTAGGAGGAGAGGTCTGCACACAGACAGACAAATTTGTAACCATCCACCCCACACTAGGTAATGCCAATGATCTCTAAGGTCATAAGGGACCATTAGGGCATTACAGTAGGACCTTCTGTCTAACGTAGCTGAGAAAGTACAGGTACACTAGCATACTAGAGGCTGGAAAAACACAAGAGGAAAAAAAATCCCATTTACTTGCTCAGTTTTCACACTCTTCCCTAAGCCTTCACACTGTTGGATGTTGCTCCTGTGGGTCCTTCCACTCCCACCTAAGCCAACTGGAGGGCAGTAGGAAGCAATGGAGACTAGCTCATACGCCAGACCAACTCCTTGGCTCTACTTCATTTCCCTGCAGCATCAAATCACCCAAACACCACTTGCTACAGATGGAGAGAGAGGACTTCGTGTTATAATTCCACAAACCCTCGGAAAAGCTGCCTCTTTTATACAATGGATCACCAAACCACCAGGATTTCCCCCAAACCGGTAGCAAACGATGCATATGAAAAAGGTGCAATACACAGTGTCAATACTGGGACTGCAATGTTTTGGTGACACCCAGAGGCAAGGCGCTGGGATACCTTTGGACCTCTTGCACCTCCTAATGAGCTGTCACTCGATTGGTTTGCTCCAAAGGGAATTGACCCAGAGCTGAAGCATTAGGAGGGGGGAAGAAAATACATCCTTTGGAAGGGGTTTAGTTTTGGGGGGGTTTTTGGTTTGGTTTTTTGTTTGTTTGTGGGAAATACTCAAGCTTGCCACCAAATCCCCAAATTGCTGAACCATGATCTTAGCAGCAGGGTTTCCCCCTCCATCCAATATCCAGAGCTCCCCATGTGCCACAGTCTCCAGGAATCCATTTAGATGTACCACTCATTCCTGAATGCCTTCTCCCTTTTTCCAGGCATCATCTATGTACGGATTAGCCCTGGGACCATATGTCTGAAACATTTCATCGCACCGGCACAGCTGAAAGTAGTTGGTGTTTCGTATGATCTACCTCAGGCTGTGGAGTTGTATCATGCCAGGGAACATATGTCTGCTGTTTGCTGGAGCGCAGCGATAAAATGAAACATGCTGCTTGTTATTTACCCTTCAGCTCCGTTTCAGATTGCTTGCTGCCACTGCTTTTCATGCTAATTCATCACCATCGCATGTGATTAGATGTAGATGAGCAGTATATTAGCCTGCACAAGGGCTGGTTGGATGTGAGCATCCTCCCAGCATTGGATGCTTGATGATGCCGGCATGGTAATTTCAGCCCTGGGAATGTTGTCGTCCTGAGCTTGTAACCTGGGGAACGAGCTCAGAGCAAGCTTGAGATGCAGTGAAAAGACAATGAATTTGGATGTGAGTAGGAAGCAATTAATGTAGCAGTTCATGAATCAATCAGCAGAATGGTATGCATGTGGATCCTTTAATTATGATCCGATTTTAGTAAGAAAGAAAAAGCCTCTTAAAAAGGAAAAACAATGCCTTTCTGTTATAAAGGGCTTAAGCAGAGAGGTCCACGCAACTGCAGAATGCACATGTAAGAGAGGCTAATAATGTTTATTTAGGCTATCAGAGTAGTAACAGGGAAACCTACTGTGTCACAAAATTAAGAAGAAAAAAAGCTCAGGTGAACCTGACACCAGCAGTGGCATACAGTGGTTAGGATTTCCAGCAGGTTCCCTCAAAGCGACATAGAAGCCCAAGCTGGTTCCCAGAGCACAGCTTTGAGGGCAGGAGGAAGGGAATAAGCAAAGCTAATGATTTCTTCTCTAAGTGTCCTCCTTAACTGATTTGGCCATGGGAATGGAGACATTGGTAGGTGTCTGCCTTCCTTTTATTGCTTTGCCCGAGTCTCCCCTAGGAAATGTATCCGCTTACCCCAGCATGGGATAATCTCCCCACGCTCAGCCTCATTTCCTTCTGCCCATGTCTCCGGCCTCCAGAAACAAAGTCCCGTTCCTTCTCCAGCAGCAGATGTGCTGAACAATACCCAAGTACGGATTATCACAGCTCACCTTTGGCCATCAACAGCACTTTATTTCCAGAGAAGCCTGGAGAAATGAGTACTTGCAAAACAGAAGAACTACAGACACTTGCTCTTTGGTCTCTGTTTTCCTAGGGAGGCCCCATGTAACACTAACAAGGCAAAAAAGGCAGCTGGCTGCATTTTTCCCAAAAGTTGAGTCAGAGACACCAACCTGCAAAGGAGCAGGATGGTCATGAATTTGATTGAGGTGTCACCTGGCAGAGGACCATGCAGAAACACTATCTCCGTGCTGTGTCATCTTCCAGCAGAGTCATCAACAGCATCAGCTAGGGTTTGATAGCCATCATTATTAATGTGGCACTCTGGAAACACTCAAGGCTCGTTTCAGGACAAGGTTCCAGGAACTCCAGGATTGTACAAAAGACTTTGCAATGCCATTAGCAGGAAGGAGACTTAAGGAAAGGCTGCAGCCTGTGGTCAAGGGGATGAAGACACCGACATCTGGTACAGCCTGCAAGCCAGCTCCAGCCCACAGGACCTTGCCCTCAGATGACCTTCTGACATCATTATGAGATGTACTCCAGCTTCTTATTTTTGCTCATTCTACTCTACTTTGACTTGTTGTCCAGCTACCAAGTAAACTGCCACTTTAATGCCAAGGTGTCAAAAACACTGCCAGCCCTAGTCTTACTCCAGAATTGAGAACCCCGTCCACCATAATGCTCTTTTCCTGCCTCGAGATGCTCAGCATCCTGCAAACCACCCTCCTGGCCAGTCTGCAAGTTGAGGGTGAGCACAAAGGGAATTAACTCTCTCCTGACCAGAGACTTCTCCCCATCTATTTGAAACACCAGAGCAGCAAATCTCTCCCTCTGTCACTATTTACCCTCACACCACCAGGGAGACCAGAAATCTCATAAAATGCTGTCCCCAACCCTCAACAAAGTAAACAGGTCTTCCTCGGTGGGATAAAAACACCATTTGGGAAGCATCACTCCAGTAACTTATGTCACCCAGCCAGCCCCCGATTCCCTGAATAACTTGGGAAGGTTAATTAAGCTATCTCTTCTTTCCCCTCATCACCATGTCTGTCTCATGGAAGTCGGGGGCGGGGGGGGAGGCAAAAAAAAAATCTGTTAACTTTCTAGACCACACAAGTGAAAACGGTGCTGGCAAATAACTCTGCTTGCCCTCTGACTTCATTTTAACAGCCCTCCAAGGAAATAAGGTCAGAAGTTCACCAATGGCAGGAAAGACCTACTGGTGACTTGGGTTATCCCAAACATTTACTGTACCATTCCCAATTTACAAAAAAACCTACAACAGGTTGAGCTTTTTCCCCCCTTGGAGCTGGATGACTTTTCCATCTGGCTTATATTTTTAGTTGCTAGAACTGTCCTTTACTTGCTGCAAACATGTGTTACAGGGCTGCCCCATGGTCCCATATTATGATAATTATTTTAGCGGCTGTTTTGAAACATTGTGGTGGTACACTGAGAAACTTCCTCATCAGCACAGTTGGTTAAACAAAAATTGATCCCCAGTCAATCAAATGCATCTAATAAGTTGTAGATAAATACATGATTTCATCACCTCCAGTACACTGACCCCAAGAAAAAGGAGTGATCTCACTCAATGTGTTGATGTCTCCCAGTAATAAATGGCTTCATCGTACCATCGTGCTAAGCAATAAATGATCTCACAAGACGTGCTGCTGTAATAAACTAAAACAATAAGAATGTGCAGGAAGGAAAATACTGCCCATGGTGAGCTCTACTACCCAAAAACATGTCTTAGCTGTAACAGACATAAATTAGCTGTAATAAATCTTATTGGTTGTTTCTTTAATGACATATATCTCCTGCCAAAATGGTAAATTCTTGAAAGGACTGTACAAGTAGATTAAATGGTTTCTGTCCTTGGGAATGTGGAAGCCTTTATTTGTTTTTCTTAAAAGACTTTTAAATATCCTCACGTTATACGTCAAACAGATGTCCAGGGTAAATTCTCCTGACCCATTTAAACATATTTTTTTTTAAAAGCTGGAATTAAAGTCCAGTTTCTGCCGCTCGTCTATAGTTAGATTTGCTGGCCAGCACCTGACAAAACTCTGCAACTGTAATGTTAAGGTTTAATGGCTGTATGGTGTGACTTTTAATGGCAACGCTGAGGAAACTAAGATAAATTAAAACCTAATTGGGAGCGTTAACAGCTTTACCAGTCTACACATATGGACCCCAGGAGAACACTTTGAAAGATGTTACAGTTAGCTCCCGTTGCAAGGTCTGCAGTATTGCACGATGACCTCAAAACTTGTTCCACTCTTTGTTACCACGATGCCTTTAAACATGGGTAAAAATATATATTTCACTCTGTGCAAATACAACAGGAGTGTGCAGAAAGAGCTTTATTTTCTCTTGCTAACAGAAGAGCAGCTTATTCCATGTCTTCTTGGTAGGATGGGTGCATAATTTTCAGACATTGTTGCAACTTTACTGAGTTTGTTGAATCGCCCTAGCTGATCTTTCAAAAAAACCCAAACAAACAAAACAAAACCCAACAAACAAAACCAACAAAAATCCCACAAGCATCCAACCTGCCCCACTGAGAAAAGATGTTGCAAAGGCCAAATGAAGACATGCTTCCTGCTACAGAGGTGCAACTGCAGTTGGAAATATTGGAAATACATGGAAATGGAGTTCCAATAAATATAAGGAAGTGTTTAAAAATACTATTTGAGCCCTGCTTAGTGTTTCACACCATAAAATCCCTTTCCCTAAAGCACCAATGGACAAAACCTCACGTGTTACATCCAGGAACAGAAACATTGCTCTTTGATTTATGGGTAGAACTCAAGCATGTGCCTCTGCAAGCCAGTCATGGACCCGTTCTGCAGTTATCTGTACAAGGTCACAGGTAAAATTACTGTATGATTTCCAGGTGCTGTGAAGCAACTTATCTCATCATTCAGTACAATGAGGACTCTCCTGACACCTGCCTTCACATGAGAGTACAGCTTCCCTGATTTTTTTTTTCAAAGCTGCTCATGGGGCCATAATGTGGAGAGGACCAAGGTTAAAAAAGGCTCTTCCTTAAAGCTGATTTATTTTCAACCAGGATGGTGAATGTTTTTTTTTAAAACCCTTAAGCATTTTATTCCAGCTGGGAGTGTTGCTGCGTTTCAGAAATGGATGCCACAGGCTTGTCTCTGTCTCTGGAAGGGGAGGTTGGCCTCTCCCCAGTGCGCTTTCTAACAACTTTGGGGCTGCAACCCCTGGAAAGCTCTGTAGAAGCCACTATTGTGTCCTCCAACATCAGCAAATACCAACAGAATGAGCACTGCTTATTCTGTTTTGCACTTTTGAGCATTTATGCTGCAAAAACGTACCCATCTGCTTATCCATAACCTCAGAGCAAATGTCCTGTACTCACGAAGTTAAGCATACACTTATGTTTAGCACAGGTGTATTTCTGCAGGACTAAGGGACCAGCCCAAATCTTCAAAGTTGCAAAGCCCCCTTTAACATTGCAAAGAAAAAGCACGGCATGTGGAGGACAGAAAATGAAAATAAGTCAGAGAAAACTAAGGAAGAACCGTCTCATCTGGCAAATGGAAAAAAAGGAGGAAAAATGGAAAAAAGGAAAAGAAACGCAATATGTCATGCAGGAGAGCTAGTTGCCTTCTCTAACATGGTGCTGGACGGTGAGAAATAACTGGATGATAAAAAAAAAAGCAGGGGGAAAAAAGCTTTAGGAAGGGCTGTACTTTGTTATTGCACTGCCCCAAGAGAGCCACAGCCTTTCATGGGTCACCTCAGCCTGAACCCAAAACAAACACAGCGACAGTAAATTACCCCAACAGGTACCAAATGTCTTCATCCAGCCTGCAAAACAGGGAGCAGCAAACATAACAGCGACTTACTGGGTAAGCGACAGCTTGCCCACTTAAGCATCAAAAGGGCATTTTGATGTCACTTAACAATTTTTTTCAGTCATTAGACAACATTTCCTACAGGAGGGAGGCCCAAATCACAATAATTTTAATATTCCTTTGATATTTCAGCAAACACCGACACCCCCGCAGGACAGTACCCAAATTTACCTCACCGGGGCTGTACAACATGAGAAGCTGCCACCTGGGAGGTTGTTACCTGCAGTTCCAGCCTTGCTGTCCCCACATGGCAGAGGGAGAATTTGGGAGCCAGGTCACGCAAAGGGTCCGGCGGCAAACCCGACCCTCTCGAGCTCCAGGGGAAACTGTAATTACATGCGATGAAAATACCTTGCCGTACGCCTCAATTTTCAACCCCAGTTCTCCTTGCTGGGGCTGTTCGTGTTTCTCATGAGATTACTTTGTTTTTTCACAGTTCAATCAAGGGACAAACCATTTCCGAGAACAAAGCAACGAGGTACAAGTATCAAATTTGTTTAAAAAAAACAAAACTAAATGAACCAGGTTTAGAAGGCTTCAGACACATTTGCTGTTTGACACCGAGGCACGCAAGCCACCTTAGCACAAGCGAGATGCTGGGTGAGGTCTCCTCCAAAATTCCCCCAGCTACAGCTAAGTTGCAAGCCAAAAATGTCATCTCCGTTCATGATTTGCAAAAAATAATTGGACCGGCAACGCTTTTCAAAGCCTCCCCAGCAAAGCAGCTGAACAACTCCGCACTGTGAGTGTTGGCAAGGCACAGCGACAGGGCAAGCGGGCGGCTTCGAGCTTGCAAAGGAGCCTGAGCCCTGGATGCGTTTGGTACCTGGAGACTGGGGAGTGGACACAGTCCAGCTCCATGGGTAATTTTGGTCACAGAAATGGCAATGTCTCAATATTGGTATCACCGATGCATTAAATTGGTTTGGGCAGACTTCTTAACGAAGATACTCTTATTCCAGGTCTTAACGTAATGCAGGTGTCCCAGGCAGCTCCATTAAGGTAATCAGGCCATTCTAAATTAAAAGCACTGCCAGTGTCCAAATTTCTGTCTTTTTTTAAAGTTCTGTTTATTACCCTGCCAGAAAAGTGTGCTTCAGGAGCCACATCAGATGAATCCGCTGAAGTATCAGGTTATTGGGAAGCAAAAGAGGGCAGCAAAGGATAAACGTAAGCATCTCCAACACTGCCAAGGTGACAGCGCAGGCTAGTTCAGAGAGCCCTTACTAAGGCCAGAAAAGGGACTCTAGGGCAGAAATTTGGGATAAGCCTGGTCAGCTGGCTTGCTGCTGACATGTGGAAGAGGGAAGGGGGTGCCGTGGGTGGAGTACTACGCTTGGGTGCCAACCCGCCTGTGCAGCACGTCCCCCTCTCACAGGAATTTTGGGAGAGAAAATGTGTGAAAGACATAGGTGCCTGGGGCCATCAGCCATGAGGAGGGCACAGACTCAGAGCTGCCGTGTGCGACATAACTTCAAATGTACGACAGATGCTGTTCGGCAGGTGCTGCAGCACCACATACCCCTCCTGCATTACTGATTTGAATAAGACAGAGTGCTAAAACTTCAAAATTCAGAGAAGGGGAAGCAGGCAAGGATCAAACATCATTACAAACATTCCTCTCTCCTAATGAATGTCGTAGCTCTCCCATCTCTCCAGCAGACAGAACAATGGTCTTTCCCACAGATCCCTATTTGATTTGCATTTCACTTCCCCATTCTGTTCATGCCGGTTGCATTTATTGGCTCAAACTATGCACAAGCTCCTGAAAATTGTCTTTACAGTGACTTTTATTAGGAAATGAGGCATGAATGCAGAATGAGAAACCCCAATCAAGCTTGAAAAAAATCTTTAAGTGATCTTGTTGAATTGATTTTCACAACAGGATGCGAACAGTTTTGACAGGAGACGTTTTCTCATTAACTTAAGATTAATACAGATCACTGCACTGTCATTGCCATCTCCCTTTTGAACAATGCAAGAGCGAGGAGAGGCTGAGGAGACTCGAATACATTGGGGAACCTGTATTTGCCATAAAAAGTCAAAATGACCAATGAAAACCACCCCCAAATATTTTTATCCATGTTATAATCTGCAAGTCCCACAAGGCATTGTAGGCACTCAGTCACAGAGGAAGGGTGTTGTGCATCACAAGAACAGATGCTGTCATGGCACCTCCAAATCCACGTGGAGCGGGGCTGTTCTCTGTAAACCCGCTAGCAGCATAGATGGCTTGCTATCACGTTCAACTCAAGAGCTAAAACCAAGCAGCTTACATTATCCACACTTCCATATGCCTCCTCTTCCTCATCCGAGGGAAAGAGAAGATGAATGCACTCAAAACATCTCATCCCAGGGGACTATTCTGCTGACTGTAGGATCCTGATGCAATCATAGACCACCAAATGCAGGGGCAATTACTAAGGGCTTCTGCTCATCATGAGGACAGGAGAACGTTGTGAGTAAGCAATGCCCTGAAGATGTCTGCAAGTATGTCTGATTCACAGCCAGCTTGGAGTCAGCATGAGGACTTCCGATATTCAAACAGATTTGGGACTACAAAAATGTATATTCTTCTCCTTCCTTTATCGACTCTCTATCATATTCTTACAATGTCTTATAAATCGGTCCCAGTCTTGGTCTGCATCTCAAAACGCCTACACTTCTGCAGCACATACCTTGGGATGAGTAAGTTGCCTCTGTAGTTTTCTTTTCTTTGGTGTGGGAATTACTACGTATTAAATGCATTCAAAGGTTGATCTCAGCAAATGCCTTTAACCGTAAACATAACGCAAGTGATAAAATATAGATGGCAATGGTGGTGTGTTCAAAGACATTCAAACTTTGCCCACTTTGCCTATCTAAAGTTTTTGATAGTTTTTTTCCTCTCACTTTTAAGCTGCATTTTGCCTGCTTTCATGAGTAAAATATACATGTAATTCATTAAAATAAAATTCCAGTGTGCAAGATCAACACGGAAATGACACAAAACTATGTTAAATGTTCATATACCCCACAGAGCGGGGTGGATTAGGAGAAGGCTAGCAAAAATAGAACGACACCAAAACACTCATGCAAACAGCTCCCAGGAGGAGCAAAGCAGGATAAGAAAGGCTAGGAAAATAAAACTAGGCATTCCTCGCATGGATTTCAACACTGGGGGTTAAGCTGAGTTGAGTTCTCCCTTCCACCCTCATTCCTGCGCTGAGTAGAGAACCGTATCGATTAATCTTAAATGAGGAAGTGAAATGCAAACAAGAAATGTGCTGTTTTGGGGGCTGATCCAAACTCTGTTGAAATCGAGACTGTGTTTCTCATCTAATTCCACAGGCTATGTATGGGGTGAGCCCTAGCTGGGCATTTTCAAGGCGCGGAATAGAAACTTGTACCTACAGAGAGCACCCAAACTTTGTCCTCAACTCAAGACAGGTCGCTCCAGAGTGATACCACTGTATCTGAGCAGAATTTTCCCGTGTCTTTAAATAGTACAAGGCCAAGATTTTATCTAAAAATGCCAAAGCACACTTAAACATTTTGCAGGGAAAAAAAAAATTATCTCCAAGTAGTTTTTAGATGAAGCTTGACCATAATATGAATGGATGCATGACCACAGCGATGTTGTGCTCAGATTTGTGACATGAGCTTTACATCCAGAAGCTCAGAGTGCTTCCCAAACCCCTTCCAGGTACAAAAGAGTCGCAGTGCCTGACCAGTGCAGAAGACGATATGGGAACAGGAGCACAGCTGGGGAAAGGCCAGGCCAACAGTGGTTTGTGCTGGACATCCATACCCTGTGGTACCAGCTGCAACGCACTGCTCGCAGACATGGTATTCCTCCACTTCATTGCCCCTCGCTGCAGCCAGAGGCTTCCCTACCTCCCAGCGGCAAAGGAAAGTAAATAAGTGTGATGCTGGAAGGGATAAAGGAACTGCAGAACATGCCTTTAGGTGTTGCTCAAACCAGTAATGCGCATTTTGGACAACTGGGACTTGACATCAGCTCTCAAGGTTAGTGGATTTTGTCCACAACCACCAAATAATTGGAATTTTTGCAGCTAGAGCAGCGGGAACAGGAGAACATGAGAGCATGATTTTGGGTGGAGGGGGGTGAGATTCTCAGCTGGTTTAAATCCAGCCCTGATGATGGACTTTTTCTGATTTCCACCAAGGTATGCAGTCTTTTATCCAGTAATACAAGCCTAAACCTGATGCTTTTATCTGGAAATTCCCCATTTCATCTAAGCCCAGAGAAAGCAGACGCATGCATTCGTGGGCTTCATTGCCTCCTGTTTACCACCCAACATAGTTACTTGTGTACCAGGTGTAGGGTTGGGTAGGGTTGTGACAATGAAGGTGAAGGGATGGTGCTGCTGAAGTGACCAGAGCATAAGGCAGAGGGGTCTGATGTTGGGAGCACGTGTGTATTTCCCAAAGCCAGCCTCTGCGTACTCCCTCACATCCCTCTCCTGATGCAAACTCTATCATGGCAGATGGAGCGATGCTCCAGAAAGAGAAAAAGCACCTGAGAAGTACAAGAGATGCTTCCTCCTGACCAATCCTCTTTACATGCTTTTGCTTTCCATTTCACCTCCCTTTGCAGATTAACAAAGCCAAGTGTCTCATGCCCTCTGCAGAGGAACGTTTTCCGAGTTCTTTGATAATTTTCATCTCTCTTCTCTGAACCCTGTCCAGAAGGAGCTGAGATTTCAACAGAAGAGGCTCCATATAATTATTTCAGATAAAGTTATGTGCTCAGGATATTTCTCCTTTTCATTTCTTCTGCATCTTAATGGGAATTTTTTCCCCTACTTTTTTTGCTTGTCTTAATCAGGTGCCAAGTAATATGAAATAACGGCTGCATTCACGAGAACATGGCCAGCTCTTGAAGAGCCCAGTGTTTCAGGAGAAAATGTCCAGCAGGAGAAGCACCCGTGGTGCAAATAGCTCTGGAGAGATCATCTTCGGACCTGCCGAGAGGGTGATGAAGCTGGGCAAGAGCAGCTCCAGAGGCACACCAGCACGGTTAAATGGGACAGGGACCCTCAGCTCGACCTCTCCACGCACCAGCTGCTGTCTGTGCATGACTGATGCAGCCAAAAGGCTGCTTGTGGCCCTCACAACACCCACAGGCTTTTTTGCAAAGATAATTCGTCACGGTTTACTTCTTGCTGCTTTAAAGCGTCCTGAGTTCACCATCGGGGCCTGCAATGGAAAGAAAAGGAATGGACTTTGGCTATTGCACTGAGAAGCTAAACACCTTCTCACCTCCCTGCTATGTTTTAAAACTTCTGATCATGATTTGGCATTTCTATTTCTTCTGCTGGTAGCAAATAAAGCAAAAACATAACTGATCTAGAGCAATAATACACAAAGCTCAGCCTCTGGCAATTTCCTCCAAGTCCATTAATATGCCAGGGCAGCTGGAGGAGGCAGAAAGGGCTTTGAAACAGGCTGATTGAGATTCCTAAACCATTTGGTCACAAAACAAAATGAAAATACAATCTTAGTGGAAAAAAACCCCAACTTATTACCAGATGATCTTTGCTGAATGCATTCTTTTAAGACAAATTTAAAAGGCTATTTTTCCTTTTGAGAAGAGTACTCTGCAATTTTACCTTAGTAAACAAAGCACATGTTCACATTGCTTCTGACAAATGAGTTGGGCTAGCAATGATTTTAATGAAGTCATTTCGTAGATGCATACGTACTTTTTCACAAGATGACCAAAAAGGTCTCTGAAAGAGAAATGAAGCTGTGCCAGTTCACACCTCCCATCCCAGAGACAGCCCAGGGAGAAGGGGAAGAGCCTGGCAGTGCTCACTGCAAAAAAACCTGATGCTTCAAAAAACTTCAAGGAAGCACATCCAGATATGCACATGAAAGGGATGCTTGGAAAACAGCAGGTAGCTACCACAGCTTCCCTCAGGCTGAGGGGTCCCCATGGGGCGCGGGGACCTTTCTTCTCTCCTGGGGACAGCTCCTTCTCCAGGACCTCCCCACGGGAGCGGGTCTCCAACCCCAGACAAATGCTGCTCCTGGGGCCAGTCTTGCTTTTTTTCAAAGTCGTTTTTTTTTCCCGTGGAATTGGATGGAAAATTCCACCCAACTCCTTCAGGGAAAAATCCAAGAGAAAACCCCTCCTGTGGGGAAACGTCAGAGCATTTTACAGTGATCAGAAATGCCGAAGTAAAACATTTCAGTCTTTCCGAAATTAATTCTGCTTTTAGGGAGGAAGAGACTTTCCATTTGGCAAACGGGTATGATGGTTTGACTTCTTGTCCCCAAGAAGAAAAACAACAAAAAAACCCAAACATAAAAAGAAAAACAGAAAGAAATTGGTATTTCCCATCAGCTGGAAACTCCATTTTTCACTCCGCTCCTCCCCAAGCCATCAACTGTCTTAGCTTAGATGGAGACATCACTTCCAGCCTTGAAGTTCCGTGCTCTAAGCAGCCCCTGCCACAGGGCAGGGAGCAGTGTGGGGACCCACCGTCACACCTGGCTGGTGATGCTCCATCTTTCCCCCCTTGATAATATTTCAGGTTGTTCTTTCATCCAGGTTGCTCGAACCCAGCCCCCCCACTTCCTCAGATGTTGCCCACCCAGCAGCGAGGGCTCATAACGAACAGGGGTGGCACACCTCACAGAATATTTTTATTTAAAGTAGCTGCAGCACAGAGAGCCTGGTTAAAATTAATACAGAATTATAATCCTCTCAAGGGAGGATCACATTTATTAAATTAGCCAGATTCTGCATGAAAAAGGGGCATGAGGCTTTTTTTTTGTTGTTTCTTGTTTTGTTTTCAAATCCTTAAAAGAAACATTAGAAGTGGGAAGTCCAAAGAAACATGCTTAAGATTAATTTTTTTTAAAGAAACTTTCTGGCCTATTAGAAGAAATACATCTGGACTGCCAGGTTGCAGCCTACTGCAGATGAAATGATGGGTAAAGATCTTGGTAATGGAAGCAAAAACAGATGTTGAAGATAACTATTCACCTCAAGACCTGTCATAAGAACACAGCTCATGATCCTAAGGAGAAGGTCGCACTTAATACTAAAATAGGGGCAGATTAAGGTACCCATATGGTTAAAATAAACAAATATCTTATTTTTTCTGTATTTCTTTGTCCTTTGCCAGTTTGCCTCTACTCATTGCGAGCAGACTTACTCTTGTGCCAGTGCCTGTGGATTTCCCTGGGGCTAATCACAACACGTGAGGTCAACCCAAACCATCCTGGGATCAGGGTATTCTGCAATGGATTTGGGGGTTTTTGGCAAAGCTCCTGGCATCGATAAAATAATCAATATTAGCTACTATCACAATTATACCGCTTATTGTTATAGACCAATACCTTCCTCACAACGCAATCGCTGAATGTTGCTTTAAGGCTAAATTTATGGGCCAAAACAAAGTCACTTGAAATCAGCAGGAAACCCTGAGAAACGTATGCACTGTGAAACATTAACTCTATTTTATTAGTGGCTTACATTTTTACTGCTGTGATGCTTGGCATTTTTGCATCAGCTTAATATTTTAAGAAATCCCCACCACCAGTAGTAAAGGAGTCATTTTTCTTCCTCCTCCTCCCTTGCTGTGACAATAAAAATGATTAGTGCAGACAAAGTCCACAGAAAGGATCCCAACGCCGAGCCTGGCTCAGGGCTGCAAAAACACCCAATAATTGATTTTTAGCGTCTGCAATAACTGGTTCCATATGTGCCACTGTCAACTGCGACGCCTCAATTAGCCCAATGCATCCGAGAGCCGGACACTGGAGCGAGCGGGTTGCAAGCTTTGCAAGTGGGCGCTGTTTTTATACTTTTGCCAGTTTACCTATTGGGATCTAAATTCCTGTTCTCAGTTCTGCTTACATGCTCATTGTTTTTCTCCTATTAGCGACTTGCATTTAAGTGAATTTATTTCCTTAATTTCCTGAGAAAAGAACAATTTTAATTCCTTCTTCAATGCAGAAAGTGACCACGGCATGTGCTTTGGTTCACTCTCCAAACCATATGACCCATAGGCACAGAATTGCCTCCTATAGACCCCACTAACACTTAAATGCATGCACGTAGTACAAACTATCACGAAAAAACACACTGCTATGTGTCCGTGTACAACTGCCTCGGGCATGTCCTCTCCTGTACCTCCAATGGCCTCTCATAGAGGCGCAACTCCTTTATTATACCTAATATGTCTTTTTCTGGGCCATGCATGCATCTAGGTCTGGAGGTGGTAAAAAGACATAGGGAATTCTGGCAAGATGCTCCAGAGTGCTCTTGGAGCTCCAGGCTTTTTCTCGGAGAATGTAAGTGAAAAAATCAATGAACTTCTCATTTAGTCTTCACTTGGGTTCTTTTCCTCCATTTAAATGCCAGCTGTCATACTGACATACAAGGGAAATAATACAAAGTTGAACTAGAGATGGGTTTTGCTATTCCAAAAGCAGTTGCCATGAAAAGGGAAGATCCTTTCACCTGGGTCAGCCCCTCGCAGGTCCAGGAAGCCAGCTAAAATGGTTTCTTAAGAGGATCCAGGAGATCACATGGATCTAGAGGCTGCCAAACCAAATATTGCTTTAAACCCCACACTACTTCACTGGACCTAAAGCACAGGCACCCCTCTGCAGACCAGTTCTCACACCACGATGCCTCCTGCATCGCATGCTAAATACATAAGTCAGGACACAAAAACGAACACTTCCAACATTAAATAATTCTGCAGAATGCCTCGAAATATTTGGTGTCCTTGTGAAAGCACTAACTGCCTGAGCCCCGTAACTGCAAAAGAAATGTGTCTTTGAACCCAGCCAAGCCCCTGCATTTCCAGGTGCCATTATCCAGCCTCCGGAAAGTCAATGCATCCACTTCCCAGCTTGCTGAGAGGTGACCTTCGAAAAGTCATTTTGGTAACAAACTAGGATTTTGAGACTTTTGTCAATTCTGAGCTGAGCCCTCACTGCACTTCTCCATCACGTCTTATCTCCCACAGCCCCAGGGACAGCAGCTGGTCTTCTCTCTGACCCTTCCACCCTCCCAAAAGACACCAATGTTTGCCAAACCTACAAAGTGGCCAAAAAAAAAGAAAATCCTGAAGCTTTCCAGTGAGCAGTCCTGTAATGAACATGATTCATAACAAAAATACCAGAGGAAAGTACTTGATTTGCTTATTTCACCCCCACTTTACTGGCAGGTTTTGTAACATTATGTACTTTTGGGCTTAGGTCCAGATTAACCATGTTTAAGTGTAGGAAAATATAGGTTCATCTCAAGATGTGTGGATGGGCAGCAGAGCAAGCCAGGTCCCCACTCGGGGAGGAACTGTGCCATGAGATTCATCTACCAACTCATGCCATGGGACCCTGCCCAGCTGATGCAAAGCCGGGCATGTCCCAGCTACTGGGTGCTTGGGTACCCCCAGGAAGGGCTTTGGGCTACAGCTCCCTCCGTCCCACAGTGACAGCCCAAGAAGATGCCTTGCTGGCTCATTTTCGGGGTTAAGGGCTGTCAGTTCAATTCTCAGCTCTGGGAGTGTTACCTGCTGCTGTTCAGTGCCTTGCAGGAGAGAGGTTAAAAGCTTATAAATGGATTTACTCCAGTCATAGTGGGATGAGGAGTCTTGCATTTAACGTGGAGGAACTGGGATGGAAGCTGAGTGTTATAACCAGGAAAGAAAGCCCTGAGGAAACAAACTCACTCCCTTGTATAGCCTTTAGTAAAACAGAAATAATACAAGTGTGTTTGTTTTGTCCTGCTTACAGGCTGTAAAAGCTGCTTGAGCAGAAATGCAGCAGTCAGGCACTTTTGCTGGAGCCCAGCTCTAGTACTGTCAGTCCCAGGAGTTCAAAATTCATGAGTTAGATCCAAAGAAAATAGAAGACAAGCTCAGAATCCAGGCAAATAATAATAAGAAAAATAATAATTCCTGGGCTCTTTTAATTTTCCTTCCCATTTTTGACTGGGGGTCTCTTCAAGCTTTCCCCTACAGCTACAAAGCCTAGAGGCTTTAATTTGTTAAAAACACAGTTGTGTGTAATAACATAACTCAAAAGCCAGGGCTTTAAAAATAATACACCCAGCTTTGTCAAGACACTTGCTACCATCGCAAAAGCTTGGATTGCAGCATTCCTGAGAGCGCTCAGGCACAGGAATGGTTGTGTGCATGTATTTTATCATGGGTTACTTTTACAGGGTCAGTGCAATTGTTTGCACTCTTTTGGTTAAGCCCGCTCCCCTGAAATAGCACCGCTAGCATTACCATTGCTACTACAGGCACGGCCTACGCATCTCCACGGGGCACTACAATATGTCCTCGTGTCTCTGTACCACAGCGGTGACAGCGGGGTCTCGCGGATGGTGCATCAGGCAGGGACCCAGCAAAGGTGGGGTCAGTTCTCACCCCCCGGCTTTCTCTGGGACAAGCCACTTAAGCCCCTTCAGTGCTTTGGTTTCTACACCTGCAGCACCAAATGGAAACCTGAGCCTTTGAAACACATGTTGTGGCCCATCACACACTTCTTGGTCACAACGGTGCGAAAAAATAAGGTGGAAGGAATGTGAAAATGAGTTATTGCCCCGCGAGCGTCTTTTGTTACGTAGCTCTTTGGCACCATGTCTGTCTGTGCCCGGACCTGGCAAAGCGCAGGGGGTGAGGTGGTGCTGGTGGGCTGTGTGGGGACACTGCCGCATCTGCCGCTGCCACACTCGCACACGTCGAGGAAGGACAGGCTCTTCTCTGCCTCCACTGTTGCTCTTGGCTCCGAAGTTTCACCTTTCCCCTGAGCAACACCTGCTTCCCAGTAACGTGCATATGTCTTGGCACTTGCCTTCCCGACGGTGTTTTGGAGCAGATATTCATCAAGGCAGAGAGCTGCTCTCCTGGTAGCCAGTGAAAACCTTCTGTACCATTTGGCACTTGTATTCCACAGCTGCATGCTCAGTGGCAGCTTTCCACCCAGGTTTCATCTGACTGCGTTACTGTTGGACCGGGTTACATCTTTCCAGCTCAGGCTTAATGCCATTAAAAGAGCCTTAATGACTTGGAGAGGCAGCAGAGTTGCAAACGATGACAGGACTTTGGGGAGCAAAAGGCAGGGAGGTAAAAACTCCAGCAGTTGCTCACCTCGTGTCCCCCGGCACCCAGGCCGTCTGAGCTGTCGTGCTCAAAGGTTTCCAGAGCAGCGATGCCCCCAGAGCCCTTCGACCTGCCATGGAGTTCAGGAGGCAGGATATAAACCATCCTGCATGCCTCCAAGATAACCAAATCCACGGGGACAATGCATAAATTACACCATCTCTAGAAGAGCATCAGTCTTATCGTCACCATCTTCCTCACCCCTGCTCCAAGTGTCTTTTCCAGGGCTGGATTAGGGAGCAGTTTGCCTCTAGCCCATGCTAGCCTATGCCTTTTTAGCATTCCACCAAGCTCTGAAAAGTCCAGAGTGGAGATTCAGAGGTTTCCCTCTTCTCTGCTTCCTGCAGACTCCAACATACAGTTGTTCACTTACAAGCCTGTGTGCTCCAAGATTAATTCTTAGCAAAAAAAGGGGGATGTAGCTGCAGTCCCCTGCACTGGAAGATGCCTCATGCATTGGGAGTCAGACATTGTGGGTGGAAAAGGCTAGGACGGAGTTTGCTGCCTGCTGCTCCCATATCGTAGCACTGGAGTGAGATACTCCTATGGGACAACCCCCCCGTCTCCATACAGATCCAGAATGATAACAGCATCCTGAAGTTTTTTGGGGGGATGCCAGGACAGGAGCATCCCAGCCAAAGCTGCCACCTCAGGGGCGTTGCTGTTTTCCCCATCACTGCAACATGTACCGGCTTCAGCCATGGCATCAGCTGGAGTAAACTCCCTGCCTTATGGAACCTCTTGAAAATCCTCATCTAAGGCAAACACGTGGCTTTGCTTTACCCAAATCTGTACACGTTTAGCTAGGGCTAATTCAGCACCTCCTTGGACAGCCCTGCTCTGCACCTCACCAGCTCCTCCTGCTGAAGGCAGCGTGGCCAAACCGTGCACCCCGGGAGCAGAGGCAAAGCATCCATGCAGATGAGGAGCCCCCGAGCACTCTGGAAAAGAACTTATTAAGGTGCCCCAGGCAAATCTGGGAGACCCTGCATCACAGCCAGGGCGCAGAGGCTTTTTCCTGCATTAAAACTGTAAGTTGGGAACAGATCCTAGAGACACTGTGAAATTTAAGTCATAAACTACTTGGTTTTCTCTTTTATTTCCCATGAACATTTTGTCCTTCTGGTTATGCAAACACTCAGCCCTCCCTCTCCTTCCGAGCCTGTGCATTTGTGCTATAATCTTTTTAACCCTGTGCAGGACAGCAGTTTGCCGAGCAAGGGGATCTGTCTTGAATCTAGAGAAACCACACCATACCCCTCCAACAAGTTAAAGATCAAAGGCTAGATTTATCCCCGGCCTCTCAGATATTCAGCAGGTACTGTGCCGCGTGCCGAACGCGGGAGGAGATGGGTTTACAAGGGAAAGAACAAAATCTGGCCAACAAATTAATGCATCACTCAACTCCAATGAAGTTTCATGGCAGAGGCGATGTGTCAGAGACTGCGGACAGTGCTTGCCGGCTAGATAACATGTTCGAGATGGAACAGAGAAATTCTTACATCTGCCAGAAGGAACGACATGAGAAAACAACTGCGACATAAAAGACTTTGTGAAGCGGAGGACATTTGGGCCAAAATAAGTTTAATATGAGGCGTTCCTTTGAGCCATTCCTTGGGGTTTTTTTATCTGCTACTAAATATTTTGTCACTGGGTAATTTTTGGCTCTGTTCTCCATTATTGCCTAGTTGCTGTGTTTTCAGTTAAGGGGATTCGCCTGCAAGCGGACGCAGAAAAGGGAGCCGTGCACCAGTACAACTGCGAGTGTCTTTTTACTTCAGCACAGTCCAAGGAGTATTTAAGCTACAAAAAAAAAGTGGGTTTAAAGAAGAAAAAAAAAAAAAAAAAAAATCTGTTTTCTTATGGACACCAGCTACATAATTTTTATTTGTGTTGCCTCCTGTCCCTCTTTCCCTTGAATGTTTCCCTTTTTGGTCATAAAAAGGCAGAGGAAATGATACTAAACTGAGAACGTTTTGGTTTCATAGCTAAAGTTTTCTAGCAACCACTCAAATAAATCTAACACATCAAGCTTAAGTCACTGATATAATTTTGTCTTTACACTTTTAAAATTCATTAAAAAAAAAAAATAAATCACAATTTCTTCAGTCACATCCAGGCCAAGATCCCAAACTTTTTTTCCAGAGACACAGCTCTGTGGCTTTTGGAAGGAACTTTCAAGGTCAAGCCTGGTGAAAAGCAGATGCTAGGATGCAGAGCTAACCCACAGACCAGCATCTTACCTGTCCAAAAAGCAGTAGGTAGGACACTCTGCCTTGATCAAAAACTTATGCCCTATTTCATCCTACGGTGACTCTCATAGACCTTAAACGGAACAAAATGCAGCATCTTTGTGTACAGACATTGCTGCCACCTCTATCTTTGTTTGCAACTGAACACAGAAACCCAACACCAAAAATCCAACCTAATTCTGTTGACTCTGGGTTAGGACAACCGACACTTTGCTTTTAATCTAGGTCTAAAAATGAGTGTTGGCCTAACCACTGTCTGTTGCAGCACCTGCTATTTGCTGAAATAACTAGCCCAACTTTCAGAATCACTAGCAAATTCAGGTCCCTACCTCAAACACCTTGTGTGAGAACAAGTTTTCAGTATTTGGTGGAATTCCAAAAACATGCTGAAAAATACAGTAGGAGTCTAGATCTTAAGCTATATGCTTTACCCAATTTCTTTCTTATTACTGTTATAAAGTAATACAGCCTTCTAATGATGATCACTGGCAGCATCAGCAAGACACACCACCCCAGAGGGGCTCAGCACCATCACAGGAGCTTTGCTCCCACCATGGGCCACTACTGTCCATCACAGGAGAGCGCCAAGGTCTTCTCCTCTGCTCCAAACAGCTAACTCACCATCTGCAACGTCTTTTCCCACATCATACAGAAACCTCCAAGGGCCAAATTTCAGCTGGTGGGAACTGGCCCAACCCCTTCAACTCCAGTGGGGAATTGCTGATTTACACCGGCCGGGTAAGAGACGCTACTGAGCAATCATCATTAAATCACATTGTTCAGGACCAAATTCCAGTTGCCCAGGGCCAGGCTAAATGAAAACTGTCTGGCTTTTACACAAAGCTGCACAAACCCCGGAAAATCAATTTTCTGGGTTTTGTGTAATTTTCCACCGGGCAGAAGAGAGAGTCTTTACTCCATCTGGCCTTTAGAGGAAGGTTAGGGACTCAACAAGAAAGAATTCAATTGACCTGAAAACAGAAAACAACAAGTTTCAAACAGTGAGACAGAACTTGGATTTCTTGACTGGTTTTTAGCAGGAACACTGTTAAAAAAATCCAAAACTCTGAATCGAGAAGACATCCATGCTCCTTCCCATTTAGTAACTTCTCATCCCCCAGATCCAACTTTTTTTCTTCCTTTATGGAGTTAAGGAGTACTTTGCTCATCAAGAGGTTACTCCTGAACATTTCTGGAGTCTAAACATTTCGGCTTCCCACTGGATTTTACGTGTGAGCAGATGGAGCAGAAATAGGGAGAAGGAAGAAAACCAAGGGCTCAGCAAAGACCCATTGCGTGCAACACAGAGCATGCTGTACCTTCGGAAGGGGGGGACGCTGGCACGGGGCCGATTTATACCCACCCAGGACCCGAAGCAATGCGCTTAACCGCAGAGCGAAGAAAAATACTCCCTGCCTGTCTTCCCTGCTCTGCTGCTGAGTGCCAGCAAGCAGCCGGGAAAGCCAGCAAGGGCCAGGAAGAACGGTAAATCGGCAGCCTAGGGCAAGGCAAAGCACGGTGTGTTTACCCGTTTCAGTCTAGCACCTGAGATTTCCAAAGCCATCATCTGAGTGCCAGAAGCATGGGGCTGGCCCTTCAGCTGATATAAATCAGTTTATTCTGAGTTACACCAGTCAAGAATATAGCCACTGAGTTGTTTGGCTTCCCCCTCCCTCCCCTTACTTTTTCAGCAGAGCGTGCTCACCCTTGCCAAGCTGCCTGGAATGAAAAACAAAGCCCGATGTGCCATGACGGAGGCTTCTAGGCATTACCGCAACGCAAATAATAAATACTGGGAGTAACCCCCCAGGGGTGGGATCCCTCCCCTTGGATCCCTGTCAGAGGGCGGCAGCGCAGTCCCGTATTTTGCTTGCAAGACCAGTTAGCAGGGAAAAGCTGGAGACCATCTTCCCCAAAAAGCTGTACGCCTAAGCCTGGCTCAGAGCTGCAGAAATATGGCAGGAACGTGCCACGCAGCCTACAACAGCAGCAGCATTTACACCCCCTTCCCATGAGGAATAATCCCGAGGGATTGAGAGTAAGGATGATGCAGTTGTACGAAAGTGAGCAATTCCATCACAAACCAGAGGCTGGAAAGAAATGGGCTCAGAAAGACGAGGTTAAATCATGGTGGTTTCCAGTGAGGGAAGTAGTGATGAGGATAGCTAATTGTACTTTCCCGAGAACGATTTGATGTGTGCGTGTCCACAAAAGCTTTGGAAACGCATTACGCAGCATGGTTATATGAGGAGAACGTAGTCACAACAGCCACCAAACAAAGAATGTGATTACCCCCCCCCCCTTTTTTTTTTTTTTTGAGCATTTTGTTTCTATGGAACTGGCTGGAAATTCAGACTATATCCTTGATGCTGGGAGAGCACAAAGCAGTGAGGAAGCCGTAAATCTAACAGTACTTTCCCAAATGGAAGGATTTGCTGCAAAGACACTGGGAACGCTGAGGTGCAACAGAGATCCCCGTGGGCAGCACTGCTGGAGCTCCGCTGCTCTCCGCATCCTTTCCCTGCCAGCACCAAACCAGCGGAGAAAAACTGCAACTGCATCTCTCATAAGAGGGGAGTTACAAAAACGTGCCTCTGCAGACACAACCGGCCAAGTCCCATCTACGTGCATTTGTCTCGGGAAAGAGCAAAGCCAAGGAACTCGGCTCCTGCCTGGCGTGGCGGATGACAAACACCCTGAGCTCTGGCTCCTGTCACCAGCCAGCCAGCAGGCGAGGGACAAGGAATGGTCATTCCCCTTTGGAATGGATGCATCGAGTGTTCCCCAGGCTACAAGCCCCCGAGCCCCATTTCCAGTCTTAGCATGGCTAATTCTTAAATCGCAGAAATGCCATTTCACTAAATCAAGATCTGTTTGCACTGAAATAGCGAGAAAAATAGAATAAACCATGCTCCTTTGCCCACAGTTTGATTTTTACTCCTTGTATTAAATATACCTTAGTGTTAAAACTTAGTGAAAGAGTATTTAATACTCAGTTTTCCAATTTACATTCTTTCCCTGCTGACAGCCTTTCCTCAGCATGTGGCACGTGTCAATGTGACACCCATTCCTTGTCAGATGCAATGCTTGTATATCTGATGATTTCCAGTTAGGAAAAAAATGAATGTTTGTGAGCTCAGTTGTTTGGGAAAAGGGAGCATAGAAATGCATGTATGTATATGCATACATACACAAATATATAGTTACGTGACTAATAAATTGTTTTGTCTGAAAACAGAAAAAATTTAGCTTTTTATGCTCTTAATTTTCTAAGGGAAATCTTTGATGAGCTCCAACAGTTCCAGAAGAAAATAAAATAGTCTATTAGTGAGCCATAAAAAAAAAAAAAAGACTATTGACAGAAATAAGCCCATAATACAGACCTGCTGTACTTGACAAGCAAATGCACCAAAGCAGTAGCCCACATCTCAACCTGAGCACACAGCACAGGATGTGCCAATATTTTACTTGAAATAAGCCCGTGGCTTTGCCCTGGGCTGGCCCGAGGAGCGGCCAGCGGGGTTTAGGGGTTGCTGCACGCCGCGGTGGATGCAGAGCGGAGGGGAACCTCACCAAAACTGAGTCTGGAGTTATTCCAGCCCTCTGCAATTGGAAACGCTATGCAAAAAATGTCAGCAGTCCCCCTGCCTGCCCAGCATCTTGAAAGGCCAGAGGAGCTTTATATGCAGCGGCCCCGCGATATAACAGAGTTACAAGGCCAGCGGATGCCAGGAGAGCAGCTGCTTCAAAAAGCTGCTCCGGGTAAACCTGTCAGAGCCGATGAGTAAACATAACGTGAGCACAGCCGCTGTACCCGGGAAGGAAAGCAATTGCTTTTTCTCCAAAATAAAAGGAAGAGTTTTGCTCAGGGCAATGTGGAATATAAACGTGCAACTGTTCCGCATTAGCTGCGGCATTCTTCTTTTTACCACCCAATTTTCCCTTTTATTCTACAGCAAACAGTGGAGGTTCTCTATTGCACATTGGGGGCATCCAAACTGGAAATCATTAAAATATAGATTTCAGTTATAGTGGACCTTCTGTGAGTGGAAGGAAAGATTGCCACAGCTTCCTGAGTATATGATTTAATGATGTGTTCTGCATTTTCTTAATTTTCCACATTTTAAAGGCCTCTGTTCTCTATTTGGTGGAGGAGGGATCATTCAAGAGGCACGGCAGACACAGCTGCTGTAAATGTAAAATCCAGAATGCCCACAAACAGGACTTGGATAGTTGCAGGGGGAAAGAGGAGGCACTTTGTAGCTGGGTCATTTATTTTCTCATAAATGCCCGAATTCCGTGAACAAGTAAAGCACGGTCTTTAAACAAAATCCAGGGCTAAAAGGTAGCCCTCAATAAGGGTGCTTGGGGACTGAGCATCATGCTGTGCCTCCTCCCAAAAGCCACCCATCGAGGTCCACGGACATCTCCTTCACTGCAGGACACAAAAGATACCCTAATATCAGGATTAACCTTATGGCTGGGGGGCTGTAATGGTGACCAACAGCCAAATGGGCAGCTCAGGCTCGGTATTTTGGGGCTCCCCGTTACCTATGAGACCTGACGCCTTGGTGCACATGCTCTGCACATGAGATAACTCAAGGTTCACAAGCAGAGGCAGCTTGAACACATACTGTGACTCCCAGGTTTTACTCACCCAAAGAAATACTGATTTACACTACACGTTACAGACCCATTGTTCAGATATGGGGCTGGAAACCTTGTACAGATTTTCATTTCAATGTGAGTGGAATGTGCAGTGGTTGGCTTGGATTTTGTTGGTGTGTTTTGTTTTTTAAACAAATAGTTGAAAAACATGGAGAGAAAAAAATGCTATCGTTTAAATAATATATATAATCCAGGAATGAGCTGTGCAGAGTGCATGTCTGTTATGTATAACTTAAATTTATACCCATGGCAGAATGAAATCATCACTTAAAATAAAGTCAAATGTCCATTTTTCAGATTTAATTAAGACATCATTTTGATGGAGGCTAAGCTAACATAAACAACCCAAGAAAGGCAATATGAAGAATGAACTGCATGTAAAACCTGGAGCTCGTTTGTATGCCTGAGCTGCATGACTGAAGCTGAACAGTGTAAGTGTCTTACATTGAGTTACAAGTGTTTTCTGCTGTGGTTTAACGTAGGAAAGGTAAATATAAGGAGTTATTTTTAAAAATAACTGTCGGAATGAACTCTGAGAGCCTTACTCCCTTGTTTTTATCTCTCTTGACTTCAGAGGGCTTCACCCTGAACGTAAAGCATCCTCAATACTCCAGAGCATCTATGTTGTCTATGTGGGCAAGGAAGGTCCAGGAGGCACACACACACACATTGCACCCCTTGCCAAGGGAGACCTTAAATACATACATTTGAATTTATAGAAAAAGCATGGAGGGAAGCCATGCAAATCAGCTTCTTTCTCCCAGGTGAGGATCTGAAAATCCAATGGGAGGCAGGCACAGAAACCCATTTACAACCATGGCTTCGTTAGCCTATGGGTCAATTAGCAAGTGTTGTGGTAGCACGAGCAATACTAAACTCACATCGTTAGCAGAAAGAAGACAAAAACATCTAAAACATGAATGCAAAGATGCCTTGAGGTCTATCGGGTAAGAGGTTCACCAGTGCCCCTCTGGCTACAAGGTCTGCTCGCTAAAGAAATAAACTCTGCAAAAGCTGAGGTTTCACCACTGCATCCTGCACTTTCTCTTGGAGGTTTTGCACACCCCAGGAGGACATGGGAGCTCCAGGCATCCGTGTACCGAGCAAATATTTGCCTATTTTGCACCATCTACACACAAAGGAAATGCAAAGCAAAGTCACTACAATACTGTAAGCTGTCATCCAGGACAAAGATTTTCAAATCATGTTTTTCCCCTCTTATTCACTGGGAGATGAGGCAGCAAACTGAGATAAACCAGGGTGGTTTGCTGAGCACTGCCTCCTATAGACCTGTGCCAATGTGCACCTAACAACCTTCCTCAACGCACTCAGAGGCTGTGAACCTCTTTTTCCTTATTTCATTCCTTCACCAAATCCTTAAAGGATTAACTAAAGGTCACAAACAAATCTGCACCTATTTAAAGTGGGCTTTTTGGTTCCCTCATGTGGGCTGTTGTGAAGAATAAGAGGCATTTACACCAAACTCCTCTATAGCAATAGAGAACATGTGGCATTTTGCGCAGTCCCAAAACATTGTCTTCTACAATTCCCACCAGCTTGAACTTCAGTTGGGGGGGGGGGGGGAGCGAGGAGATAATCAAAGCATGCCAAATATTGAAATGAATTTGGGTTCACCCAAATCTTGAAGCCCCTGGGACTGCACCCAGTGCTGCTCACTCTCCCCCTGCCCCACCGGCAGCAGGACACCTTCGCTGGAGGTGTCGGTGCAGGTTGCTGCTCCGGGCGGCTGGAAATGATTTGTGGCAGCTTTGATTCCACGTGGCTACCATACACTTAAACTATTTCCGAAATACTGAAATTACTGCCAGGCGTGGGACCCTTGCCTTCGTTTTCAGAGATGACTGTCGTAAATAACTGATGTCTTGTACAACGTAATTCACAGGTTAGCTGCCAGGTGCTCCCGTGCACCGCAGACCTGCAAGATGTGCTGGTTCGTGGGTAAACAAGAGAGACAAAGCAGGAATTCAAGCCATGCAGAGGTACGTTTGCTTTCCTGATGATGCTTGTAATCATTTTCTGTATTACTACCTACAGTTTTGTCAGGAGCGTGGCTCTCCATCAGTTCCTCCCTCTCCTCAGTGCTGCAAATAATTCCTTTTGCCATATAAATTAATTGCATTGGTCTTCTGCAGCAACCTCTCTCCCCAACCACCCCTCAGTACACTTTCTTGCTGGCACTGGGAGCACTCCCTAGGCAAATACTCCTTCCCAGGTAACCCGAAACTACACAGGACTACATTTCATCACTCCTGTTTGCTTGTGAAGCTCCACCTCACTGTAAGAAAAAAATCTCACAGCTTTTTTCGTCTCCTGATAAGAGGGAGAGAACAAGATGGGAGCGTGCACGTGCAGATACAATGGCTATGAAGCTGGTTTGTGACGACTTTACCAACAGAGCCCCGAGCTGCGCAGAGCGATGCCCCACAGCCGAGTCAGAACCCCGGTGATGGAACACACCCCACTGGGAAGTGGTACCCAGGGGCTCGGGGCAGGGGGGTGGTCCAGGGAAGCTTTTCTGGAGTATATAAAGGCCCTGAAAGAAGCTGCTGGCATCTACTCAACTTCACCCCAGCCTCACCTCTCTCACATTTCACTGATGGGTTCAGTATCTAATCTGGGGCGAGTTTTGCGGACTGGCAGACAGACACATACTTGGAGCATCTCAGCCAAGAGCTGACTGATGCTTGCTGGGTTACTGACATCTCTTCAGTAGGATTTTCTGCTCCCTTCTCGAGAGTTTTTGTTACACCTTCCTGAATGAGGAAAGTCAAAGAACAAGACACAATTTCAAAAGGAATCCGCAATTTGTTGAAACCCACGTTTTTCAGGATAAAGGGCTAGTTTCAACACTTCCCCCCCACTACAAACAACTTCCGAAAATAAAAATGTTGATCTTATTTCATTACTTTTCAAAAACATAATTTTGTTTTCAAAGGATTTTCCTTTTTAGATGTAAGGTAATTACATACACTAAAAATGATAACGTGGGGTGGGCAAAAGAAGACATTTTAAACTGATCAAAATAGAGCAGTTTAAGTGACCCAGAACCATTACTCTCCAAAACTTTTGGGTGTGCAAGCTATTTTGAAATCAACTTTTTATCCCATTTGGGAAAATAATAACTTTTTAATAGTCAAATATTATTTCTACAGTGAAAAATGCATTTTGTGCCTTACATTAAAAAAATATAAATAAGCAGCTTATATTCCCAAAGGGCTGAGCCCCAGCAACTCAGTAGGAGCCTGCACATCCTCTGCGCTGTTCATAGTCTAACCCCACGCTCCCACCTGCTTTAGGGCAGTGTTGCACGATGCATACAGCTTTTTTCCTGCTGTTTCTGAAGTCCCAGGGCCCTGCCCGGGTCCCCTGTCGTGGTTTTGCTGAGGTACAAGCACGGTAGCTTGTACAACCCCTGCCTTGGCAAAGCAGCAGCCTTGCAGAAATGGCAAAAGCAGCCTTCCCCCCTCCAAACATGTGTTCCTATTTAACAGACCCTTGCAAACAGCTGAGCAGGCTGCAGCACAGCGCCTGTGCACAGTTTGGACAGGTAATGGAGGCCGTCATGTAAAGAACTACCTTTTCCCCCATTAAACAGAAAAACCAAGGCTGCAATAAAACTAACAGCAACTTATTTTATGGAGTGCGAACCAGTAAACCAGTGCCTTTAGATTACATGGGTTACTTCTCCTACAGAGGCTAATGGAGTGCAATTAGGACATAGATTCCACCCCCACCCCCGCCCAGTCCTCAAGTGTTATTTTAATGTGCCTGCAATATATGCAGATGCTAGACAAGCCCTGTCTCCCATTACCAAGGGACTATTCCAGTAAATCCATTGATGGGGATGCTGGGTGGCATAGAATCAACAGAGCCTGTCTAAAGCCCATTGACCTCAAAGAGAAACCCAGTCGGGCTTTTTTAACAGATTATGGATCAGAGAGACCAGTGCATGTACATGGCAATAGAGAGCAATAAATCTTTAAAACATCTTTCCAGAACTCTTTTAACTTTTTTTGTGACATGGATGTCCTCGCAGCCTGTTTGAATACCAAATCCTCAATAAAACCTCATGGCCAGCAGGTCCACCGGCTAAATAATTTCTTAAGGCAAATATGCAAGCATACATGCATGCACATGGGGTATCCCCCAGTGCACCCCAGTTCCCTCTCCCCACGCTGTTTCCCCCATAATTTATCCCTGCCATGGAAGGAACCAACAGATTTCACCCTTCCAGCTGCCAGCACACACATGCCCATCACTATTAAAACACTTATAACCAGCATACCATCTGGCAGAGAAGCGGGGTTGCATCACAGCAACTATCATGCCAGTTTATCAGCCAGGAGCATCACTGCCCTGCCCATCTGAGGGGAAATGGGGGGCTTCGGCATGCCAGAAACAGCCCCGGGCAGTCACAAAGGAGCTCTGGCACCGGGGGGGGGGCTGCCAAGGCACCCTGGTGGAGCAGAAGCTCATGTGCCTTTCATCACATGCCCTCACTTATCTTTCTTTGTTTTTCACCACATCTCTAACAGCAAATAGTATTTTTGATAGGAAACAGGACGGCCGGTGCGTGTTTTGGATTAATGGTCTCATTCAGGAAAAAAAAAAGATTGATCTAAAAGAGTCTGTCCAAATATCAAATATTAACTGGCAGTACAAGTCTCTGAAATAACAGCACCTTATCACCTTCTCCCTCCAGCTCTGATTTTGTTGACATCCACTTCTAACATATTTTATCTCCCCCCCCCCCCATATTTTTCCAGTACTAAAATCTCTGGGTTTTTTAAGTCCTA